>CM070737.1:27818790-28380411 GCA_036346245.1 Bonia amplexicaulis
TCATAAGTCTCTCTTCCACCACATAGTCGTAAGTCTTACTGCAACTACTCCTTGGTCATATGTTTCTCTATGACCACATAGTTGTAAGTCTTACTACGACTATTCCTTGGTCGTATGTCTTTCTACGATCATGTACTCGTAAGATGTCCTACGACCTGGTCATAGACTTTCCTACGAATAGCCTATCTAGTGCCTCGTAGAGTCGTCTGACAAGACGGTTAGAACGTGTACTTATCTTTAATAACCGCACACGATCTCTCTCTGACAACAACCGTTGTATGGCGAACCACCCTCATATCTCTCTGACAATAACTTCCAATGGACGGTTATCATCTGAACTGTTGGGACATCTTTTGGCGCAAGACAACGACCACCGTTTTATCTACTATATAAAGGTTGATATCGGAAAGGTAAAAAGGAGGGGGATCCAAGCAAGAGATAGTGCAAGGTATTTCTCATTACACACTTTGTAATTTCCTTTCTTAGCAATAGCAACACAGGATGTAGGGTTATTATTCTCCTAGGAGAAGGCCCGAACCTGTATAAAAATTCTCTTGTTTTCCTTCTGCATTACCAGATTGTAGTGATAAAAGGTTCCCCGAATCCGAACAAATTATACATAAAATCGGTATTAAAACATCGACAGTTGGCGTCGTCCATCGAGACAACTTCTTCCAAGATCTCGGTAATTTTCTTGCCTGCAAGTTCTCTTTCTCCTGATGTCCTCATGGTAGGGCGGTGAAATGAGGAGAACTGGTTCGACTTGGCCGTATATGCAGATCTCGACATGGATGCCTGCTATGACTTCGAGCAGATGATGCAATCCTCCGATGGTGAGAGTCTCCTTGGAAATCCATCGTGGAGCCTCGGAGATCCCACCGTAGGAAAGACTGATGAGGGATCCAAATCCCCCACAGCAGTACGTCCAATAGAGGACTCACTTTCCCAAAGTGGCAAGGGTCAACCCGACTATGATGAGGACTCGCAACGCGACAATGGGCCTGCCCCCAAGCGTTCATGTCCCGCAGTGACACTTCGAGTAGTTTCAGCTAGCCCTGGAATTTGCCAATCCGGGAAACCATCACCAACTGTTGGTGGCGACTCTCCGGTCGAATCTGCAAAGAGAATGGGTGGGCACTCTTCGCGTTTGCCTATATTTTTGCAGGGAATAGATAGACCGGGGACAGTTATAACTCAGAATTTTCCTACTTGGTGGGGTTTACTCCAAGCCGTGAGTAAATCTCGCTCGATGATTCTTCAGATGAGGAGGCCTCCCCAGAAGTTAAGATTCTAGAGAGGAGGTTTTGCTCTGCCCGTAGGTCCTCATCACCCTCTCGGAAGAAGGCCTGAGGATGCTCCCCGCTGATCACACTCTCCCGCCTCTCATGAGGATGGTGAGGAGACTTCCAGTGATAAGCCTGATTAGTACTCTGATGAGACTGGGAGAAATCCTAGAAATAATCACTCTCCTATGAGGCAGCCTTAGCCAGCATCAGGGATCGAGGATCCCAAGACCACTCGAAGAAGGCGACTGGCTGCCCAGATGTCTTTGTCTGGGCGTGTCCAGTACCAATTTGAAGAGGCTCGAGAGATTCAATGGAGCAATGACTTGCTTGAGAACCCGACTCAAGAGCTTGCTCAGACACTGGGCTACGACCACTTCGTTGAAGGGATTACACAAAGTCTCCACGATCTGATGGCCAGACTTGAGCACCCTCGCCAATGTAACTATGAGAATCAGCAAGATATGACCGCATCTAGTCGATTATGAAACACATCTAGTTGGGTTCGGCATGATGACATGGCGCATCGGACCCTCGATCGTAATACTTGTCAGAGGAGAATACCTCGAACAGCTCTGGATCGGCAAGTTGATGCTCAGTCTCTGCTTCAAGCAAGGAACCTGCAGCAGTAGATGGAGTACGAGGAGTGCTACCCTCATATGGACGAGGCCTATTATAGGTCAGGTCCACCAACCGTCGGGCATCACCAAGTACGATAGCCCGACGATATCAACTACCCTTTCCCACAAAGGAGATGTTAAGAAATTGTTACCGGATGTTGAGCATTCGTGCCCGAATTCCAAGCAGTGTGCTGGCTGTCGCATTTTTGACCAGTGAATATGCAGAAATTTGATGGGTCCCAGAATCCCATCGAGTTCCTCTGGATTTACATGACTGCGGTATGGGCAGCAGGAGGAGGCGAGCACGTCATGGCAAACTATCTTCCGACGGTGCTCAAAGGATTTGCTCAGTCTTGGTTACTTAACCAGCCATTCGAGTCAATCTACTCGTGGCAACATACACTGCTACAAAAGAAGCTATACTGGACGGGTATATTACAGACGGTTCATACGGAACCGTCTGTGCTTAAACTATCACAGAAGGTTTATACTAGCAACCTTCTGTGGTATTTTCACAGACGATTATTAATACGAACCGTCTGTGATAATCGAGACATCATAGATGGTTCATGTTAATAACCGTCTGTGATAATCGAGACATCACAGACGGTTCGTGTTAATAACCGTCTGTGAAAGTTCACAGACGATTCTTATCACGAACTGTCTATGATAAGTAAGACATCACAAATGATTTGTGTTAAGAACTGTCTATGAAAGTTTAGTACTCAATTGCCTCTTAGTGATCAGAGGTTAGTACTCAATTGCTTTTAATAACTTGTATGCATGTTTTTGTAATTGAAAGAGATGATAGATAAGTTTTTGTTTAGATCTAGCTAGCTAGGTTTACAAAGATCTTAGTATTTGCCTTTAAAAAGGAAATGTGTTGCCCAGAAAAGTGATTCCCAGATCTTAGTCTTCAGGGCTTCATATGCTTCTTCTTCTACTTTTGGAGTTGGAGGATCAGCCGTTGAGTTCTCGAATACCGTGAAAGATTGTCCTTGCTCTCTGCACTTCCTCCTCCAGACTGGCCAAATCATTAGCACGGTCCATAATCTCATACATGATGCCATGATAAGCTTCCTCAGAATCGGCCGCTTCTGCTTGATTGGCAATATTATCCATGTATCTCTCCACTGCCACAAAAGCTTCTTCTACTTTGTGCACATTGCAGAGAAGAACGAGACTAAGGGTGGTTTCCCTTTGATGAGCGGAACGAGACACCACCGTCGATGGCGGATAATGAGGTCCCGCTGGCGGATTATGGAAGCGAGTCGAGGAAGCAGGAGATCATCAGCAGCGCGTGAGTGGAGGAGCTGCTCCAGACGTAATTTTTTGGCCGCCTATGTAAGGTTGCGGCCGAACAACTCATAATGTATAGATGAAAGGAAAGAGATCAAAAGAATATTAGATGTCATTATTGAGAAATCTGGTGAAGAAGATGATCGAGAGGTCAGTTTAGAAGAGCTAGATATATTAGCGCACGCATATTTAAGCATTATCAGAGACGATTCGTATACCAAACTGTCTCTAATATTAATATCATAGATGGTTCGTATAACGAACCGTCTCTGATATGTGCCTTATCAGAGACGGTTTGTTATACGAACTGTCTCTGATAATGAGACATAACAGACAGTTCGTATAACAAACCGTCTCTGATATTCATTACCACAGATGGTTCGTTTAACAAACTGTCTGTGATAATCACACGTCACAGATCCATGGCGTATACCCAGGATTTCGATCTCACCCGTCCATTCTCTCCACATCGAATGGCAGGCACCAGTTCCTCCCACTGCTCGGCCCTTATTAATAACTCCCCATCTACCTTTCCACCGGTACTAGTCATGCATGAGTTCATCCACACTAGCTAGCTTCCTGCATCCTCTCCCCTCCGCTGTGAGCTAGCGCCTCCGTTGTGGCACCACGGTCGGCTGGACAACACACTCTTGTCGTAAGTGTCGTAAGTGTGTCTTGTTTAGCCGCACCGTCGTCCCATGAATGGTTCATTAGCTTGTTATCCTGTAATAGATCTGAATGTGTTGTTGTGCTTGCCTCTGTATTTGCTTGTTCATCAACGGCGCCGACTACTGCCATGAGCTAGCGCCTCCGTTGCGGCACGGTGGGAGGCTGGACAACACACTCTTGCCGTAAGTGTCGTAAGTGTGTCTTGTTTAGCCTCACCATCATGCCACGAAGGGTTCACTAGCTTGTTATCCTGTAATAGATCTAAATGTGTTGTTGTGATTGCCTCTGTATTTGCTTGTTCCTCGACGGCGCCGACTACTGCCGTGAGCTAGCGCCTTTGTTGCGGCACGGCGGGAGGCTGGATAAGACACTCTTGCCGTAAGTGTCGTAAGTGTGTCTTGTTCAGCCTCACCGTCATGCCAGAAGGGTTCGTTAGCTTGTTATCCTGTAATAGATCTGAATGTGTTGTTGTGCTTGCGTATGTATTTGCTTGTTTTCAAAGGGCATGGGTAACATTATTTAATTTCTTGAGGCTAGCCAAAAAATAGAAAACAAATTAGGTATAGAGTGAATTATCACAGACTGTTTGTGGTATAAACCATCTGTGAAGGAATCACAGACGGTTCTATATACGAACCGTCTGTGATACGCACCAATCACAGACGGTTCGTATTACGAAATACGAATCGTCTGTGATATTGTGGACATCACAGACGGTTCGTGTTAATAACCATCTGTGATAATTCACAGACGGTTATTAATACGAACTGTCTGTGATATATTGGTATCACATACCATTTGTGGTTGGAACCGTTAGTGATAATCTGTGCTATTAATTACTGGGCGTACTTGCTCGATCTCGACACAGATCTGTCTTCATTGTGCTGCATCGGTGGAGCAAGGCGACCGGCTTTAGGGAATTCGCGGTGAAAACATATCGTCGTCTTCTTAGTGATCAGAGGTTAGTACTTAATTACTTTTAATAACTTATATGTATGCATGTTTTTTTAATTGGAAGATATGATAGATAGGTTTTTGTTTAATTTAGATCTAGCTAGCTAGGTTTAGAATGATAATGTTAGTTTGCTCAATTTCAGAATGGGTAAATACTGGTAGTACATGGGCGGTTTTCAAGTTCCATTAATGAAGTCAGGTGAACAGTCGAAGTTTGACTCCATGCGAGAAATTGAAGAGGATTGGATGGCATTCGAGCAGTTTCAGAGCATCGGACGACGTTCGACAGGTATTGCGAAGGATTAAAGTGTGGAGCTGTCGAAGATTCCGAGTGCAGGAAATTTCCAACAGGAAGTACTATGGTGAACATGCATGCACAAGAAAAGCTCCGGATCTCCCACGCTAGTGGGTGCCATGGCATCTAAGGGGTACAAGGGTGCTACCTAAGCGAGATGGGTGCTCGGGGAAACTCAGAGATGACTCGATGTCGGCAATGGCTACGGCGGCGATGAGCTTTAATGCAGAGAGGAGATCCTGGTCAGGAGGAAGGACAAACAATGGTTGTAGATGCTTAAAGGAAGTGTGTAGATGGTGTAAACAAAGGGGATTAGGTAATGCCTCACTGGATCGATAATGAGGTGAAAAGGGAACCTGGTCGGCCGAACAAGGGTCACTTCCAAATTCCAAAACTCCTGTCATGCATTGCCCAAATTAGTTGAGGGGTTTTCTTAATCATGTTCAAAGACACGATGTGATGCGCAATATTAAGTTGGAAACTCACCAGAGACACGATTGGTCAAACAGAGGTTGCTAGGTGAGCGCTCTAGAGCCAGCAATGGCATGATGATGGTCTGAGAACTATAGGCAAAAGCATGAGCCCACATTAGCCAAAATGGATACGGCGAAGGGAGTAGATGAGGAAAGTTGCAAAGGCATGAAGCTTACCCGAGTAATGGCCACACACGAGCTTATTCTCCCTCAGCTCCGAGAGGAAGCATGGTTGAAATGGAGGAGTAGGAGGGGGTTTTAATTCAACCAAGGGATGCCAATGGAGGCGACGTCAAGTAGAGAAGCTCAGGGAGTGGTCAAAAGAGGCAGTGGCTCGACGGCGTTGATGGGACACCGCAGCATACGGCGGGCGCGTGGTGCTTTCGCACTGAGCACCCAACAGAAGGTAAAAGATGTAGCTGACATGTTGGCTTGGTGTTGTTCGAACGGTCCAATCAGAACTTGGTTCCGTTCGGACTGGTTCGAACATCTCCTCGATTGACTGCTTCAATTTAAAACTCTCCTACTTTGACTGAGTGATTAAAATAGCAAATAAAAATTCTAAAAATTTGAAAATTTTTAGAGAGGTTCCTAGGATGATCTAGTACCCTCATAAAATTTCTAACCTCACTGTTCATGAATTATTTTTCTCATATAATTCCCTAACTGCAAGGGCTTTTAGAATTTAGTTTGAATTTTCACATAGTTGAAATAAGTCCTAAAAATTTGGAAAAATTATATTTAATCATTATAAATACTCTAGTATTTATATAAATTATCTCCCAAAAATGATCAAAAGTTTTTGTTTCTATTTTATTTTGGGAGTGTCTTTGAGTTGTGTGATTAGTCTTCGATCAAGATTTTCCAAGGGAAATAATTAGTGCAAATGCTTCCAGAATAAAATCCATGCTCATGAGATGCATAATAATTCCATTTATTAAAATGGTGATGTGACAAACCCTTCTCCTTACAACAGATCTTGACCCCGAGATCTCGATAGTTCGGAGTTGGACAGGAAGATCCTAAAAGATACAACATCTGTTGTTTCGATTTCCTTCAACGATAGTGCTAAGATATCCTAACAAGGTCACAAGGGTTTTCAATTACATTTTCCTTTCCAATGTTTTGTCTAACTTTTCCTTTCTTGATTCGAAGGCACTTCAGACACAAGGAAAATGATTAGGATATTCGATTCGCATTCGGTCTTCACGTTCCCAGGTTGCTTCGTCTTCAGTATGGTTGCTCCATTGAATTTTTAAGAATTTGAGGTTACGATTTCTCATCTTGCACTCCGCTTCTTCAAGAATGTGAATTGGGCGCTCCCGATAAGAAAGATCGGGCTGCAAGTCGAGTTCTTTAGCTGGGCTTCTTTGGCTAGGACTCAAAGACATTTCTTCAATTGTGAGACAAGAAAAACATCATGCACATCCATATTTCGCTAGGATTCGGAAAGGTCCGATGTAGCGAGGTGCCAATTTGCCTGTGATTTGGAAACAATCAGTTCCTTTCATCGGGGAGACCTTAAGGTAAACATGATCGTTCACCTCAAAACTCAATTTGTGTCAATGATGGTCGGCATATGGCTTTTGATGAGATTGAGCCGCCCGGAGTCGCTCACGGATCACACGAACTTGTGCTTCAGCGTCCTCCACCAAGGTTGGTCCATAGAATGGCCTCTCCCCGGTCTCGGACAGTTCAATGGTGTCCTACATGCTCTCACATACAATGCCTCAAAAGGTGACATTTGTATGCTTGATTGGAAGTATTGTTGTAGGCAAACTCCGCATACGGCAAGAATTTCTCCCAATTTTTGTTGTTGGACAGCACACACTCTGAGAAGGTCTTGCAATATTTGTTGACCCTCTCAGTTTGTCCTCCTATTTGCGGGTGGTATGCAGTGCTAAAAGAGAGGTCGGTCCCCATTACCCGATGGAGACACTCCCAAAATTGGATGTGAAATGAGGGCCTCGATCAAAAACAATCACCTTTGGTACACTGTGGAGACAGACAATTCTTGAGATGTAAAGCTCTGCTAACTTGTCTCCGGTGTAGGTAGTCTTGACAGGAATGAAGTGGGCAACCTTTGTCAACCGATCCACAATCACCCATATGGAATCGGACCCTGTTTGAGTCCTTGGAAGACCGGTGATGAAGTCCATTCCTATTTCCTCCCACTTCCACTTGGGAATGGCCAACGGTTGGAGTGTTCCCACTGGCCTCAAGTGCTCGGCCTTGACCCTTTGACAAACGTCACACTTGGCAACCTACTGTGCGATTTGCCTCTTCATTTGGTTCCACCAAAGCTTCCTTTTTAGGTCTTCGTACATTTTAGTACTCCCGGGGTGTATAGAGAACTGAGAGTCATGAGCTTATTTAAGGATCAACTCTCTCAACTCGGGGTCTACAGGCACCACCAAACGGTTCTTGCACCATAGGGTGCCTTGCGCATCTTCGGTAAAACCCTTGACCGTGCCGTGCTTCAGAACCTCCCAGATTCAGGTTACCTCTAAATTGGCCCTTTGGGCTTCCTTGATCTAGTCCTCTAACGTGGGTTTCATACTTAGGGCAACAAGAGAACCATCTTCAACTATCTCCAGGTTCAATCGTCGCAATGCGATGCACAAGCCTACTGATGTGGGTGCTACCGATAGATAGTTGCATTGAGGTTTTCTGCTCAACGCGTCAGCCACCACATTGGCTTTTCCTGGGTAATAATGGAGTCCCACATCATAGTCTTTGATCAACTCGAGCCACCTTATTTGCCTCAAGTTTAGATCGGCTTGAGTGAAAACGTATTTAAGACTCCTGTGATCGGTATAGACCTCGCAATGATTACCGATGAGGTAATGTCGTCAAATATTTAGGGCACGGACTACAACTGCTAGCTCTAAGTCATGGGTAGGGTAATTTACTTCACGAGGTCTCAATTGCCTCGATGCATAAGCCACAACTCGGCCTTCTTCCATAAGCACGCAACCGAGTCTGTGGCGAGATGCATCACAGAATATGTCGAAGCTCTTGTGAATATCCAGTAGAATGAGTACTGGAACCTTGGTTAGGCATTCTTTCAAGATCTGAAAGCTTTCCTCACATTCCGCTGACCATTCGAATTTCTTTTATTTCTTCAACAGCTGAGTCATGGGCCTCGCAATTTTTGAGAAATTCTTGATGAACCTATGGTAGTATCCCGCAAGTCTGAGAAAACTATGGATATCGGTGTCGTTCTTGGGCTGTCCCCAATGCCATACATCTTGCACTTTGTTGGGGTCGACAGCAACACCACCCTTGGATAGCACATCACCCAAAAAGCTAACTTCTCGTAGCCAAAATTCGCACTTGCTAAATTTTGCATAAAGTTGATGTTGGCGGAGCTTCTCCAACACAAGTCTCAAGTGTTGTTCGTGTTCTTCATCGGATTTGGAGTAGATGAGGATGTCATCAATAAACACGACAACAAACTGGTCCAAGTACTCCATAAAAACTGAATTCATGAGGTTCATGAAGTATGCTGGTGCATTGGTCAAACCGAAGGACATAACAGTGTACTCGTACAGACCGTAACGAGTAGAGAATGTTGTCTTTGGTATGTCTTTAGTTTTGACTTTGATCTGATGGTAGCCCAATCTCAAGTTTATCTTAGAGAATACTTGGGCTCCATTCAGTTGATCAAACAAGTCATCGATCCGTGGAAGCGGATACCTATTCTTGATCGTGACTTTGTTTAGCGGACGGTAGTCAACACACAACCACAAACTTTTGTCTTTCTTCTTGACAAAGATTGCCGGGCATCCTCAAGACGAGGAGCTTGGTCTAATGAATCCCTTGCCTTGTAGCTCCTTGAGTTGTTCTTTCAATTCTACCAACTCATTTGCAGGCATCCAATACGACCATTTTGAAATTGGCGCAGTCCTGGGTGCAAGCTCGATCACGAATTCCACTTCGCGATCAGGGGCATGCCAGGGAGTTCTTTGGGGAATACATCTGGATACTCACATACCACCGGCACCTTCTCTATTTCATTAGTGGTACTAACTTCTAGGGAGTAGAGATGATATTTGACGACATTTGGTGTAAAAATGTCTTGTTTGCCGTCCTCACTTGTGACCGAAATAGACCACTGAGCGCAATCGATTTGCCCCTGGTTTTTGGAAAGCCGATTCATCCCTAATATAACATTTATCCCCACTGAATTAATTACTATTAGGTTTGCCAAAAATTTAACCCCTTGAATCTCCACTTTTACGTCTTAGGAGACTTGATCGGTTTGGAAAATCGATCCCGGTGACTGGATTTGTTAGGGTGGCCAAAGTGTATGAATTTGAAATTGATTTTTGAAGCATATCCCTTTTTGATTAATGAGTGTGATGCCCCAAAATCAAACAAAACTACAACCAGATTCGAGTTAACAGAAAGCGTACCCAAAATGATGTCTAACACGTCGTTTGCCTCCTCGGCGGTGATGTGGTTAACTCAGCCATGGACGGAAACTTGAGGGGGGAATGGACACTGCCCGCAGAGGGGGTGAAGGTCTCGCTGGAGCTGAAATTGAATTTGGGTAGACTCAAGGCATCCGACGTGCCTTCACCAAACACCGGTCAGCGTAGTGCCCGGTGCGGCTGCATTGAAAACACATCACGTTTGGGTGGAAGAAGTTGTTGTTCAGGGGCTGACTTCCCCATTCTTCCATTGTCCCGAAGGTGGTGGAGGTCTTGGTGGCACCGAAGCTTGAAATTGGGGCGCTTGGGGCGGCTCGGTGCGCGGTCGAAAAAAATTACCGCTTGCTAAAATTTGTGTGGCCCTCTTCCTCTTCCTAGATTCCTCCAAAGCTTGACTCTTGTTTTCCACTACAATGGCCTTGTTGACCACGTGTTGGAAGTTTCTGAAGTCGTGGATGGCAAGAGCAAGTTGCATCTCCTCTGTTAAGCCGTGCATGAAACGGTTCTGACGACGGGCGTCGGTGGAGATGTCGTCTGGAGCATAACGCGCCAAGAAGTTAAACTTGTGCAGATACTCCATAACACTCTTCCTTCCATGCTTGAGGGCAAGGAACTATTGTTGCTTTATCAACATCACTCCGTCGGGGATGTGGGCCTCATGGAAGGCTGCCTTGAATTCATCCCAAGTTGGAATGTCTCTGATGGAGACGAGGTGCCCGCTCTTTCGATGAGATTGATAACTATCGATTTCGGGGGAGATGACCCTGACGATCCGACTACAAACGCACGACGTCGCTTGCGCCTTAGCAATCGCTGAACCAACTCCGAGATGTTATTGACCTCGCTGGAGGCGCGATCAACCTAAACACGAAGTTCAATCCCTGCGAGCAATCGAAGAACTAGCAAGAATAAGACATAGGCAATCTGATATTGCGAATATGAATGAAGAGTAGATGGTATTGCAAATAACAAAGTTGGGATTTCGAAGCTGTCTTGTCAGGTGGTCGTCCGACACAACTAAAGAAGAGAAGTTTGCACAATGGCTAAACCTAAACTCAACGAAATCCAAGTCTTGGCAAGGGAGGCGACGGCTCCTATATAGGGAGAACGACCAGATGTGGCGTCAAAAGTGTACGCCCTAGGGTTACAAGGCCCATGGGCTCAAGTGGTGGTAGCGCAATACTCTTTTGACTCGGACTCAGAAAGCAACGTGAACTATTTTAATAATTGCGGTCGGCTCGGATAGAATTTGAAGATGAGGTTGGATCCATTGGAAAGTAGACATAATAAGATTTCCATGAAGTACAAGAACGCCCCAAACGGAGTCCGTATGAGGAAGTTATGTCCGTTTGAACTTGGTATCATTGCAGTAGTCCGAATCTGATTCCAAAACGAGTCCAACTCGAATTCTTGCTTGACTTGGTCCCAAAGTGACGTGGTGAACTCCATTATTCCTTCCATGAATGTCCATGACTCCACGTCCCTTTCCTTCATCCTTTCCAAGGTTCCGAAGCACAATTAAATCACTTGCATTAGGTAGCGGTCTATTCTCAGTAACATATAAACCAAGGAATGAATTCACCTGGTAATTAAGTTGACGAGCACGAGCTCGAGTAAGTAGTCCTTGCAACATATGTTGTGGATGAGTTGTATCCATGGAAGGGATGTCCTCATCAGTCTCTGTTTGGTTGCATGGTGGAAAAATTGTCCCACCAAGCGCTAGCGCCTCCCTCCAGCTGATAGCTAGCGAAGAAGACCTTCTCAACATTGGTGCATTGAGCTATGGTCAGCTTCCTCTCGATAGTACGAAGCCAGTCCTCTGCCGTAATGTCAGGACCCGGATTTCCAAATCCAGCCCCTCTGTGTATTACAACACTAGTCCCAGATCAAAGCTAGTGCACACAGTTAAACAGTGATGATTACATTGCCAACAACGAGATTACAATAATAAAGAGAGTACAGGCCGAAATACCTTTATTACAAACGAGGTTACAAGACCTCGCACACACACAAAAGATAAAGCGCAGCGGAAGCAAAAGTAAATCCAGCGGAGACCCATCAATACGCCACAGGCATTTGACTGGGGAAGCGCAACCTAGAACTCCTGAAAGCCTTCGTCGAATCCATAAGCTTCGTAGTCGAATGATCCATCTTGAGCTTCATACTCTCCTGGGTATTATTTTAAGTGTAGTATGTGAGTACATAAAGTACTCCGCAAGTCTTGGGAAAATGCAATAGATGCAGGGTTTAATCAAAGGAGGGTTATATGGTTCTTTTGCACAAAGCCACATTTTATTTCAAATACCATTAATTATTTTTAAAGGCATCAATTTAGCAAGGTGATTGTTTCAACAAAATCTATCAAGTTAAATAGTGAAGGTTACAACCACCAACACTTGAATACTGGCTCAACCCGCCAAAGTTCAAAACCACGGGTTAAACCACCCACACTAAATAACCGGCTAACCGCCAAAGTTCAAGAAAACGGGTTACACCACCCACACTGGCTACAACTGTCAGGACAACCCCGGGAGTTCCAACCACTCCCGGTTCCCAAATCTTTTATTTTTAAAACCAAAAACAATAATCTACCATGTGAATGCATTCCTTGCCCGCCCTTGACCGTGGGCACGGCTATTCGAATAGTTTTACACTCTGCAGAGGTTGTACACTTTACCCACAAGAGATAAGTCATCTTAATAGTCAACACGCTTCCTTTGGCATGAGACCCAGATAAAATATCACAAAGCTTTTACCTTACTCTAGTCTAGCGATTACCACCACCGAGGTTTCACCGTGAAGGGTTAAACCACCAGCATGTAAGCCCCTCTGCGCCCGTATGAGTACAATAAACCCTCGTCCCTCATCGTGAATAACCAAGACACCCCGGCATTCACTTTCCACTGGTGGTACCTAAACTAAACTATTGCAAGTTAGTTAGCTAGGTCGTACCCATATAGACATGTGGTTGTACGGTAGAGCTCAGACTGGACAAAAGTCTAAATCAATGACATAATACTTTCCCAATACGGGTTGAAAATTTCTGACGCGTGGGCCCGGTCCACCGTGGACCGAGTCCACGGACCGGCGGCCGCGCCGAGGTGGTGCACTCGGCCGACGTGGCGCCACGCGCGCGCCACACATGCGCCACAAGGCGGCCACAGCGTCTCGGCCTACCGAGGTGGCGGCCACGGGCGGCAAGACGGCAGCCTGAGGCGGGCGACGGCGACGGCAAGACCGGCCGGGCGGCGGGCGGCGGCGGCATGAGCAAGAGGGAAGGCGGCGCACCCACCGGCGGTGGCGGTGGAGCCGAGGCGGCGGAGGAAGGCGGCGGCGACGGAAGGAGCCGGCGGTGATGCTTATGCTGCTGGCTCGGAGGCTTGGGGCGGTACCAAGATTGGAAAGAGAGAGAGAGTGGGGTGTGGAAGGGGCCTCTGGAGGGTTTTATAGGAGGAGAGGGAGGAAGGCCGTGCCATGCGACGGGAGGCGGCGGTTTCGGCCAAACGGGAGTTAAATGGAGAAGCAGTAGGCATTAGTGGAGGCGTGACGAGGGGGATTGATGGCGCAATTAAACGGGAGATTAAGCGAAGAAAAACGGCCAAAATTGAAGCTCCCATTCGGCATTCATGGTGGAAGAGAGAGAGAGTGGGAGGAGGAAGAAGGTGAGGTTGAAGAAACATATGACATGTGCGGCCCACTTGTCGGTGAGAGAAAGAGAGGTGAAGGGTACGGGCCGTCGGATTTGCGACACGTGGCAAGTGAATTGATCATGCCCATTGGATTTAAGTGAAAGGGGATGGCTTGGATTAAATCCAACGAAGGGTATCGGCCGTCGATTTGCGACACGTGGCGGCCTGAGATTTAATTGATTTTATTTTCGGAATAGATTTTGAAAATACTAGAAACTATATAATTGCTTAGAAAATAATAAATAATATCTAAAATTCCAGAAAAATTATAGAATATTCCTGGAAACATTTTAGACTTAATAAAAATATTTATATTTTCAGATTTGCTTTTAATAATTTTATAAAATTCCTTTTATCTTTTAAAAATAATTTTTAATTCCAGAACAATCTCAAAAATTAATTAAAAATTCTGGGAAGGTTAGGAAAAATAAAATGAACACTTTTTGGCTTTTATAAAATATTTAAAATATATTTTCTTGTTTTAAACTTTGAAATAAACTCCAGGAAAGCCCAGAAAAAACCAAATAAAAGCCAATTGCTTCAAAATAATTAATTTGAATTTAAATTTTTCAAAACTCAAAATTTGGGATGTTACAAACCTACCCCTTAGAAAGAATCTCGACCCGAGATTCGGACGAACTAGGAAAAGATCGTGGAACTCGCTCTTAGGTCTTCTTCACGCTCCCAAGTTGCTTCGACTCTGATGATTACTCCACCGCACTTTACGAATTTGATGCTCTTGCTTCTTGTACGGCGCTCTGCTTCATCCAAAATTTTGACTGGATACTCTGGATATGATAGGTCCTCCTTCAAAGATACTTCTTCTAAATGCATTTGCTCTTCTGGCACTCTGAGGCACTTTCTTAACTGGGACACATGGAAGACGTTGTGCACACTTGACAATTGAGGTGAAAGTTTCAACTGATAAGCAACTTCTCCCCTTTTTGCTACCACAGGAAATGGTCCAATGAATCTTGGAGCAAGCTTCCCAGTAACGCTGAAACGTCGCATCCCTTTGAGAGGTGAAACCTTCAGATACACATGATCTCCAGGTACAAATTCTAGTGCTCTTCGGCGATTGTCCGCATAACTTTTCTGTCTTGTTTGTGCTGTTTTTAATCTGTCTTGAATTAGACGGACTTGCTCTTCTGCTTGTCTTAACACATCTGGACCAAAGACTTGTCCTTCTCCCATTTCTTTCCAATACAACGGTGTCCTGCATTTTCTGCCATACAAAGCTTCAAACGGAGACATCTGCAGACTGGATTGATAACTATTATTATAAGAAAATTCTGCATAGGGTAAACTTTGATCCCAACTTGATTTATTTGCCAAGGCACAGGCTCTCAACATATCTTCCAGGATTTGATTTACTCTTTCGCTTGACCATCATGTCTGGGATGGTATCTTTGTCTCGAAATTTAGATTGGTGCTCAAAATTTCATGAAGCTTCTGCCAGAATCTTGAGGTGAATTGAGATCCTCGATCTGACACAATCTTCTTTGGAACTCCATGCAAGCACACAATTCTTGACATATATAATTCTGCGAGTCTATCTCCGAATAAGTGGTCTTCTTCGAATGAAATGTGCGACCTTTGTCAGTCGGTCCACAATAACCCAAATTGAGTCATACCCTGCCTTAGTTCTTGGAAATCCAGTTATAAAATCCATTCCAATTTCTTCCCATTTCCACTCGGGTATCTGCAAAGGTTGCAAGAGTCCAGCAGGTCTCTGATGTTCTGCTATAACTCGTTGGCATACATCGCACAAGGCTACATATTCAGCAATTTCTCTCTTCATACTGGACCACATGTACCTTTCTTTAAGATCTTGATACATCTTTGTACTTCGTGGTGAATTGAATATCCTGATTCATGAGCTTCCTTCAGAATTAACTCTTTTATTTCCTTCTTCTCGGGTACAAGAATTCTTTTCCCAAACCAAAGGATACCTTCTTCATCTTCTGAAAATCCTGGTGCTTTTCCTTTCTTCATATTTTCTTTGATATCCTTAACATATTTATCCTCTTTTTGAGCTGCCTTGATTTGATCTTGTAGGGTTGGCTGAACCTCCAAAGTAGCTAGGAATCCCTCCTCTACTACTTCTAAATTAAGCCGTTGAAACTCTTCATGAAGTGCAGACTGCTGAACTTGAATCATTAAGTTATTACAATAACTTTTTCTTCTTAAGGCATCAGCTACAACATTAGCCTTTCCTGGATGATAGTGGATTCCAACATCATAATCCTTTATCAACTCTAGCCATCTGCGCTGTCTTAGATTGAGATCAGGCTGGGTAAATATATACTTCAGGCTCTTGTGATCCGTGTAAATCTCACAATGACATCGATCAAATAGTGCCTCCATATTTTTAGAGCATGCACTGTGAGAACTAGCTCTAAATCATGAGTCGGATAGTTCTGCTCATGCGGCCTCAATTGCCTTGAAGCATAGGCTACTACTTTTCCTTCTTGCATCAGAACACAGCCCAATCCTTGTCTAGAAGCATCACAGAATACCTCAAAATCCTTTCTAATATCTGGAAGTGTTAACACTGGTGCAGATGTTAATCTTTTTTTCAGTTCTTGTAAACTTTCCTCACAAGATTTACTCCATTCGAACTTCTTCTCCTTCTTTAGCAGCTGAGTGAGAGGTCTTGCGAGTTTGGAAAATCCTTCTATAAAGCGGCGATAATATCCTGCTAAACCCGTAAACTTCGATCTCTCACACCGACTTGGGTTGCGCCCAATTGAGTACGTCTGTTACCTTTGCTGGATCTATAGACACTCCTCCTGCAGAAATCACATGACCCAAGAAAGCTACTTTCTTCAACCAAAACTCACACTTGCTAAACTTGGCATACAGCTGATGCTCTCTGAGTTTTTCCAAAACTATCCTCAGATGTTCTGCATGATCTTCCTCATTCTGGGAGTAGATCAGAATGTCATCAATAAATACGACAACAAACTTATCCAAATACTCCATGAACACTTTATTCATCAGATTCATAAAGTATGCAGGAGCATTGGTCAATCCAAAAGACATTACTATGAACTCGTACAGTCCATATCGAGTGGAAAATGCTGTCTTTGGTATATCTTCTGGTCTAATCTTCATTTGATGATATCCTGACCGGAGATCAATCTTGGAGAAGACACATGATCCTTTTAACTGATCAAACAAATCATCAATCCTGGGCAATGGATACTTGTTCTTAACTGTCGCATCATTCAGGGATCTGTAGTCCACACACATACGAAGACTGCCATCCTTCTTTTTCACTAGAAGTACTGGTGCACCCCAAGGCGAAGAACTTGGTCTAATAAAACATCTTTCTTGCAGTTCCTCAATCTGCTTCTTAACTTCAGCCAAGTCATTTGCGGACATCCGGTAGGGTCTCTTGGAAATCGGAGCCGTCCCAGGTACCATATTAATGACAAATTCGACTTCTCTATCTGGCGGCATTCCTGGCAAATATTCTGGAAACACATCTGGGTATTCCCTTACTATATGCACCTTTTCCAGTGTTATTCCTTTCAAGCTGTTCAACCCACAACTATTCTGAGAAGATGGCTTTGACTTGTACCTCACTTGAATTCCTTCAGAGTTGGTAAGAGTGATGGCACAATTGGCACAATCTATCTGCCCTTTATACTTGGTTAACCAATCCATTCCAAGTATTACATCTAGGCTCTTGGAGTCTATTATAATTAAATTCGCTAGGAATTTTACTCCATTTATATCTATGGTTGCTCTAGGGCAAACCGTACTAGTCTTCATTTCATTTCCAGGTGATTGGACTAGCATAGGATTCTTTAGCAATCGAACATCCCAATTATATCTTTCCACAAAATCTTTTGACACAAAAGAATGCGAAGCTCCAGAATCAAATAATGCTGATGCAGGTACTGAGTTGACAAGAAACTTACCGAGCGACGCCCGGTGCATCCCGAGCCGCTCGCGGTGACATGATTAACATGCCCTCTGTTCACTGCTTGTGGAGTCCTTGGAGTTTGAGGCACTCCACGGCCTTGTCCTGCAAGTGGGCCTCTGGCTGGTGTTGTCCCCAGGTTGAAACGAACAGGGGTCACCGCTGGGCGCTTCTGAGGACAATTATTGGCATAATGTCCCATGGTCTTGCAGTTATAACACTGCACTCCGACCATCGAAGTCTTGTTCACCGAGGCGTAAGCGCATTGTTTGGTCGAGGAGCTTGAGGAATCGGGCGAGGTCCACTGAATGGTGTCCTCGGCACATTTGACACTGGGGGCCTGCTGAAACGAGGTGGATTAGGGCGGTGCCGGGAACTGCTTGCACCCTGCTGAGCTTGAAACTTCCTTTTCCGGACCTCATACAGCTGACGTTGAGCTTCCTCTTGTATTATGGCCTTGTTCACCATATGCTGGAATGTTGGAAAATCATTTGACACCAACTGCACCTTGAGGTTGGGTTCAAGTACTTGCATGAACCGCCAGATCTTTGCTGCATTAGTTGCAACATCTTCAGGAACATACCTGGATAGTTGAGTAAACCTATTCAGATATTCTGTAACATCAAGTTTCCTTCTTGCGGTTTATGAAATTCCATCCTCTTCATTTCCATTACTCGGTGGGTACATGTGCAAGTCGAAGGCTTCCTCAAATTCAGCCGGTGATAGTCGCACATTCGATGGGCGGTGATAATTTTCCCACCAAGTTGCTGTGATTCCTTTTAGCTGATGAGCAGCATAAAGCACCTTCTCGTTATCGCTGCACTGAGCCAAAATCAGCTTCCTCTCCACATCCTTGATCCAATCATCAGCTTCCATTGGATCTCACGCACTGCAGAAGGTTGGCGGTGCGGTCCTCATGAACTCTCCCGCCTTGGTGGGGTGCCCGAAAGGCGCTGCATGAGCTTCTTGCACTTGGTTACGGGCCGGGGCTTGAGCGATTCTTGGTTGCATGGCCATCATCATTCCATACTAGGAGCTTGAGCAGGGGGTGACGGCATGTTGTTTTCCGGCTGAGCATTGGCACCACGGCTGTTGCCAGCATTGTTCCTTGTGTTCACCATCTGAAGCGGTAACCGGAGAAAGCAAAAGGTAAGAGGGAAGTAGCACAGGTAAGAAGCAAGGGGCAAACTAAATAACATCCCAAACAACACACAAAAAGGGAACACAACAACAACTTGGAAGAAACTTTAGCTTTGAAATTAAATTATTTTTAAGAATGGCTGTACCACAAGTGCACAAAGGCATTGGTACAGTCCATCTAGCACACCAACATAATATAAAACGTTCTAAGGAAGGTAAACAATTTATTTGGGTACTACTGTCCCTGCAACTACTTGTCCTCCTCGAAGACAAGCTCCTCCGGGTCCTCCTCTGGATCCTCCTCTATGATACCCACGTGGCGCAGCCTACAACCACACTCGGGGCGGTTGCAAGAGGCCCGGGAGTGAAGATGGTCGCTACTGCTGGAGGCAGTCGACGGAGAGCAGGAACGGGAACGAGAGAGACTGCGTCTCTTGCTGGAGTCTCCGATGTCGATGTCGGGCAACGGACTAGGACGCCGCACACTCTTGCGCGCCGTGAGCAAGATACGGGGTCCTGTGCGTCGAGGCGGCACTGGGTTGTCGGGGACGGCAGCTGGTACAGGTGAAGACGGCGTGTAGTCCTCTCGGAGGCGCCGCTCGCTCAAGACGCCCCAGCTCGAACTCTCTTGTCGCTCTGGATAAGCCGAGCACGGAGAGTCTCGAGTCTTGGTAGTCGGAAGTGAGGAGCGTCCGTCGCCCAATCTCCTCCAAGGCACTGGCGTATGTAGCTGACATCGCCCGAGTAAGCTGCACTTGATGCGACAGACGGGGATCGTCCATGGTGATCTTGAAGGGTTTCGGATATCTCGTCGCCCGCTCGGTGGTTGGAAAGAAACAGAAAGGCGTCTGCCGCAGATATCCTTATGAATCCGGCACAAGTCAGCTAGTGCCGACAGCCGCATCACGGATAGCGTCTCGAGCGGTCCATCCGAGGATGTTCGATAGGGTATGTGGGAGAGTTGAATTCTCCTTCCGTGCATACAGAATACCTCCATCGACCAAGAATCTCGGTCCATGATCTTGGCTTTCCGCCCCCTGAAAATAGGCGGTTGGGGATACTTCAGATACTGCATAAGCTGACGAAGGAGGCCAACAAATGCTCCAATATTCTCGCCATGAGAAAAGTAGTCCCAAGAATCATCGGAGGATGAACCGGCCATCTACAATTTTGGAAATAATAGAGAAGATTAGTAAAGACATTTTAAACAAGTGAATATAAGATCAAGAATGGAGCAGAAGTAAAGAGATATAGAAAATTTTCACAAATATTTTTAATAAATATAGGTCCTTAAGGTTTTTACCATTCTAATCTAGGTCACGTCCTACAGTCAAGTTGGCTCTGATACCATCTCTGTCGGGACCCGGATTTCCAAATCCAGCCCCTCTGTGTATTACAGCACTAGTCCCAGATCAAAGCTAGTGCACACAGTTAAACAGTGATGATTACATTGCCAACAACGAAATTACAATAATAAAGAGAGTACAGGCCGAAAGACCTTTATTACAAACGAGGTTACAAGACCTCGCACACACACAAAAGATAAAGCGCAGCGGAAGCAAAAGTAAATCCAGCGGAGACCCATCAATACGCCACAGGCATTTGACTGGGGAAGCGCAACCTAGAACTCCTGAAAGCCTTCGTCGAATCCATAAGCTTCGTAGTCGAATGATCCATCTTGAGCTTCATACTCTTCTGGGTATTATTTTAAGTGTAGTATGTGAGTACATAAAGTACTCCACAAGTCTTGGGAAAATGCAATAGATGCAGGGTTTAATCAAAGGAGGGTTATATGGTTCTTTTGCACAAAGCCACATTTTATTTCAAATACCATTAATTATTTTTAAAGGCATCAATTTAGCAAGGTGATTGTTTCAACAAAATCTATCAAGTTAAATAGTGAAGGTTACAACCACCAACACTTGAATACTGGCTCAACCCGCCAAAGTTCAAAACCACGGGTTAAACCACCCACACTAAAGAACCGCTAACCGCCAAAGTTTAAGAAAACAGGTTACACCACCCACATCGGCTACAATCTGCCAGACAACCCCGGAGTTCCAACCACTCCCGGTTCCCAAATCTTTATTTTAAAACCAAAACAATAATCTACCATGTGAATGCATTCCTTGCTCGCCTTGACCGTGGACACGGCTATTCGAATAGTTTTACACTGCAGAGGTTGTACACTTTACCCACAAGAGATAAGTCATCTTAATAGTCAACACGCTTCCTTTGGCATGAGACCCAGATAAAATATCACAAAGCTTTTACCTTACTCTAGTCTAGCCAGTTACCACCCGCTGAGGTTTCACCGCTGAAGGGTTAAACCACCCAGACAGAAGCCCCCTCTTGCGCCGTATGAGTACAAGAAACCACGTCCCTCATCGTGAATAACCAGTACACCCTGGCATTCACTTTCCACTGGTGGTACCTAAACTAAACTATTGCAAGTTAGTTAGCTAGGTCGCACCCATATAGACATGTGGTTGTACCGGTGGTGCTCGGGCGGACAAACACAAGCGTCGGTCCTTAATTGACTAGGCGGAACATACACATTACAAGTTCTCGTGCTAACCGCACCAAACCAATCTTACCATCCGCCCCAGTCTAAACCAACTCTCACATTTTATTTTATTTTAAAGATCAGTGGCAACATCTATCGCCACTAAATTTCTAAACAAAAGTCTAAATCAATGACATAATACTTTCCCAATACCAGGTTACAAAAGTTTTTGTAGCATGACTAAGCTTTCTACTACCGGTACAACATTTACCAAAGTTTTAATAATAATCTCATTATTGAGACAAAGGAAATTCTAGGGTGTCAATGGTACATGGCATTCAACGTCAAATGAGGGTATAACAATAGTTGGATTAACTAATATTTATAAAACAAGAATTATCATTTTATGTAACATAGCAATGCAGTAATTTTAAAATAATTAAACATTTCTCAAACATGGGTTCAAGATGTTCAAAGGAGACTTGCCTTCGTGCGTGAGTTCTTGATTCTCTTGCTGCAGGTCGACAAAGTCTTCGGCGACGTCGGATTCTACGTGCGGAAAAAGACAAAGCAACAAAGCAAATAAATACACAAAATTTAAATAAAATTCAAAAATTGAAAAATTGTATATTTAGATAGATTATGATTTTAGAAAAATTTAGAAATTTGAACGGGTCAAATCGGAGTTAAAACGAGAAAGTTATGGCCTCGGGAAGTTTTAATCGAAAGAAAAAGAAAAGGGCGATTTTCCCGAATTATTTTTGTATTGAAAATTATAATTATGACGTCAGCAAAATTCAAAATTTGAAAATTTCTGACGCGTGGGCCCGGTCCACCGTGGACCGAGTCCACGGACCGACGGCCGCGCCGAGGTGGTGCACTCGGCCGACGTGGCGCCACGCGTGCGCCACGCATGCGCCACATGGCGCCACGCGCCGGCTCGGGTGAGGTGGGTGGCCACGCGGCGGCCAGACGGCACCGGAGGCCAGAATGGCAAGACCGGCCGGGCCGGGCGGGCATGAGCAAGAGAAGAGGGAAGGCGACCTTCCCATGGCGGAGCGGCTGGGGCGGAGGAGGAAGGCGGCGACGGAAGGAGCGGCGGCGGTGATGCTTGGCGGCAAGGCTCGGAGGCTTGAGGCGGTACAAGATTGGAAAGAGTAGAGAGAGTGGGGGTGTGGAAGGGGCCTCGGGAGGGTTTTATAGGAGGTGAGAGGGAGGAAGGCGGCACCATGCAAGACGGGAGGCGGTTTCGGTAAAGCGGGAGTTAAATGGAGAAAACGGCCGGCATTAGTGGAGGCGTGATGAGGGGGATTGATGGCGCAATTAAACGGGAGATTAAGCGAAGAAAAACGGCCAAAATTGAAGCTCCCATTCGGCATTCATGGTGGAAGAGAGAGAGAGTGGGAGGAGGAAGAAGGTGAGGTTGAAGAAACATATGACATGTGCGGCCCACTTGTCGGTGAGAGAAAGAGAGGTGAAGGGGTACGGGCCGTCGGATTTGCGACACGTGACAAGTGAATTGATCATGCCCATTGGATTTAAGTGAAAGGGGATGGCTTGGATTAAATCCAACGAAGGGGTATCGGCCGTCAGATTTGCGACACATGGCGGCCTGAGATTTAATTGATTTTATTTTCGGAATAGATTTTCAGAAAATACTAGAAACTATATAATTGCTTAGAAAAATAATAAATAATATCTAAAAATTCCAGAAAAATTATAGAATATTCCTGGAAACATTTTAGACTTAATAAAAATATTTATATTTTCAGATTTGCTTTTAATAATTTTATAAAATTCCTTTTATCTTTTAAAAATAATTTTTAATTCCAGAAAATTCTCAAAAATTAATTAAAAATTCTGAGAAGGTTAGGAAAAATAAAATGAACACTTTTTGGCTTTTATAAAATATTTAAAATATATTTTCTTGTTTTAAACTTTGAAATAAACTCCAGGAAAGCCCAGAAAAAACCAAATAAAAGCCAATTGCTTCAAAATAATTAATTTGAATTTAAATTTTTCAAAACTCAAAATTTGGGATATTACACGTAAGGGGTCTTCAGAGCTCAAGAAGGTTGGGGGATTTGTACGCTGAAAGTCATCGAGTCCACCCCATGTGCCCTTTGTGCTCCTGCTGCCCCGAATGGTGCTGGAGCTGGGGATGTGTTGCGTGTGATGGCCTCAAGGATCCAGGTCTGATCCATCCAGTTCCTTTCCATCTAAGCCAATACTTCTGCCATCGTGGGAGGTGGGGGAAGACTGGATCAAGTAGGGCCTGTTTTTTTTGGCTGCGGCTTATGACTTTTAATCATGGCCATGACTTTTGGGCTATTTGTGCGGAGATTACGAATAATGAAACTCACATGCGATTTTTGCTAATATAAATGAAGTCAGTAAAGTATGTACTACAATTAACTAGTAGACCCTATCTTGAAAAAAGTGCTCCGTTTAAAAGCTAGTTACTGTAGAAAAGCCAAAAAACAGCTTTTAGAAGCTGAAAAGAACAGGGCCGTAGTAGGCCCTACCATCCTGTTGCCACACACCAGGACCAGGACACACTTGGCTGTAAGAACAGTAACCCTACTTTCGAAGCTCTACTATCCATATGAAGCATTTTTCAACGCACTTTAGAAGCATTGCATGCAAAACAATGCAACGGATAAGCCATATGGAGACACAATTACGAACAGTTACAAAAGTAGCGCTAATGCACACGATACTCCCCACGTAGCAATGCCAACAGCCCAAAATTACTGGCTCATAAAGACTGTGCACAACAAATGCAAAGGCAGCTCGTTCCCGAGCAATCAAGTAATACATAACTTCTGTGACCTATTGTTACGACTTATGAAAATGTAGCATTTGCAAAGTATATATTCCAGCACGGGATAATTTCCAATAAAATAATGCAATAAATTAACAATTATATGGAGAAAATTGGTAACTGACACTCAAGGTCTGACTTCCAACACCAGTTTCTATTGTTTTTGTAATTTTCCGATGGTAAGTGAGGGTAAAAAACTGGAGAGGAAGATGGCTAACCGATACATGACTTGAAAATGGTATACTCAAAACTGCCATGCTGCAAAACTCCCAAGAATTGGTAACCGTACAGCTCACAAGGCACAAATACAATAGGGCTTCTGAAATGTACAACACAGTGGAAGCGCAAATGCTGGCTTTGACGAAAGACAGCATACTCAGACTTTCTTGTCAGATCTATTAAGATTTAAATTAAACCACTTCTTTTTACCCGATTTGTCTTTCCCATCTATGTTACCATTCTCGGGAGACTCAGTTCTGCTCTGTTCAGTGGGATATCTACTACTGCTGCTACCAGCTCCAACCGAGTTCACGATAGTTCGTTCAGTCGTGAATGAAGAATGGATGTCATCCCTTTCTCTCAACATATCATCAACCTGCACAGATTACAGCCCTTTAACATGTTTAACAAATGTCCATATTGAATGCCATAGAGAACATATTGTTTACAATATCAATGTTCAACACTGAGACAAATTATGATTAAAAAAACATTAGGATTATGCATAATGTATATACACGACTCTTAGATGAACTTCTTGTGTGAGGAATACATTGATGCCATTTTGTTTCCCTTTTTTTACTTTCTACAGTTTCGTATGCTAAAGTACTACATATTCTATACTGATGAATAGCTACACTATTATTAGTTTAATGAAATTTCAGGAGTAACTGCACACCAAAATCTAAAATGATTTAGCAAGCCAATTATTAAGGATGATATTTCAATTTTAGTGTGCTCCATTCAAGTAAGCACATTCTTCATACACACATTCACTAAGCATGCCTGGTCCACTGTTCGTTCATGCCTCATTCCATATAATCCAATATCAGTGCTGGCAATCAAATATTAGCTGCAACTGGTTCGCATTTTAACACAGCAATGAAGCAAACACTTGCAAATACTATAACAATGAAAACAACAGTACATATGGAATCACACAGTTCATTGTCAACATTTAAATGGCTAAACTCATAAATATGGTCGTCACGGCGTCGCCTAGGCGACGCCAAGTCGTCCTGGCGGTCAGAGGGGGACGCCAAGGCTCGTCGCCCGAGAGTGAGGAACTAGGCGGCCACCTTCAGGCCGAATCCAACCGCCCCTAGCTCTCCCCACGCAGATATGGCTACCGCCGGCTCAGATCTGAAGCCAGCCGCCGCTTCCCACACTGTCGTTGCCTCATCTGGCGCTCTTCCCGGGCTGCACCACGTCAGCCCCCGTGCTGGGCTCCATCTCCGCGTCGGCCCTCTCCGCCGCCGGCCTCTTCACCACCGGATCCACCGTCCTCGAGCCTTACCACCACCGGATCTGGTCTACGCCGCCCAGATCCGTCAGAGGCGACAGCAGGCGGCATTGGTGCTTCAACATTGGAGGGCGGGGCAGAGGAGAGGAGGCAGGCGGCGTTGGCGGGGCAGAGAGGAGACCGACACGCAGGGAGGGATGGGGGCGGCAGCGGCTACCGACTGGTGGTGGGGTAAGGTGGGAGTTGAGGTTAGAGTTAGGATAGGTTTATATGGAATGAGAGGAATGATTTGAATAGTTAGATCTAGATCTAAGGGTTAGGATGGGTTTATATGGAATAAAGGGAATGATCTGGATGGTTAGATCTAGATCTAAGAGTTAGGATGGATTTATATGGTATAAGGAGAATGATCTGGATAGTTGGATCTAGATCTAAGGACAAAAAAAATTGACTGAAAGTTAAGAAATTTTACGACAATTGTCGTCTAACTACTATCGTCTAATTGTCGCCATGGCGGCCGCCTAGTCGACTAGGCGTCCTGGTCTCGCCGCAACTTGCCGGAGCGTCGTGACCACCTTGCTCATAAAGCATGACAAGAGATAATGCAACCAAAAAAACAAGACATCAACGTTGAAAACATTGACTTATAAACACTTCTGTAGCAAAATGTGCCTCTTTGTAGACTAGTACAATGCAGTGACAAATTTTGAGAGTGTCTTATGCTGTTACACAGACCTGTTTGAAATCATACACTATTTTGACTCGTTTCCTAGGTAAGCAGAGGAAGACTGGTGCAAGTAGAAGACCTAGAAAATGCACATGGGGAATTTAGATAGGTATTTCTGCATACATTGTTTGAAAGCTAACCTGACACCTCTCTATCTAGAGGAAGCATGCTAAGGCCCTATTTGTATTTACTTCTGTTTCTAGCGGCTGCTTAGGAAAGCCAAAAGCCAATACAAACATTCGGCTTCTCGAAACGGCTTTTCTGCTACTCTCACTACCGTCTCGCTCCGGGGATAAGGCAGGGGGTCACGGGTGAATCACACACTCAACTTCTCTCGCTCCCGTCACACGCATGCATCTTTCCCTCACTTTTCCCACCGCTAGCACTCTCCTTCTTAAAGTCACTTCTTTCAGCCACTACTATTCATTTTCAGCCAAAAGGCATCAGCAAAAGCCAGTTTGCTAATACAAACGCCCCCCTAAATCTACTTTAGTCAACATGTTACTCCATCTACTGTAGTCAGATCAAACAGACACATGGTTGCTACAAAAATGTAGGTATGAACTAGCAATTATATACCCTACATGTAGTTTGCTGCGACCCAAATTACAGGGCAGTACTGCACGATTTGAGTGTAACAATAGGACGTCTCTATGTAGGCATGAACTAGCAATTCTATACCCTTCGTGTAGTTTGCTGCGACCCAAATTACAGGGTAGTACTGCACAATTTGAGTGCAACAATAGGATGTCTCTTTCTTCTCTCCACAAATCCACAATATTCATATCAATTTGAGACAGTACATATCTACAGGGAGAAAAGATGTGCATACCGCTTCTTTTTCTTGGGTATATCTGTTGGTCACTTCTTGAAACCGTGCCAAAGCCTGCATAGCCATTTTACTCGGTCAATGCTTTCTCCAAATGGGGAAAAAACACCTAATACTACATTAGTTGATATATAACAAAAATATGGTCACTGACTTTTCTGTACTCAGTTTCGAATTGGCGCAAATCATTTCTCTTCTCTAGAAGTTTAGACTCTAGTTCCTTTAGCTTCTCTGTTGTGTCTTCAAAACTCTTTACACACATTGCTTCAATTGTATAGCTAGCTGGCTTGAAAAAATTGTCACCTGAACATTTCAATTAGGATGGCTCAGAGTAGAGGAATGGCATCGGTATAAAGAGAGACAGTAAGTATGCAGACCATATACAGCAAATATATGAGTTCCAGGTTTGAGAGCTGACACTTCACAAGGTTGGAGACCTTCCAATCTTTTAAAGAATGCAGCCTCAGGATCTTTGGCCACTGCAAGCTGTAGTAGTAAGCAACAAATCCTCACATCAGCTCCGATGAGAATAAAAACTAAAGCCACAAAACACAATATACGTACCGCATTCACTGTCGAGTCCATACGGTAAACTTGAAAATGCAAGAAATACATGCCTGCAGATGTCACCTTGCCAGTCTTCTGACTGTCTTCCTGGAGGTAAGAGGGCAAAATGAAGATAGTATTAAACTAGACCTCTATTTTATCTCATCTAAATTCTTATCGGAAAAGTATTTCTAACATACACAAACTGCAGACTGTAGGTTAAAATGATGATCATTATTCAATTATCCATTTATACTTTAAAATTTAAATTGACAGTAGAAATAGGAATGCAAAATTAGAAAGAGCTAGAAAAACACAGTTCTTATCCTCATAAAATAGATAGTGCTGTCGAGCATGTATTTCTCACTATCCATAGCAATGATGGGTGGGTTCTTTTTTGTTGCAGCTGATGGTTTATGGCTACGGCTGATGAATTTTGGGGCTAGCACGAGCGCTTGTGCGAACACACCGAATACCGATAAGCCACTTCAAAAAGGCAATGGAAAAGCCAGCCCTTTTGTTTATTCGGAGGAAGTTATAAACCATAAGCTATAAGCCGAAAAGGAAGTCGATGTACAAGATACATTTGAAAAGATCCCCCGAAAGGCTAAAAATGTCATGTTTTATAGTGATAACTTTTTATAATACCCAAAAAGAAATTATGTTTAATCAATTTCAAATATAACTGGGTATATTATTGTGAATGCATAATTGTCCATTAAATTCCAATTTCACATAACAATTAAACATTTGGCAATACCCTTCTGTATGTTGAGCATATACCTTCTTTACAAGGTTAAAGTTATAAACCATAAGATGGAGTTAAGCCAAGGAATCAAATAGAAGACACTGGGCAGCCTTTGTTGTAATACACTACGATTAGCTGTGCCCTACATAACCAAGAGGATTCAATTTCTTGGAAAATGTTTTTCCATATTTCATAAACTTGGAAATTAAGTCTAGGTAGGTACAATAGCTAACAGTTTATTCAGTTGCTTCCCCAGTGAGATAATAAAATATTGTACAATTCCTCTTCTTCAGCTAAATTTTGCCATTTCTACAATTGGATAAAGGATTACATTATTTATGGATCTAAAACAGGAGTCAAACTACTATGCACTCGACTTTCCTCAGATTTGATTTGGGCCCAGCAGCGACGGCAATCAAAAGGTGCCCAGTCCTGATCTGGAGACCATATTGAAAGAGGGCAGCAAAACCCTAGCGCAGCCTCCCTGTCACGTAGCGTCCATAGCCAGCACTGCCTCCACGTCAAATGTCTCCTCCCCGTCACCAGGGCTGCCTCCCCATCACCAACACCGCCTCCCCGTCGTCAGCTCCTCCCCGTACCAGCGTCGCCTCCCCGTCGTCAACTCCTCCCCATCGCCGCCAATTTTGTCTCCAATCTCCACCTCCACAACCCCCGCCCCGTGTTTGAAACTCTGGATTTGCTAGGAGCAGCCAAGCACTAATACAACCACAGCATGCACAGCCGAGCACTTAGTAGTACAACACTAGGCCACTAGCAATACATTAATACAGTAAGTTTATTTACATCTTCAGATTCAATCTTCATTCTCGAATGCAGGGCATTATAGAGCCCGAGGAAAATGTGACCCCATCGTATGATCCAAGGATCCTGCTTGGAAGGCCAAGTATACAGAACCTGGCATGGAAGTACGGGTTTTGGCCGGACTTGACTAACAAAGATATCGTGCAGAGGATGATTTTGGTGTCTCTCTGTTGTGGACAAGCATTGGGGAAAGTATTATGGCAGAAGGTCTAAAAGTATGAAAGAATCTGACAAGAACTAGCAGTTCTGCCCGAATTCAGTCTGAATCCGACTAGAACTTGTAGTTCTGTCCGAATTCAGTTTCTAGGAAGTCAAATATGATTAGGTAAGTCTGTTGGTATTAGTTAAGGAGTCTTAACCGTATGAGTCCAGGACAGATAGCACTTGTAATATATATATGTTACCCTACGGTTTAGCAGAGGTAAGGAGGAAATAAAGATAGCTTCTTCTCCCTTAACCCTAAGTTCTCAAGCAGGTTTCAATCACGGCAAGGCAGGGAGTGCCGCGTCGGGAAACCGAGGACCAGTTCCAGCCCTCGCATTCATATCATCTGAGATCCAGAACCCAGGACTCCAACAGATTGGTATCAGCTTCCTTGGCAGACGATTGTTAGAATTAGTAATCTTGTTTAGTGGTATTCGAGTTTGTTTTGCCGTGTATATACGAGTAGTAGTCCGTATCGTAAACGAATAGTCCGTGTGTGAATCGCGTGTGCAGCCTACATAAGGCCATGCATAGCAATGTAACGATGTGAGCACGAAGCGATCAGTGTGATCGATAGCAAATGCTAGGGAGTCTTTACGTGTAAGAGAGAGAGCAATAAAGAAAAGAGAGAGCAGAGCAATTGCTGTTCTGTTTTTTCATGTCTCTCGGTGTGTCAAGTCCATCATGTCAAGAAGCCACGCAAGTGGTGTTTCTCCTTCACGTGTAGGAACCAGAGCGTCGAAGCAAGGACCGGTGGGTCCCACAACGCATAAAAGGGCGCACTGCAGCAACATCACGAGAAAAAGACGCCAATCGTACGAGACTACAATAAGTGGTATCAGAGCCTACTGATCTTGGTGGTACCTGAAGAACATGAGAGAAGCGTTGACTTAGAGTGCCCGGAGTAGGCTGATCTCTCTCCAGTACCCTCTCCTGGCGACCGACAATTACCCGGTGTGGGCAATGAAGATAAAGGCGAACATGCGCGCCCAGGGTGTCAAAAGCAGTTGATCCGAAGGGGAAGGACAAAGAGGTGGATGAGAAGATAAATCAGGCGGCGCTTGCTGTGATCTATCAGGTTGTGCCAGATTCGATGATGCATCAACTCATCGGAAAGGAGACGACACGTGAAGCGTGGGAGACGCTTCAGACGATGCACGAGAGTTGATTGTGGTAAGGAGGTACGGCTCCAGAATTTGCGAAGCGAGTTCAAGAATCTCAAGATGGGAGAGACCTAGCCGGTGGACGAGTTCGCCAGCAAGCTAACTTCGTTGTACAATCATATTAACTCTCTTGGCGGCAAGATGGAGAAATCCATGGCGGTGAAGAAATATCTGTGCGTGCTTCCAGAGAAGTACATACCTGTTGTCACCACATTTATGTACTCCGATCTGGACAAGATAGAGGAGATCACCGGCTCCCTCAAGAGACACATGAGGAGTTACTGAAGGGGTTTCAATCACGTAACGAGCAGGGATCCTAGACTTATAACGAGCAAGCGTTGCTGATAAAGGTAGATACAAGGAGTGGTGGCTCATCAAGCAGCCGCGGGAGATGGCGCGGTCGAGGCGGCCAGAGTGGTCAAAGCGGCAGAGGTGGCCGTGGAGACAAGGCTGGGCAAGGCGGTGGTGACAGATCCCGTGATAAGTCACATATCAAGTGTTTTGAATGTGTCGAATACGGGCACTACGCGTCAAGGTGCCTCAGCCACATAAAGTGTTTCAACTATAACAAGTACGGACACCATGCTTCGGATTGCCGAAGCAAGAAGAATGGGGAGGTGAACCTCGCCCAAGACGAAGAAGATGATGAACTGGTACAACTCTCCTCATATGTTGAAAAGGCACCGGTCATGGTGATGCTAAACAAGAAAGTAGTTCCAAAACTACGCACGAAGGAAGGCAGCTACGATCACGCGGATCAGTTGTACTTGGACAATGGAGCAAGTAATCACATGTAGGAGATCGCTCCATGTTTCATAAGCTCAACAAGAAGATTTGGCGCAAGGTCAAATTTAATGACAGCTCCATGGTAGAGATAAGAGGCAAAGGGACGATGATGTTACAATGCAAGAACGGAGATAAGAAGTTGTTGACAGGAATTTACTGTATACCAAGTCTATGCAACAACATACTCAATCTTGGGCTGATGACAGAAAGAGGGTGCAAGGTAGTGCTACAGGATGAGATCTTACGTGTCTACACCAAGAACGATGAATTGTTGATGAAAGTGAAAAGATCTCCGAATCGATTGTACAGAATTTCTTTGAAAACTTGTAGATCGGAAAGGAGAGATCAAGGTACAAAAACGGTGAACAGGGAAACCCAAGCGGCTAGCGCAGGAAGCGAACACATATGCGAGCTGCATGCGAGATGGGAGCAATGAGACGCAGCGCCGCAGCGGCAAAGACAGTGGATGGGACGGTGGGTTCCACGCTGATGGCGTAGGCGCGCATGGAGGTGGTTTGGTTGTTCAAGGCCACAGACCCCACATGCATGCAGTTGGTGCAAGACATGAAGACGCACATGCAACTAGTAGCCAGGAAAATAAAAGAGAAAGGAGCAGTAATTGTGTTGTTCTTGATGGGCATGGTGGCGGGAGGGTTAAGTCTAGGAGGCATGCAGCTAACACACATGGGAGAACCCAGGGGCGACATGCAAGCGGCTCACGTAAAGGACAAGTAGGTCCCACGGAAGAAAAAACCGGATGCATGTGGAAAAGTGCACAAGTTCCAAGACGAAAGCTTGGAGTACATGTCGGTGCGTTTTTCTGTGGTTTTGCAGAGGGAACACGGGAAGCATTAGAGGCAGGAGTTAGGGGCGGTATAGCCTCAGCTGAGATGTACGCGGGAAAGCGGACAGACTTATCCAAGAAAAGCGGGAGGCTCAGCTAACGGCGAAGCCAAGGCGGCCATAGGCGCTTCCGGGCCATATCGGTGCTTCTTAGGGAGTAGGTGCTCCGACCCAGGCAAGCGTGCAAGGAAGAACGGGTTCAGTTTAGGTGCAGAAGCGAGAGAAGATCGGCATGGTCAAGATGGAGAAACAAGATTAAGCAAATGATTGTTAGAATTAGTAATCTAGTTTAGTGGTATTCGAGTTTGTTTTGCCGTGTATATACGAGTAGTAGTCTGTATCGTAAACGAGTAGATGCCGAGTAAGTTTTCGAGCCCGTGTGCGAATCGTGTGTGCAGCCTTTATAAGGCCATGCATAGCAATGTAACGATGTGAGCACGAAGCGATCGGTGTGATCGATAGCAAAGGCTAGGGAGTCTTCAGGTGTAAGAGAGAAGAGCAATAAAGAAAAGAGAGCAAAGCAATTGCTGTTCTGTTTTTTCGTGCCTCTCGATGTGTCAAGTCCATCACGTCAAGAGCAAGCCACGCAAGTGGTGTTTCTCCTTCACGTGTAGGAACTAGAGCGTCAGAGCAAGGACCGGTGGGTCCCACAGCGCATAAGAGGGCGCACTACAACATCAGGAGAAAAGGATGCCGGACGTAGGATTTTATCGATGGATTACCTTGCGTACATGGGAAATCAGTTATATTGACAGTGGTGGATAGATTTTCGAAGTATGTTCATTTTGTGCCATTGGCCCATCCGTACACAACTCATTCGGTAGCTCATGTTTTTTTCGAAACCATTGTTCGCCTCCATGGTTTTTCGGAGTCTATTGTCAGTGATCGCGATACAATTTTCACTAGCAACTTCTGGAAAGAACTCTTTATGCTCGTCGGAGTGTCCCTTGATATGACTTCCACCTTTCATCCACAGTCCGATGGTCAAAGTGAGATAGTCAATCGCACCATTGAAATGTATCTCTGTTGCCTTAGTGGAGATCATCCTCGCCATTGGGTCCGTTGGCTGCCTTGGGCCGAATTCTGCTACAACACCTCATACCATTCGGCATTACGCACTACTCCATTCCAAGTGGTCTATGGCTGGCCTCCCCCTGCCATTATTCCGTATTCAGAAGGCACTGCTCAAGTTTCAGCGGTTGATGCTACCTTACGTTAACGCGATGAGTTCTTGACTGATTCATGAACGATTATTGCAAGCCCAGCACGCATTAAGGATTTTTATGACAAGCACCATCATGAAGTTGAATTCGTCGTCGGCCAATGGGTATTACTCAAGCTTCATCACTGTCAAGCTACTGAAATCACAACCAAAATATCCAAACTGTCTCCAAAGTATTACGGACCTTATCAAATTGTTGAGAAGGTTGGCTCAGTTGCTTATAAGCTTCAACTTCCAGCTGCTGCTCGTATTACATGATGTATTCCATGTATCCCTCTTGAAGCAGTTTGTGGGTCCTCCTTCGACCGTTCCTCCAGCCCTTCCTTCTATATTAAATGTTCGGGTTCTGCCTACACCCTCAAAAACTGTTTCCTCTCGACTTCATAAAGACAAATGGCAAAAACTGGTGCAATGGGTTGGTCAACCAGCCTCTGAAGCTTCATGGGTTTCTTCCAGATTTCCAAAGTCAATATCCTCATTTCCAGCTCTTGGACGAGCTGTTTCCTCAGGGAGGGGGAAATGTTGTGGACAAGTATTGGGGCAAGCATTATGGCAGAAGGTCTAAAAGTATGAAAGAATCCGACAAGAACTAGCAGTTCTGTCCGAATTCAGTCTGAATCCGACTAGAACTTGTAGTTCTGTCCGAATTCAGTTTCTAGGAAGTCAAATATGATTAGGTAAGTCTGTTGGTATTAGTTAAGGAGTCTTAACCGTATGAGTCCAGGAGAGATAGCACTTGTAATATATATATGTTACCCTGCGGTTTAGCAGAGTTCTCAAGCCGGTTTCAATCACAGCGAGGCAGGGAGTGCCGCACCGGGAAACCGAGGACCAGTTCCAGCCCTCGCATTCATATCATCTGAGATCCAGAAAACAGGACTCCAACACACTCCACCGACTAGTCCTCATGAGGGTGGTGCTGGTGGATGTCATGAACCGGGGTCCATGCGGGATAAACACCACCAAGAAGATGGCCGGATGGCGTCGGCGTAGAAGGAGAGAGAGAGATTTAGACGGGAAAGACTTTAGTATATTTCTGATTGCTTCCAATAGCATGCGGTAGCCCTCATTATATAGATGGGCTCTCCCTAACAGATAGAGTCTAATTCCAATTCTATCTCTAACAGATATAGTAACTAATATCATATCTCTAATTATATCTCTAACACAAGGAATCTAATCTCTAACTCAAATAGGAACCAATCTCTAATTCCTAACAATAACCCGACTAGGCCCATGGCCCACCTCTATGACATTACACCCCTCCTGGACATGCAGCTCGTCCTCGAGCTGCTAGGCAGCGGTCATGGCGCCAATGGAAGACTTCCGACGTCATTGTAGAAGACGAACGATGGCAGGGTCCTGTAGCGGATGGAGACGACCGGCCAGATCCAAGCGGAACAAGGCTGGACGAAATGTAGCGCCTTTTGGGTATATAATGCCTGCAAAATAAGTTTTTTTATTTTTTTGATTTTATTATTTTTTTTATTTTTTGATTTTTTTTTGTTTTTTTTTTGCCTTAACTTAACCGGTCGGTTTAAAACCGACCGACACCCCATGAGACCCGACGATCGGTCAAGCGGCGGTTCTGGCGATGGTGGCCCGGCGGCGAAGGCGGCGGCCACGGGCGGAGGTGGCGGCGGCAATGATGGCGGCGGCGGCGGCTCGGCCGGGCGGCGGATCCGCAACGGCCAGATCTGTGATGGCGGCGGCTGCGAGCGGTCGGCGGATGGCGACCGAGGAGGCACCGGCCATGCGGAAACGACCTGAGTGGCGACCGAGGAGCGGCCGGCCGCGATCGCACCATCACCGCCGGATCCATGCGACTCCGGCGATCCGGCGGTGGTTCGGCGGCCGGAAGCAGTAGCCGGCGGTGGCGGCAGCGGCGGCAGCGGCGGCAGTGCTAGCGGACCTCGCGGCGGTGGTCGGCGTCTTGGCCGAGCGGTCCACGGTGGCGGAAGACGGCGAGGCGGCCCGGCGGCGGATGCGGCGGCGTAGAGACGGGGCGGCCCGGCGGCAGCAGCGTACAGTGAAACGGCCGGCGGCGGCCACGAGCGGCGGCAATGGCGGCAGGCGTAAAGGGAGGCCTCGCGGCGGCATGCGCGCGTCGGCGTCGGTGCGGATCCGATGCAAAGCGGAGCAAGAAGCGCGTGCGGTCGGCGCCCGGTGGTGGGCTGACTGCGAGGAGGGGCTGGCCGACGACGGAAGGTAGCAGCGGCGGCCGGCGACGACGGCGGCGGGTGTGGTCTTTGAGCGAGAGGCAATGACGAAATACGGGTGCAGTGGCGCCATAGCGATTGTTGGAATGAGTCGCGTGTCGTCTGTTGTTGTGTCTTTCCCGATCTGCGACCATCTTTTCGAGGATGGCATGTATGTTGAGGATGATGTCCGCTATCTTTTTGTCGTGCTTCGCCATCTTGTCGGCGTTAGCCTTTATTATGGTCAACGCATGCATGGGACAGTCGTAGAAACCATGGTAGCGAAGTCGTGGGAAGGATCATCGCTCGATACCAAGTTGTCATGAACCGGGTTCATGCGGGATAAACACCACCAAGAAGATGGCGGATGGCGTCGGTAGAAGAGAGAGAGAGATTTAGGCGGAAAGACTTTAGTATATTTCTGATTGCTTCCAATAGCATGCGGTAGCCCTCATTATATAGATGGGCTCTTCCTAACAGATAGAGTCTAATTCCAATTCTATCTCTAACAGATATAGTAACTAATATCATATCTCTAATTATATCTCTAACACAAGGAATCTAATCTCTAACTCAAATAGGAACCAATCTCTAATTCCTAACAATAACCCGACTAGGCCCATGGCCCACCTCTATGACAGTGGAAACTCAAATGGTGGTCATTTGGAGTCCGATGACCTTAATTTGGATGACATTTGAGTGACGTGTGGTGATTATGATGATCGATGAGTCTTTACTTCATGCTTTTGCCACTTGAACTTCTATTATGTTGTTTAATTTTTGTTTGGAACTCTATTGTCGTTAACTCGTTATGGAGTGTTGTTTGATTCGCTTTTGCTCTATTATGAATTTATACTTAATTTTTGTTGCTGCTAATATGTATCTTACAAAGTTCATGTTGAGAATAAAAGACCACATCTGGATGAAAATGCTACTGCTACAGCCTACAAGGAGGAATATGCAGGTAACTTCAGGTTGGCTGCTAAGACTGCAACAAATTCTTTTGCTTCACCTGAACGATTTTCTTTCGTTGTTGTTAATGCCCCAAGCTTTCTACTGTTACGTGCTTCGATTTTCGTTCTACAATGCTGTAGCTTGTTATTTTAAAATGATATATATTTTTGTCTTGAAATATTAGGTCACAACTCACAATATCATTGCCTGACATGTAAATGCACATTTGAGATTATAGTCGATGCTTTTCCTAGCGGCTCCTTTGTGTTTGGATTGATTGTTGTTGAAGCACCTTTGCTACCTTTGCGAATGGATGCATAAGAAATATATTTGTTGAGCTTTTCTGCTACCTGTGTTGTTACACCAGTACTTTATTATTCCTGTACTGCTTATATGGGGTGTGTAACCATATATTAGTTTGTAGATATGGGATACTACTGGCCAGGAAAGGTTTCAAAGTCTTGGTGTTGCATTCTACCATGGAGCAGATTGTTGTGTTCTAGTTTATGATGTTAATTCTATGAAATCATTTGATAATCTGGACAACTGGCATGAGGAATTTCTAATTCAGGTGAAGTGCTTTTTATAATTCATTTACAGTCTAGAATCATGTTACGTCTATCTCATTTTGGGTGTTTACCTTTCCAGGTTAGCCCATCAGATCCTGATAACTTCCCTTTTGTTCTGCTGGCCAATGTAGCTGAGAATGTCTTATGGAACATGAATCCTTATCAGAAGAGTGATCTCTACAGCATTTTGTTGCATTCTCTGGTTAATGCCAAGGAGGTATGTATTAACTGTCTTTCATTGTTTCTTTTGTTGTGATGAAATGGTGAATTGCATTTATTTTTCCTCTTTATTGGAGAGTATAAATTAGGTATTCGATGCTGTTTTTGATGCTTGGTCTGTTTTTTAATGGAACTTGTAGCAAATATCTGTAGTTCTGTACCACCCAAAGTTCATTGGCGACTAGTGCAAGTCCTGAATGCAAGTCGACGACTAGTCAACTAGTCGGCAAGTCGGTCCTTGGCGACTCGACTTACCAACTTAATAACCTTGGGTTGGCAATTCAATGATGGGATCAGGTACTTTGGAGATGACAGGTTATTGGTAGCGCTTGCTTTAACCCATCTACGTGTTCAAAAATTACACTGGTGATGATGGTGGCAGGCAAGCTCTCTAAAGCTTTATTCCAAATTACTTCCACATTCATACACAGAAGACATAAAATGATGATTATGGGCCATTAGATATATTTCATGGCATACAATTGACAAATACTGAAGCCTATAAACCATGGAATGATATAAAGCAGAAATTACCTGCAGAGCTAGTCCATAACCACCATTAACTTCTTGTTCAAAGAAAAGAAGCTGTGCACAAATATTGCACAAGTAGAAAAGTGAATAATGTTTCAAATTCAAAAGAAACCCAACACAGCAAAAGCTTCATTTCCAGAGAAAATGAAGAAAGAATAATCAACCCCGTACCTTAAATTTACTTTGTGCAGGTGAGGTCACTCTGACTACTATTCCTGACTGAGCTTGCTCTTCACTTATTGTTACACCAAAAAAATGAGCACATTGCTTGTCAACCTATAAATAAACAAGACATATGGCAGCCATCCAATTATAAATAGTACCATAAGAATGGCAATGGCAGAACCTTTCCTGCAGCTGACGTTCCAACTGGGAGTGGTCTCACTGTAACTGTTCCATTCATAGCTTCTTCAAGAACTGTAGGAGATACTGTGGTCTTGATTGGAACCCCGAGCTTGCTAAAAGTAGTAACATGCATAAGAAAATCAGTAGGCAATTACTAATCTTCAATTGTTTCTACACAATAATTATCACTTATTCTACAATTACCTAAAAAGTGCAGCAAACATTGTGTTGACAGTTCCAAGATTGGACAAATCAATCTCCATATCCATTCCTTCATTTTCTAATGCCTGACCAAAAAATATTACAAGGTTATAACTCATATTGACTTTTTTTTTCATTTTCCACAAGAGATTCATTCCACTGCTGAATGTCTGAAATTTAGAAAACACATCTTAAATTTACTTGCCATCAAAATAATAAGCGTCATTTTCAATTTTCATGGGTGCATTCCTGCATCAAGGTGCCAAAAATTAATTCAATTTAATAATATTGCTCTAGTTTCTACTTGTTTAAGGAAAATCTGAGGCTCTGAGCTACTTGGTACAATCATCATCTTACATTAATTATCCAGAAAGGAAAAGTATTTGGTCAGAGCTTTCTAATCAAACAAGTATTTGGTCAGATAGCTTTCTAATCAAACAGCTAGACATGGTAGAAGTGCTTCCCCTAGTTGGTTATGTTAGGAGAGGTGCTCATTTGCCTCTTCAGTGGTTTTGAGGGGGTCCACCTCTTTCTCTTTGATACTCAGTACGCCAGTAAACTCCACAGGTAATCTTCATATATAAGTTGTAACAAAAGAAAGGCTTGGAGATAACCAACTAAAGCCCCCTTCAGAACGCAGGATTCCCACAGGAATTTCGTAGGAAGCCCACATCCAGTAAGAGTTGATATTTCCTTTCCTACAAAATTCCAGCGTTCCAAACGTGGTAATCTTCGTTCACATTGTCTAATAAATCAACACCATGATGCACCATAGATACTGCCCAGCCAAACATCACCTTTGTACACTGACCTTTTAGCTGTACGGCGATCTCACCCAAGAACCAACCCCAAAAAGGTTTGAAGATAAATGGTCACTCAGGGTTTCCTTCCTACAGTAAGACTAGCAGCTGCCTAAGGCCTAATTTGCCATTGCTGTGCTGCACTATGCTGCGGAACCTAGATAGTTAAGCGAATCTTTACCAATTCTAGTAAAACATTTATGTTGTATCTCAAGAAAAGGGGCTTACGATTTGTTAACATATATCCAAAAATAGCAAAATAAAGCAGTAGATTAAAAGCATAAATACAAGGCATTTTACTGGCAAATAAGGGAGCTGCTCTATGTATGATTTCGGATACACCTACTATTCCGCAGACTTAGTAAAAGTTTAAAAATAGATACTCAATAATTGGAGTTTTTGTCAAAAATAAATGGGTTTATATAGGTCGTAATGCAATAGGTTCCTCAGGAATTATATATGCAAATATGTGTCCACCATAATATGAGTATTGCCTGCCAAACATAACAAGCATGAAAATCCGGTGATGGCAGGCATGGTGGTTAGTATAACTGACATGCCAGCGGTATCAGCAAAGAAAACATTCGTGCCAACCCCAAAACTCGAGTAAAATGCAAAACAATCATGATTTTTAGTTGATATTTCTTGTTGTTAAACTAATAATCAGGTAGACAATAGGTAACACCTCAAAAAGCCTGGTGATTGGAAATGTGAAAGTTTTAAAACTTTTGCTTGTGTTGCTTTGTCATTTGGTTTTTCTTGGCTTTTGGTTTGAGTTCCTATTGGATATAATACATGAATATAAAATGGCGAAGAGAAAATAGGGTTGACATGGTTACAAGGTTGTCACGGCGTCGCCTAGGCGACGCCTAGGCGTCCTGGCGGCCGGAGGACGCCGCCATGGCTGCTCGCCTCGCGATCCCGCCTGATGCCGGCTAGGGTTGAGAGATCGGCGCGGGAGCGAGGCGGAGAGAGAGAGGCGGGGCGGGGCGGCGGCGGGAGAGGAGGCGGGCGGGAGGCGCGGCGGGAGAGGAGGGCGGAGGAGGCGGCGGGAGAGGCCGGATGCGGGAGGCGGCGGGGGAGGAGGCGGACGGGAGGCGGCGGCGGGAGGCAGAGAGGCGGAGAGGCGGGCGGCGGGGAGACGGGAGCGGAGAGGTCGGGAGAGACGGGGGAAGCGGGGGAAGCAGCTGCGTATGAGGAGGCGGAGGGGCCGAGGGGTTATGAGAGGAGGGGGTATGAGACCTGAATTTGTGCATATGAGATACGGCGCTCGCCTAGCGTCGCCTGGACGCCTCTCACTCGCCGTGGTCGCCGATTTCGCCATGACAACCATGCATGGTTAAATTGAGTTAACATTGAAGGAATGATATATTAAAGAGAGTGGTGAGCTAAATTGTGAGTAGTAAAATTAAAATCAAAGGTTCAATAGATAAAACCCTAAACATTAGTCGTTTTCAAAACCCAGCTTAGTTAAATTCAAAACCATCAAGTTATCCCATGGTCTCGCAAAAACCAAAGTAGGTGTTCTGGAAAGAATTAAAACACAATTTTACACCAAGTTCACGTCCAAGTTTAATTGAAAGCGTAAATTTAAACCAAAAATTCAAAAGAAATTCAGAATGGGTAGAATAGTGTTGGGCCAGCCGATCTTTTGCCTCGGCCCAACCAGTCCAGCCGGCCTGTTCCCCCTGGCTTGGGCCTAGCTCGTGCCAGTGCGTTGTTCAGCTACGCCTGAGCGACACCAATGCACGCCGTACACCGCCTAACCCTCGCCCACAGTTCACCATGCACACCAATGCCAACCCTGCTCTCCCTGTGCGCCATGCCGTGCATGCCTGCGCCGACCACGCCGCACCAAGCACAGCACTGCCACAATTCCTGACCAAGGCATCGTCCCTCCTTGCCTGCGTTCAAACCATCATACACCTTGTCATCCCCTGATTCAAGTGTGTCACAATGGCAGTCGCCGCGCTGGCACCCCAGTCTGCCACGCCGTCGCATCAGCGCATGTCACCCCAGCAATCGGCCGTGAGAGCTAGTCCGCCCTTTGCGCTGCCACGCCTTACCTACCCGTCTGGACGCACGTGCGTAGTCACCTCAACGCCCCTATGGCCATGCTCAAGCTGACGATAGCCATTGAAGCCATCGTGACACCTCTCCTGCCACCACCATGATCGGCCCACGTCGCCCGATCGCTCCCCTCTCCCTTCCCCTCCGAGGAATCGCTCCCTCATCGACTTAAGCTCACCGGAGCCGCCTTTCTTCTCCAACTCCGGCCACTGCCGTCATCGCTGCTACGGTAAGCCGTGGTTCGATTCCATTGGCATAGAGCACCACCGCCACCTCCATTAATGAATTGTATAGTCTATGCGATGTATGAAATGATTCCGCAATATATCTATAAGTACTATCTACCGATCCAGGGAATAGTGCGGTGAATTCGCAGATGCTGGATTGCAAAATCCGGGTCCAACACAACAAATGCATTCTCCTTATGCTAACGTTGTGCCAAAGCACATAAGAATATTTGTGCCAACCCAAAGCCTCCACCAAAATGTAGAATTCATTGATCCAGTAAAAGGTAGAATATATTAGACACCACAATTGAACTGTAGCTAGCATTTCTCATTGTTAACCCAATAACTAGTTATGGTACGTCCTACATAGACAACATCCACATGCTCTCTATGTTAACATTGAATCAAATTTACATAGATAAAAAGACGAAAAGAGTCTCATTACCATAATATGCTGGAGTGCATTTAAAGAACCTTGACTTCAAAAAAAAAATATAACCACTCTAACATATTGGGGATAAAACCACAATAACCAAACAGGTATTTTAGCATCTAGAGAGTCTTTGATAAAACTCCTTATTGAACAGAAAAGTTGTCATGTGCAGCGGTGAACAGTGCACGGTTACTGTTCACATAAACAGTGCGAACCCTGTTTATGCGCCCGATTTGATTGGATTAGTTTCCTTATAGATAAAATTAGATTTGTTAGGATAATCTATTTTCATAATATTAGAGATAAGTTTCTTAAAGGTCAAGCCATCCAATCTATATAAGGATGGATGTGTATCTTATTTTTATTAAGCAATAAGAAGAAAGAGTTATTCTAGCCTCTCCCTCGAGTTCTCCTCAGTGCATGATCCCCCTTTCTCCTAAAGCTTGTCTCCTTCAGCCATGTCATCCCGACCATCTTCTATACGGCATCATGGATTGAGGAGAAGAATTTGAGGGAGACTAGAATAACTCTTACTTCTTATTGCTTAATAAAAATAAGATGCATGTCCATCCTTATATAGATTGGATATCTTAACCTCTAAAAAACTTATCTCTAATATTATGGAAATAGATTATGCTAACAAATCTAATCTTATCTATAAAGAAACTAATTCAATCAAATCGGACCGCATAAACAGGGGTGCGCACTGTTCATGTGAACAGTAACCACGCACTGTTCACCGCTCACATGACAGAAGTTGACGGCATGCACAAGCATTGGAGTGAAAACAAAATATACAAAGATGAAAGAAATGTTAGTTGAAATTAGTCTGGCAGATTCAACAAGAGAACGCACCTCGAAACCAGCAGTATCATACTGCCTCCGTTTCTCAGGATCTGACAAGATACTATATGAATATGCAACTTCTTTGAAGAGCTCTGATGCTTCTGGATTGCTAGCATTCTTATCCGGGTGATACCTGTCAAATAAAATAGGAACTGTGAATAAGATCATTCTAAGATAGGACTTCTGGTCATCAACACTGTAGGGGGCAGGGATGAATTGATTGCTTCCAAAAACATCATGCAAACAACAGACTGATTCAGTAATAAGCTCGGTGTAATGGAACAACAGTATTGAACACATTTAAGGTGCCGTTCATGGAGAGAGATCATAATTCACATAAGAATCATGTGACTATTAAAGAATAGTGACATTTAAAATCTTGCACGAAATGCACAAAAATCATTACTGCCATGGAGTTAGCGCAACAGAGAATGTTCTTCTAACCTCATATGAGCATACCATTTCTGTGCCCATATATATAACTAATTGTCATAGTAGAAACCATCTTTGTCATAGTAGAAACCATCTTAATGTTTTCTTTTCTGTCGAATGGTTAATGATTCCATCACCCAAAAAAAGGTGTGCTGTGCAACCATGAAAACAGCGAAACAGAAAATATGTTTACTTATTTTAATTTTCCTACAATCAAGTATTTATGATAATAAAGAAAAGCATCAAACTCTTGATTTCATGGTAACAGACTACCAGTGTCAAAAAATTAAGAGCATACAAAAAGGTGGAGATGCAAAATGGATGGCAAGTAGAACAAAGAAACTTTTGTTACCATCCCATGCTTTTTATTCTCATCTCTCAAACTGAATGCACAATTTGATTTAAAACACAAATTATATTTTAACTCAAAAAAAGAGAGAGAGAAAAGGTTAAAGAGATATCTTTGCAACAATGCAGATCTTATTCAACATAATAAAGTAAGAGTGCCACTATTGAATTCTATGTAATGTATGGTTCTGAACACAATTCTAATTGCCTTGAAAACATTGTGGTTGCTATGTAAAGAAGCAGGCGGAAAGTACAATATCACTGTTGTAGCGTATTACACAAGACATGAGTAGTCATTTCCACATTGATGTAAACTTCAGCATTGCTGACGGCTGGGCAAAAAAGCTTAGTGTGAGACAATGGAATTTCCACCCTACTACATTAACACCACAGCTGGTATGCTAACTTGCCTACTCGATGATAACCAAATTGGAGCCAACCCCATTACTCAAGAAACCTTTTCCATCTCCAAGTACAAAGAATCTTAGTATAAACTGAACCATCAGTACGTGTCTACCATCGCGACAGCATTGGCATACAAAAATCATACAACTTCGCCCATAACAAATGAAGCCAGGCAACGCATTCTGCTACGCTACCATCTTTCCCTTCCGAATCGCACAATCTGAACAGCGTGAACAAGAGCGAAATGAGAGAGAAGGTGCAGCACGGACTTGAGCGCAAGCTTGCGGTAGGCGGACTTGATGTCCTGGTCGGAGGAGTCCCTGGGCACACAGAGCACCTCGTACGGGTCCCGCCGCAGCGCCGGCGCCGACGGCCCCTCCATCTTCCCCGACGACGCCATGCCGGGACAAAACCCTAACAGATGGAACACCAAATCGCAAACCAAACACTTATATATCATGCCCCAATTTCAGCCGAAATCGGCGCGAGATCGGGTGGGGTTTGCTCACCTCACCTCGGCGCGGGCGAGGCAGATCTCGCCGCCTCCCGAGAGAAGATAGAGACAGCGAGATGGAGAGAGAAGAGGGGAAGGAGTGGCCTCGGGGAGGACGAGCACGAGCCGCAAGGGGATATCCGAGCTTTGAATTTTTTTTTCTGATTTTTCTTTGGGGCTTCGCCTCCAACTTAATTAAATTTAAAAAATTAAAAATAAAAAATATGTTAGACCATCATAAACAATACAAAAAAATATAATAAAAAAGATTGAAAAATTAGAAAAAAACAAAAAAATAATAAATTAGAAATCAGAAACTAAAATGAAATATAAGCGAGCGGGGCCTAAAGGATTAGTAGCAGGCTTATGGGAGGGGGTTGGTTATACGACAGTAAAATGTTTTAGTTTTAAGCTTTTCTTCCTGAGGAAAAGTAAAACGTATAATGTGCCTTCACCTCCGCACCTTTCGCTCCGTTGGCTCGTGAGCTATGCAATCAAGCATCCAATGGTCTGGTTTGGATTGAGGTAGAAAAGATATTTTGATTTTTTTTATAAGATATTATAAATTTCTTGCAAGATATTCCCATGCCCTCAATCTCTGTCTTTCTGTCATCTTCAACATTGACTCTCGGCTTGATGGTTCCAGAGTGCCTTCCCTTGGTGCTTCTATTGAAAAAAACAAATAGTATGTGGGATTGATTAGGTCTCGAGTATAGTCAAAACAAGATTTGGCTGTACTGATTTAGAGTTTCCGATGATCAAGTTATCGATCTTATAAAATAATATAAGAAAGATAGCCTAAAAATCCTTGAGAGAGAGTGATAATACTCTTTATTATTATGAACTAGTTACAGCATGCCTTTATAAAGGCCCAAAAACTAGTCCTAACCTCTATGTTCTTCCCACCAGAAGAATATGACTAGTTTAATCTACTTGACTTTGAATGGTCGAAGTGTACTAGCTTGAATCTCTTTGAAGTGCCTTCATCCCGTGTCTTCCATTGTCTCCTCTGTCTTCTCTCTTCACCCCTTAAATAGCATTGAAGATGAGTCATTTATCCTCCGAGGAAGACGTCTTATGGATCTAGCACGTCCAAATGGGGATGTAATTATTGTCAGAGAGAGGACGCCTAACGTTGGTTGTCGTCAGTGGGAGACGAACGTAAAGAATAACTGCATGGTAGTTGTTGTCAGAGACTCAGGCTGAAATGCCATGCTGTTTCAAGTGGATAAAGCATGTGTTCTATCTACTGCATGGGAGGAATATCCTGGAGTGGGTCCAGATACCAGTTCATAGAATCTTTGAGCGGTCATCCTATCTGGTACCACGCATAGTGTTTCTCCTACTAGAGTACTTAGGGGGCAACCTCTAGAGATTTACGACCACAGCGGTCCTTTGACCTTAATTAAATATTAAAGTTGTATTTAGGGATTTATTCAATCCTCATCAGTTAGCCTCCAAACTTCAACTGAATTTATAATCTGAATTTCTTCCAATTGAATTTTTATCGAGAAACTACTCTTTTAATGGCAAGAGTAGAAAAGCAGTTGATATTCACTTTAAAGTTAAAACCTAACTAGGAAACTGGAAGGTTTTGTATCCGTTGGGCTTCGGATTAAATAATCATTGCTGCCGGTTAGAGAGAAACCCTTATAAAACCCTTAGCATATCTCTCATTGGTTTTACGCTTTCATCTTCTTCTTTTCCGCCCTAGCGTTCTTCGGCTGTAGCTTTGAATCTTTTCGATCTCTTTTTGATTTTCTGCCACTTAGACAAAATGTTAGATCTAATCATAGATTAACTGACGTCTGAGCTCGAATCAAAGAATCTAAAAGCCATGGAAGAGGAAGGGATGCTTCCCAATAGGGTTTTGACCCCATGAAGGTCAGTGGTCAGGGAGAATTTCCCGAGCGGGAATGAAGGCAAAATCTTGATCTTTTGGGCATACATTAAGCGTGAATTTTGATTGTCTACGCATCCATTCCTCTCGAAAGTTTTGGAGTTCTATGGAATAGAAATGATAAATTTAGCTCTTAATTTGATTGCTAATTTGAGTATCTTCGTCTACCTTTGTAAAGCTTATTTGGGGATTCCACCAAGTTTGGAGCTCCTCAAATACTTCTACAAGATGACAGAAAAGTCTGTGAAGTCAGCGGCATCACCCAAAGGCTGCACTTTGTGCCTCCATGATGGGAAAGTAGGGGAATACATCCAAATGTATTCCAAATCCTCATAGTCGTTATGGAAGAAATTACATGACACTCAGTAAGGGCGACAGCCTTTCCTTCGCAGATTGGATTGTCATTGAGAACCCAAGGTGGAGGTCCTTCTCGAAGAAGGAGGAGAAGATAGGGTGATGGTCGATGCCATTGTCCATCTTAGGGGAAAAGGTCTTACTTCATAGCATGTGGTGAAAATTTCTCCATGCGTCAAATAAGTCCTCTAAAGTCATGCGACCACATCATGCTCTGGTACATGGACGTGGTTGACTCGACTAGGGATTCTTTAGATGTAAGCCTAAAAACATTCTAACCAGTCGAGTTTTGTTTTTGCTATATTTTCTGACCTTAAGGTTTTTCTTTTTCCTTGACTTCATAGCCCTTTCTCCTGCTGAGGTGAGAGAATGGGTCAAGTCAATATGTGCGGGGGAACCTGACCAGAAGGTAGAAGTATACTTGATCTTGACTTAAGGTAGAATGATAATCACTCTTTCTACTAATTTGTATATTTTCCAATCGTTGTGTTGTAACATTCTTTATTATGTGTAGATGGTTGCATCGGAGAATAGTGATTTATCTATGAGCTCAGAGGATGCTCCTCCGAGTCCCAAGAGATGTTGGAGTGTGAGGAAGTCATATGGAACCTCGGGATCACACCCTACTCCATCGAACGCTACTCCAATAGTTCCTCCGAGTGCCCCTCTTGGTGCCCTGCGATCGTTTCGATGGCCACACAAGCTTCTAAGAGCAAAGTCCTCTTAGAGGTAGGCTTTTACTATGATTGTGAGAGTTTTTCTTATAAGATTACACCTTCTCTTATTAGGAGGATAGAGAAAATGCACTGACGGGAATATATTTCTTGGATGCAGTACTTTATCGCCGAGCTCACTTCGGGTAGTGACAAGGCAGAAGAGAAGAAAAAGCTGCTAATCAGAGTCACTACGATAGTAGAGTCAACAGTGATACCAAGTTCACCGGTCATGGGCTCTAAGGCTGTCATGACAGACCAGATTGAAGCTCTAGTGGTTGTGCTCGACCGGATTGAAACTCCAGTGGTCATTCCTCAAGTTTCAAGTGCACCGGAGGAAAACAACTATTGTGGTAGTCGAGGGAGTTCTAACCATCGAGCAAGTGGTTGGAGAAGGCACTTCCAACCGCCCCATGGAGGATCTGTAACACCTCAGCCTAACATAGGCCTGAAATGCTACTAACTATCCACAATAAAACAACAACTAATATAGGTTACCTAAAATTTCTAAGATAACCTCCTTTGTTTATTAACCGGATGACGGTTTAAATAAGCATGAATAGCACAAGTTCTAAATAATGAACGGAAAGATAATATCCAATGATACTAAGTCTTTATTACATTTAATCTGATGGAAAATAAACTGAACCAATTAAGCTATCAAGCCAACAAGATTATCATGACTGTCTTTATTTCTTATTGAAGGAATAGTGCACGTGCAACGAAGCTAATCCCTTTTTGATCCCATATATGCCATTCTCACATTGGTACCTAGAATAAATAAACAAACAGCAAGAGTGAGTCCAACGACTCAGCAAGTATAACTGTATCAAATGCAAGCATGAACATTAACCCTCAAGTTAAACATATTACATATGAATTTCATGCTATGCATTATGATCAAAGGCTCCTCTTTCTCATCTCTTTCGCATTTTACCGTGACACTGGTGTGCATCCGTCAATGCACACCATGCCTGCACCCTGCAGTGCAGGGACAATTGCCCACACTCCGCAAGTGTGGGGACCTCGATGCTTGATCACCACATGACCAAGACTTCAATTCTCAATATGATGCATATATGTGAATGTATCAACAAGATATCATGCATTCACCATACTACGCATCAACAAATCTCATAAATGCCATAATGTAAACAAAACATAAATAGCATTAACAACTCGTAACATTACTCAAATTCATAAGTAAAGCATTCATAACTCAAACACCACTCGTATCATCACTCAATCACACAGATTAATCATAGCAAGGTTATACTTGCCTCAACCGCGAGAAAATGAAGAACGCGAGAAGGCACAACCCCAAATCCGTTCTCCTCCTGAATATTTAATTAATAATTACTAACATGACAGTAACGGGTTTCTAGGTATAAAATAACAGCAACCCCAATTAACCCAACAATTTATCTCAATTAAATCCCCAACTCCCTCGGCCAAATCTGCCCAACCACAGATAGCCGACTTCCAAAATCATAACTTTCAGTACGTAACTCCAATTTAAGCGTTCTTGGACTCTCTGTAAAGATAATTAAATTATCTACAAAAACTTATTTGGGAGACTCTCTGATTCGGCCATTTACTAACCGATCCAAACCTTTTTAAAGCATCCAAATTCACGTTGGACTCTCTGGACAGCGCACTAAAACAGGCATAACTTTCGCCCAGAAACTCGAAATCCGGACTTCTTGACCTTTATGGAAAGCTAAGAAAATTATCTAAAACTTTCCTAACATGAAGAATTTCTGATTCGCAACTATTTCCGTCGCACAAACCGATCTACTAAACTCTGTCCAGAACTACTCCGATCTGCAGAACAGCAGCACTAGAAAATTCATAACTTTTGCTACACAACTCGGAATAACGCGTTCTAGCACTCCCTGAAAAGATAATCAAGTCCTCCACAATTTTCTAGAAGAGGTCCAGACCTGAATCCTGACGGATCTAACCCAGAACAGCTGATTAACCCAAACTGTCACGGTGGTCCAGAAAATGACGAAATCCAACTTGATTAAAACTCATCTAGAGGACCAACGGAGTTACCCTTGACGACACGAGGGCGAACACGTCGACGAACACAACGATTTAACCATTTACGAACACGCCGCGATCTCCTCCTCTCCTTCCTCCGGATCCACGCGGTATAGCGGCGAACGTCGACGACGGCGCCCGGGGAACAAGACGACGACGACGGCGACGACGAAGACGAAGGCACCACGGTGCAGCGAGGACGACGACACGGCACGGAGAAGACGGCGGCGGCAGGGCGCGACGGGCGGGGCGCACGGCGGCGGCAAAGAAGGCGCAGGAGGCGGGCTGCAGGAGAGGGGGCGCGGGGGTGGAGGCGAGGGTGGGGGGCGCGTGGTTTTAAGTGGTGGCCTCCCTCCCTCTTGGGCCTAGAAAATCCCACAGGCCAAGCCCAAGCCCAGTTGTCTTAACTTTCCGAAAACCCCAAAACTCTTTTAATAAATCTTTTCACTTAAGTCCCCTCTCTATTAACTAAGCAATTAATAAAATATTTTCCGGTATTACATTCTACCCTCCTTAAATGTAATTCGACCCAATTTTAACCGCAACCACAACAGAAACAAAACAACCAACTAGAAAAAACACGCTTTTGACGTGAACAACGCCGGGTGCAGCTCATGATGCGAGACTCCAACTCCCAAGTTGCCTCCCTCTCGATGCGATGCGACCAAAACACTTTGACATACAAAGAAAGTCTTAATTCTCAACACTTTTTTCGACCTTTCCGTAATCCGACCGGCTTGGACTCAAAGGATAGATCTTGCTCAATAATCAAAGGTTCTAGCTCGATGTGAACTCGGGTCTCGCAAGTACTTCCTCAACATGGACACGTGAAACACGTTGTGCACTCAGCGATAGCCTCGGGAAGATCCAAGCGGTAAGCCAATTTCCCAATCCGCTAATATGGTGAAAGGTCCAACGTACCTAGGGCTAAGCTTCCCTTTGGTACCGAACCTCACCACACCCTTGGTAGGAGATACTCTCAAGAGCACCGATCTCCCACCGCAAACTCCAAGTCCCTCCTTCTCACATCAAGATAACTCTTCTGCCTACAGGCGCCCAACAAATTGTCTTACCAAAGCCACTCTCTCAACGGTCTTGGACCCAATCCGGTCCTAAGATCGCCGCCCACCGCTTCCAAAGAAAGGGCGACCTACACTACTGACCATACAACACTTCAAATGGAGTGCTTTGATACTAGAGTGATAATCATTGTTATAAGCAAACTCGCAGAGGTAATTGATCCTCCCAACTACCCTTCCAAGACAAGACACAAGATCTCAACATGTCCTCCAAAGTTTGGATAGTCCGCTCTGACCGTCCATCGATCTGCGGGTGGAAAGCAGGTGCTCAAGCAGCCGAGTGCCCAAAGCACTCGCAAACTCTCCCAAAACTTGAAACAAACTTGGCATCTCGCCGGAAATTATGGTCTTAGGCACACCATGCGACCTCACAATTTCCGAACATAAATAGGAGCCGATCACTCATTGAGTTGGTTGTGCGGATAGGAATGAAGTCGCGGACTTCATGAACCGATCCACAACAACCCAAATTGCGTCCTTGCCTCTCGGCGACCGAGGCAACGCGACCACAAAATCCATAGAAATATCATCCCACGGCCATTGAGGAACCTCCAATGGTCGCAATATCTGGTGGCCTCTTATGTTCACTTTCACTTGTCGACAAATACCACACGAGGCCACATAATTTGCTATATCCACCTTCATCCTTTTCCACCAGAAATTCTGCTTCAAATCACGATACATCTTAGTCTCTCCCGGATGAGGCGTAGATACGGTGCGATGAGCTTCTCTCAAAATGTCATCCTTAACCTCCGCTTTCACAAGACGCATAAACGCCCTTTAAAACGCAATGCCCCGACATATCCATGCCGAAATCCCTTCTTTTCCCATCTCCAACCGTTTCATAACCCTCAAGCAACCGATCGATGTTGTGCCTCCGACTCGCTCTGGTATAGCCGACTCTAAGATCAACTGGTCTCCACTCGCCGCAGTACCGCATAGCGTAAAGATATCCCCATACGATCAAAATCAGCAATCAAACAATTCAGTAGCAGCGCCGCCTTGCGACTCAGAGCATCGGCCACCACATTGGCCTTACCCGGATGATACTGAATGGTTAGATCATAATCCTTGATCAACTCTAACCATCTCTACGCCTCAAATTCAGATCCTACGGGTAAAGATGTACTTGAGACTCTTGTGATCGGTAAACACGCCACAAGTCTCACCGCATGATAGTGCCTCCAAAGCTTCAATGCAAACACAACTGCAGCCGACTCTAAATCATGGGTAGGGTAATTGCATTTCATGCTTTTTCATTTGCCTCGATCGTAAGCCAAAACCTTACCATCTTGCATAAGCACACAACCCACCCAACTCTTGATGCATCGAGAAAAGCGTGAATCGCCTCGGCTCGAACGGTGAGAACAGGCGGTCACCGACTTTCCTTCAAAATCCAAAGCTGCGCACAATCATCGTCCCACCGAAACCTCATGTCCTTCTCGAGTAAGCTTGACAAGGGCTTGGCGATGATGGAGAAATCTTGCACAAAGCGCCGATAATAACTCGCCAACCGAGGAAGCTCCTCACCTCCTTGACATTGGTCGGCCTCTCCCAATCCACCATCAAGAAACTTTACTTGGATCAACGGAGACTCCTTTATCGCCGATGATGTGACCCAAGAACCCCACCGGGTCACCCGAACTCACACTTCTTGAGCTTCGCATAAAACTTATGCTCTCTTAGTGTTGCCAACACTTGTCTCGAATCTTGCTCATGATGCGCTTCGCTCTTGGAATAAATCAAGATATCATCAATGAATACGACCACAAAGTCGTCCAAATATTCATGTAACATCCTGTTCATTGTCTCCATGAAAGCGGCAAGGGCATTTGTTAGTCCAAAAGACATAACTTTAAATTCAAAATGCCCATACCTCGTGGAGAACGCCGTTTTCTCAATGTCCTCCTCTCGGACAGAATTTGATTGTACCCGATCGAGATCAATCTTTGAAAATACCTTAGCTCCCTCAACCGATCAAACAAATCCTCGATACGGGTAAAGGATACTTATTCTTGATGGTTAAGCGATTGAAACACGGTAATCAATACACATGCGCCAACTCCCATCTTTCTTCTTGACAAATAACACCGGTGCTCCCACGGAGACACACTCGGACGGATAAGATCCTTTGCCTTGGATCATCCAATTGCTTCTTTAACTCTTCTTGAAGCAGTCGAGCCAAAGCAGTGCGGAGTTATAGAAGCGGTCGTGCTCCGGCACCAAGTCAGTTTCGAACTCCACCGGACGCGAGGTGGCATCCCAGCAACTCTGCTGAAAAACGTCCACAATTCCGGACCACCGAATCGCTCTGCAATCAAAGAGGAATTTGGCTTTTCCACAAGGGATAAAAGAAATCCACTCTTACCGCTCTACTACCGGGAAAAGACTAGCCAACACTTGGGTGTACAGGAGGGTGCACTACCCCAAACACTAACTCTTGGCTCGACGGCGATTGCAAAGCTCTTGTCTTCCAAAAACAAGATATGACAAAGACGGTAACTATGCAACCAATCCATTCCCAAAATAACATCAAACGGATCCATCCTCATAACCATCGATTAGCAACAAAATGTTCTCCATCTATGGTAATCGTACAACCCGAGACGATCGTTGAACTAGAAAGAATTCCACCGTGAATGAACCAAAAGCAGTGAGCTATAGGCGCAAACTCAACTCGCCCGACTAGCAAACTCTATGGAAGCAAAGAGAAAGTAGCTCAGGAATCAAGCAGTAACATAAGCCTCCCCGAGTCCACCAAAAGCGTACTATCACCACATCGGGACGACCTGGCCGGTAGTCGGCAAGGCGTGGGAGATCGACGTATTTGGAGTGCCGGGCGCCGCAACACCCGGATATGGCGGAGCCGCCACTCTGTGAGGAGAGCAAGGCGCCATCGCTGGAAACAACGCGCAGAGGAGGCGGCCAAAAGTACCGGAGGCATCCCTCGGGAGAAGGGTAGTGAGGCGGGTGGCGCCCAAGTTCGAGTAGAGGCATTGCTAGCATCTGACCGACCCCGGAAGAAGCTGGCGCCGATCGAGCCGCTGAATCGGCTCCCACTTGATGATCTTTGGCGGGATTACGCTTCTGAGACCATTGCCTTGTGGCCCTCGGACCACAATGGCGACAAGCTCCCACCAAACACACTCGCCGCACGATGTCCTCACCACACTTGAAACATTTCATCCCCTGACCCGGGACCGGACGTACCATCGGAACACCAGCTGAAGGACGAAAAGTGGAAGACGCCTGGGACTTGTTGAACTTAGACTTGAAAGAATTTCTGCGACCCTTGAACTTCTTGTGAACCGGCTTGGCCACGACCCACCACCGCCAAAACTCTTCCTTTGGCTACTCTGTACTCTCCGAGTCGCATGACCACAGGTCCCATGCGTCCCTCCCAAGTCGCATCTCTAACTCCATGCCTCTCGCTTGCTCTACCAGGGAGCTAAAGTCACGGAGCTCAAAGCTCCCAATACCGTCGAAACTCCCGCCTAAGTCCTCTGCGGAACCTCTTGGCCTTCTCCACCTCATTGGTAGCCACAAAGGGTACGAAGCGGATTATGTTGTGGAATCCCACCTCGTACTCTGACACTGACATCTTGCCCTGCTTGTAATCATTCAATGAAACCTCTATCCTCTCCACAAATGAGTCGGGATAGAACCTCTTCTGAACCGCTCGAGAACACCTCCCAAGTCGCCGGCCCTAAGGCGCGGATCTAGTGACAGGACTCCTTCCCACCGAGATCCGCCGCCCTTCAACCGAAAGGCCACAAACCGAGCTCGCCGCTCGGATGGTAGCCCCAACACCTCTAGATGTCTCTATGTGACACAACCAGGTTAGCAAGATCAATGGCGTCCCTAGTCCATCGAAGTATCCAACCTCAACGCATTCCACCGATGCGGACCCATCACACCCACCGCCGGCAAGGTCGCGGGAATGACGCAGCGCGGCTCACGGGTGCTGAGGGGTGGAGACGGTTTCCTTGAACCGTGAAGCAACCTCTTCCTCTCGATCCCACCGGATGGCCTCTCTGGCGGCTGCATTGCTCAATGGCGGGGCCTGGCACAGCTTCGTCCGGCTCTGCCGGCCACGACCACGACCACGGCCTCTACCCTTGCCATCTCTATATAACATAAATAAATATAGAGTCACACATGACACACAATTAAATTATCGAACAAGAAGAATGATACAGATGCGATGCAAAACCCATCCCCATCTACTGTGCACAGTGTGTCAAATTTAATATTTTCACTACCACGGACCTCTGACCGCTCGATACCAATCAGAATAACCCTGACCTAACATAGGCACGAAATGCTACTAACTATCCACAATAAAACAACAACTAATATAGGTTACCTAAAAATTTGGCATAACCTCCTTTGTTTATTAACCGGATGGCGGTTTAAATAAGCATGAATAGCACAAGTTCTAAATAATGAACGGAAAGATAATATCCAATGATACTAAGTCTTTATTACATTTAATCGATGGAAAATAAATCAACCAATTAAGCTATCAAGCCAACAAGATTATCATGACTGTCTTTATTTCTTATTGAAGGAATAGTGCACGTGCAACGAAGCTAATCCCTTTTTGATCCCATATATGCCATTCTCACATTGGTACCTAAAACAAATAAACAACAAAGAAGAGTGAGTCCAACGACTCAAGAAGTATAATCGTATCAAATGCAAGCATGAACATTAACCCTCAAGTTAAATATATTACATATGAATTTCATGCTATGCATTATGATCAAAGGCTCCTCTTTCTCATCTCTTTCGCATTTTACCGTGACGCGAGTGTGCATCCGTCAATGCACACCCATGCCTGCACCCTCTGCAGGGACCAATGCCCACACTCCGCAAGTGTGGGGACCTCGATGCTTGATCACCACATGACCAAGACTTCAAATTCTCAATATGATGCATATATGTGAATGTATCAACAAGATATCATGCATTCACCATACTACGCATCAACAAATCTCATAAATGCCATAATGTAAACAAAACATAAATAGCATTAACAACTCAGAACATTACTCAAATTCATAAGTAAAGCATTCATAACTCAAACACCACTCGTATCATCACTCAATCACACAGATTAATCATAGCAAGGTTATACTTGCCTCAACCGAGAAAATGAAGAACGCGTAGAAGGCACAACCCCCGAAATCCGTTCTCCTCCTGAATATTTAATTAATAATTACTAACATGACAGTAACGGGTTTCTAGGTATAAAATAACAGCAACCCCAATTAACCCAACAATTTATCTCAATTAAATCCCCAACTCCCCTCGGCCAAATCTGCCCAACCACAGATAGCCGACTTCCAAAAATCATAACTTTCAGTACGTAACTCCAATTTAAGCGTTCTTGGACTCTCTGTAAAGATAATTAAATTATCTACAAAAACTTATTTGGGGAGACTCTCTGATTCGGCCATTTACTAACCGATCCAAACCTTTTTTTAAAGCATCCAAATTCACGTTGGACTCTCTGGACAGCGCACTAAAACAGGCATAACTTTCGCCCAGAAACTCGAAATCCGGACTTCTTGACCTTTATGGAAAGCTAAGAAAATTATCTAAAACTTTCCTAACATGAAGAATTTCTGATTCGCAACTATTTCCGTCGCACAAACCGATCTACTAAACTCTGTCCAGAACTACTCCGATCTGCAGAACAGCAGCACTAGAAAATTCATAACTTTTGCTACACAACTCGGAATAACGCGTTCTAGCACTCCCTGAAAAGATAATCAAGTCCTCTACAATTTTCTAGAAGAGGTCCAGACCTGAATCCTGACGGATCTAACCCAGAACAGCTGATTAACCCAAACTGTCACGGTGGTCCAGAAAACAGACGAAATCCAACTTGATTAAAACTCATCTAGAGGACCAACGGAGTTACCCTTGACGACACGAGGGCGAACACGTCGGCGAACACAACGACGACGACGGCGAACACGCTCGCGATCTCCTCCTCTCCTTCCTCCGGATCCACGCGGTATAGCGGCGACGCCGACGACGGCGCCGGGGAACAAGACGACGACGGACGGCGGCGGCGAAGACGAAGGCACCACGGCGCAGCGAGGACGACGACACGGCACGGAGAAGACGGGCGGCAGCGGGGCGACGGCGGCGGGGGGACGGCGGCGGCGAAGAAGGCGCAGGAGGCGGCGGCTGCAGGAGTAGGGGCGCAGGGGTGGGGCGCGGTGGGGGCTGCCGTGGTTTTAAGTGGTGGCCTCCCTCCCTCTTGGGCCTAGAAAATCCCACAGGCCAAGCCCAAGCCCAGGTTGTCTTAACTTTCGAAAACCCCCAAAACTCTTTTAATAAATCTTTTCACTTAAGTCCCTCTCTCTATTAACTAAGCAATTAATAAAACATTTTCCGGGGTATTACAGGATCTGACCAAGGATAAACATATCTAGTCGGAGGACTTAAAGGGTCCAACTAGCCCTACCAGTGCAGCACTGCTAAAGTCGGCTGATAAGAAGAAAAGGAAGGTGGGCGCTCTGGAGTATGCTCTTGGGCATTTTAACTTCAAAATAAAAAGGACCATGTATGTACTAGTAAAAATTCATGTAAATTCATATCTTTGGTTTTTTTGGTGTTTGAAGTCCTTTCTTCTTCTCTTTAATTCTTCTTTCTTTATAGCACCTCTAGTACTCCGAGCAGTCCTGATCCAAGTACTCCTCATGAGAAGACTCCTAAGGGTGTAGTCAAGGCAACCCCCTAGCGGATGGCAGAATCGTCTACCACTGCTAAAACTTGGGAACCTTTGGTGACTCTAACCCCGTCAGGGGTGTAGAGGTAGAAGAGAAATCTCAGCAGGATCTGATCACCGCGGGTAAATAAATGGTCGAAGAGGAGGGAGTATGTATACTTTCGCCTTTCTTTGGAGGGCCTATAATGGAGAGTTCTTCATTGGTCAGAAAGTCTCCACACCCAAGGGATATCCCCAACTAGCTTTGAATCTTCAACAACGAAAGACTCGAGGAGCTTTGGCGGAGGAGGGTTGAGGATTGTCAGTTGAGGACAGCTACCGAGGTGCTTTATTCTGCATATTCTGATAAACCAATATAGGTAAGTTCTTAAGACCACTTTAGGATGCATTTTTGGAGTTTTTCAAAAACTTTTGTAAGTTTTTTCTCTCCCCTTTTCTTTTTTAGAACATGGTGGAGAGTGTCATTCTGGTCGGAGAAATGACCAAGCAAACATTGGACTTGGAGAGAGAAAGGAATACTCTCCACCAAGCGGCCAACGACCGGTAATAACATTTCTTTTCACTACCTTCTAGCACTACTACAGACAGTGTTATCACGGACGGTTCAAAACCATCATTATAGACGATCTCTAAAAAACTGTCTGTGATATTCGACTATCACAGACGGTTTTTTGTATTAACCATCTATGATATGCACGATATCACAGACAGTTTTCGTTATTAACCGTCTGTGATATGGTGCATATCACAGACGGTTTGGAACACCAAACCATCTGTGATAGCTATTTCAACAGTGAATTGGATTATTAGCGCTACTAAAGCAAATCAGACTAGCTACTTAATTACACACATCTATATTATGTAGGTAGCTAGCTACCCACGTATTCATGAAGCAATAATATTAAGCAAGAATATATTGAAGTAAACTAGGATCGAGCATTTACCCATTCTGAAATTGAGAAAAGTATCATTATCTTTCTAAACCTAGCTAGCTAGCTAGATATAAACAAAAACATATCTATCATCTCTTTCTATTACAAGACATATAAGTTATTAGATGCAATTGAGTACTAACCTCTGATCACCAAGAAGATGTATATAGATCTACAAGCGATATGTTTTCACCAAACTCCCCAAAGCCGGCCGCCTCGCTCCACCGATGCAGCGCAATGAAGATAGATCTGTGTCGAGACCACGTATACCTGCTATTTAATAGCACAAATTATCCCAGACGGTTCCAACCATAAATCATCTGTGATACAACACTATCATAGATGGTTCGTATTAATACCGTCTGTGATAATTCACAGATGATTCATAGACAGTTATTCATACAAACTGTCTGTGATGTCCGCAATATCATAGACAGTTTGTTATAAGAACCATTTGTGATGTCCGTAATATCACAGATGGTTTTTTATACGAACCGTTTGTGATGTCTGCAACTTTCATAGATGCTTATTAACACGAACTGTCTGTGATATCTTAATTAACACAGACAGTTCGTGTTAATAACCGTCTATGAAAGTATCACAGACGGTTGCTAGTATAAATTGTCTGTGATAGTATAAGCACAGATGTAGCCGTCCAGTATAGCCTCTTTTGTTGTAGTGTGGTAATAAGTTTTTATACTTAGCTTTCCTTATATGTCAACGGGTCATGGAGCACTATAAATGTGCTTGAAGAAACTCTCAAGAAGGAGAGGACGTTGTTCGGGTCAACCATGACAGAGAACGAGTAGCTCCTCAAAACTCTTGAGGAAAAGATCATATGACTGAGAAGTAAGTAATTAACTTTTCATTCTTGTTACTTCCTTGTCTTTGCTTCTTCTCACTTCTATCCCTTTGCCGTGGTCAACAGAATTAGAAGAGTATGAAGCAGAGGCGAAGACGAATGGTGTTATCATCCTCAAGCTCGAGGAGATTCTTAAGGCCAAGGACTAGCGATTGAGGACTGGTCAACCAAGTTCAAAGACAACATTCTTCGACACAAAGAAGCAATCGAAGCATTCGAAAATAAGAACAAGGTAACTGATCATAAACTCAACCAGTGTTGCTTGGTTAAATCTTTTTTTACTGACTTTGAGTTACCTGTGTAGAGCAAGTCCTCAAAGTTGAAGAACTGGAGAAATCTATTGGCTTTAAGGAGGAGAAGAGGAAGGAGATCGAGGTATCTCTTCAAGACAAGATTACCCTCTTCAATAACATGCTTGCCGAGATGGTCTCGGAAGCCAATGCACCCTTCTCAAAAGAAGCTACCGAGAAGGTGAATTGCCTCGGTTGACAACTCAAGCACCTTTTGATGAAGACGAGGTGTCCGATCTTTCGATGAGATTGATAACTATCGATTTTGGTGGAGGTGACTCTCACGATCCGACTACAACCGTACGACGACGCTTGCACCTTAGTAATCGCTGAACCAACTCCGAAGTGTTATTGACCTCGCTGGAGGCGTGATCAACCTGAACAGAAGTTCAATCCCTGCGAGCAATCGAAGAACTAGCAAGAATAAGACATAGGCAATTTGATATTACGAATATGAATGAAGCATAAATTGTATTGCGAATAACAAAGATGGGATCTCGAAGCTGTCTTGACAGGTGGTCGTCCGACACAACTGAAGAACAAAGTTTGCACAATGGCTAAACCTAAACTTAACGAAATCCAAGTCCTAGCAACGGAGGCAGCGGCTCCTTTATAGGGAGAATGACCAGGGGTGACGTCAAGTGCACGCCCTAGGGTTACAAGGCCCATGGGCCTAAGTGGTGGTGGTGCAGCACCCTTTTTGACTCGAACTCAGAAACTAATGTGGACTCTTTTGATGATTGCGGCCGGTTTAGATGGAATTTGAAGATGAGGTTAGATCCGTTGGAAAGTAGACTTCATGAGCTTTCCATGAAGTACAAGAACGTCCCAAACGGAGTCCGTATGAGGAAGTTATGCCCATTTGAACTTGGTACCATCGCGAGAGTCTCGAATCGATTCGAGCGTGTCAAACTCGAATTCGTGCTTGACTTGGTCCTAAAGTGACGTGGTGACCTCCATTATTCCTTCCATGCATGTTCATGATGCCATGTCCCTTTCCTTCATCCTTTCCCAAGTTCTTAAGCACAATTAAATCACTTGCATTAGGTAACGGTCTATTCTCAGTAACATATGAACCTAGGAATGAGTTCACCTGGTAATTAAGTTGACGAGCACGAGCTCGAGTAAGTGGTCCTTGCAACACTTGCTGTGGATGAGTTGCATCCGTGGAAGGGATGTCCTCATCACTCTGCTGGCTACTTCTCGGAGCAACTACGAGCATACTATGAGAGATACCGTGGCTGATGAAGTAAACTTTGCTTTAGCGAAGCTTAAAGCTACCAACCCCACTCTTGATCTTCAAGCACTCGAAGCGGAGTTTGACTACTTGGACTGAGAAGTTGCTAAGTTGTTCGAAGTGATGAAACACTTCAGGAACCAAATAACAGAAGAGATGAAGGTTAGATCTCATCGCATAGCAGGCAGTTTGAAGGCTCCGAGTAGTGTTTAGCAAGAATGTAATAGGAAGTACTTGTATGTAAAAAACTTACATTTGTTATCAATGTAGTTTATATCATTTTCTCAACTGAATATGTACTTCTATCTTTCCTAGCCACCGACTGCTTGTTAAGTAGTAGATCTTAGTAAGTAGTACACCAAGATAAGATGTAGTTTATCCGATCTGTAAACTTCGATTATGTCATAGAAATGATCTAGCAGTGTCTAGGAAATCATATTGAGCAAGACCAATAAATGATTTCAACTAGTCTTAGATCTTTATTTCCAAAATTGAGAAGTTGATCAGATAAAACTATGACATACATAAACATATGAAGAACAAGAAAAACTTATGCAAGGAAGATAAGTGTTTTTATTTGTTTACTTTATCTGAAATGGTCATAAGATAACTCGAGGACTAAAGATATGAATAATATTTCCTGAAATGTATTCACTCTCGAGTTTCGACTAGTAGCAAAGATCGTAGGAAAAATGATGCCGCTAGGAAACCCCTTCCAGTGGACAGAACCACGTGCATAGAGGAGAGATTTCGACAAGGAGGTTTTCCGTATCTCGACCAGGTTGAAACAATAGAGGAATAGAATGTAGAAATAAGAAAGCCAGCTTTTGAGCCCCCGAGAATTTAAGTAGCTATGTTTAGTTGTCTATGTGATTCTTCTTTTACTTGTTTTTCTTTGGGAAATAGTACAGATTATCATAAGAACCATCTCTATGAAGGTTGTGATAGAAATATGCATGGTATTTAATGAAAATGTCAAAGTCAATAAAGTAAAAGTCATCGCTTAGAAGGGGTTGGAGGGAAAGTGATCTTTTTGAGTATCTCAGACAACAATTGTATGCGACCAAATTTGGGATAATGAAGCACAAATAAAAATACTCATCGAAAAAGAAAGAATATAATGTAATTTTATTGGAATACTGAAATACAAAGTACATTACACATAGAACTTACGTAATTGATCAATGTTCCAGGAATTAGACATAACATACCATCTGACAAGGCCAGTCATACCAAGCATAGTCTGATGACTTCGACCACAGTGTATGGACCTTTCCATTTAGGCAAAACTTTCTTGCGATTTGCCTGGCTCTGAATTTTCCTGAGAACCAAATCATCCACAGCTAGGCTGCGAGGTTGCACTTTACGACTATGGTATCTTCGCATGGCTTGTTGATAGACTGTCGATCATATTAAGGCTGCATTTCGTTGTTCTTCAAGGAAATTGATATCATAAATTCTTCGTTCTGCTTGATTGTTATCGTTATAACGATCGGTCCGAGTAGAGCCAATATTTAGTTCTAGAGGAAGCATAGCTTATGCACCGTAAACTAAAAAGAATGGTATTTCACAGGTTGCACGACTGGCTGTGGTCCAAATAGCCCATAATACAGAAGAAAATTCTTGAACCCAACCTCTTGACCGTTGTATTAATTGGTTGAATACTCGGCATTTGATCCCTTGTGTTAGTAGACCGTTGGATTTTTCTACTACCCTATTACTCTGTGGATGAGCCACTGAGGCATAACATACTTTGGTACCTAGATTCTCACAAAATTCCTAGAAATCTCCGCTCGAAAAATGGGTACCATTATCTGTGATTATATGACTTTGAACACCAAATCGTGTAATCACTTTTTTGTGAGGAACCTCTTGGTGGCTTTAGTTGTTATTTTAACAACTGATTCAGCTTCTATCCATTTTGTGAATGTATTAATTATTACAAAAAAAGGAATTCAAAGACCAAGGTGTTCTTGGGAAAGGTCCAGAATGTCTAGGCCCTAGGTTGCGAAAGGTCAAGAAAGTATTACTGTTTGCAAAGCTTATGCATGTTGATGTACTTGTCAGCTATGAAATTGACATTATACAGACTTTGTTACAAGGTTTTTTTGCATCATGGAGGGTAGTTAGCCAGCAGTACCCTTGTTAGAAGGCTTATCGATCAAAGTTCTATAGGAATGATGTGCTCCACAGACTCCATATATGTCGGACAGTAATTTAAAATCATCCCGTTAATATATACATCTCATCAACACTCCGTGATTTTCTTGTTTGTAGAGGGTACATTCGATTAGAGTGTATGATTTGGCTTTTCGAGTTATATGATTAGCCACTATGTCATCTTCAGAAAGTGTGCCATGCTAAAAATATTCTTATATTGATGTCATCCAATCCTTGTTGGGGTCGATCTAAGCGACCTCTAGTGGAGCATCTTCGAAATGCTTAACTACCAAGGGTTTGTCAAGTTGCTCGAGAAAAACTCTAGGTGGGACAGATGATCTTAAGGAAGCCTTCCGTGCCAACTAGTCTGTTAGAAAGTTTTCCTTTCTAGGAATATGCTGGATCTTGAAACTAAAGAAATGCCTTTTGAGTTTCCTTACTTCCGCTAGATAAGATGACATCATGGTACTTGAGAAATAATAATCTTTCCCAACTTGGTTCGCTACTAGCTGAGAATTTCCTTTCACTAGTAACCTATGAATCCCAAGCGCTTTGGCTACGCGGAGCCCTGCTAGTAATCCTTCATATTCTGCCACATTATTTCTAGCGGAGAATTTTAACTTGATGGTGCATTTTATGTTTTTCCTAGTAGGAGAAACTAGAACTACCCCAACACCGAGGCTTTTATCGTCAAGGAACCATCAAAGTACATAATCTACTCTTCGTTGTGTTCGTACTTGGGCCCTTGGGCGGGTTCAGGGTTTGTCCACTTGGTGATAAATTATGCTAAATCATGGGACTTGATTACTATTCATGAAATGAAATGGAGATCAAACTCCCAAAGATCGATTGCCCATTTTGCTATGTGTCCTAATGATTGCATATTTTAGAGAACTTGACCTTAGTTCCATAATTACATGCCGAGTTTCCTAATATGATTACATTGCAACAATTTCCAAATAGGTGCTGGCTGTGTGGGATCATTTATTACACTTGACTATTTCCTTTTAAATAAAGCCCTTCACGATATCGGCACGTATATAGATTGTTTCATCGCCTTATTCTTCCTCGAGCTTGATGTCATCTCCGAATGGAGGCAACTCATCAAATTGATTGTACTCTTCCTCATCCACAACATTCTCAACTCCCAAAATCCTTTTTTTCCCTGAAGAACTATATGGCGCTTCTTATTTGCCAGGTTAGTTACATAAAATACTTGAACAACTTGCCTCGCGAGTACGAATGATTCGTCTTCGTATCCTACACATTCGAGCACGGTAGTGACGTCGTACTTATCGACCTTTACACCCTGTGGGAGTTGGACCGAACGGCACCGAAATAGAGAAATCTTGAAAATTACGTAGTCAAGCTCTCAAATCTCCTCTAGAAGCCCGTAGTACGAGCTTGTGCCAGCGGGATTGACGTGTGCATCATAGGCATCTATGCGGACACCTGAGTTCTACGCTGTGCTCTTTCTATCCTGATCTATTGTATAAAATATGTAGCCATTAATGCCGTATCCTTGCCATGTCACAATTGTAAATTTTGGCCCTTTTGCCAACCATTGTAGTGTTTCACTTGACGACCTCCTAGTCAATCGTACCTTCAACCATTCGTTGAACAGACGGTTGTGTTGTCTCGTGATCCAAACCTTTGACTGGCCCGTATTCTCTTGGCGTAGCATGTCCTTGTGCTCTTCAATATATGGGGTCACTTCAGTCATGTGTTGTAAAACCGTGAAATAGGCTTGAGCATACGTATCTCGATCCGGAGTTATTGCTTTCCTTCCGATAGTCCCAATACCCTCTTGTAAGATCGAGGTGGCCGACTAGAGGGGGGTGAATAGGCGGTCTTAAAAGAAGTCTACAAATAATTGCTAATTAATTTGAGACCTTTTCTATTTGCCTAAACCAAGTATACAATGCGGAAGCTTAAATCAATTTGGTTTAGCTCAAATAGCGCCTACAACAAATAAATTCGCCTAAGTGCACCAACAATTCTAGCCTAGGTCAAGGTTTGCAATTCTAGATATACAAGCAATCAATTTAATTCTATGAATGTAAATAGCTTGAATGTAAATGAGGAACAAGAAAACAAACCACAATTTGACACGGTCTCTTTTTACCGTAGTGTTCGGAGAGTTGCCGCTCTCCCCTAATCCATGTTGAGGTTAGCCCGAACTAATCGGACCGGCTCCACGAATTAAGCCGAAACACCTCAATCCACTAGTGGTAGCTCTTTCCGCTTGGTGGGTGAGCTCCAACCTTCACAACCGCCGGGCCTTCTCACAAGCTTCTTGAGAAGATCACCGCGCACGACGCCTCCAACGCCGTCTAGGAGTCGGCAAAATCCAAGAGTAATAAGCCAAGCCCCTCGCTTGACTCTCACCACGTGCAACGGATGCACAAGCTCAACTCGGACACGAAGTCCACAACTAGAGGCAACACATGCATTCTAGGTCACCTCTTCTCTCTCACAAAGTGCAACACATGCACAATAGAGTGGAGAACCTCAAACTAGCTCAAGGGATCACAAATGAATACTCCAACTACATCTCCAACCGGCCTCAAGGGGGTATAAATACCCCACACCAAAAAACTAGCCGTTGGAGCAAAGTCCTGAAAAATTCAGGACAAGCGGTAGTACCGCTCTATTTACGGCAGCGTTGTAACGGCTATGTCGAGCCTACGAACTAGTTACACGGTCATAGCGATAGTACTGCTGTTCATTTCTTAGGTACTTAGCTCGCCGGTAGTACCGCAAAGTCGTGCGCAGACTTAGCTCAAGTCGAGCCCAAACTCGGCGCTATCTGGAAAAAAGGGTCCGCTCGGGACACGGAGCTTCCGGTAGCCGGTAGTACCGCTCAACACATGCTGGTACTTCCGCTCGCCGGTAGTACCGCTCATACAGAGTCAATTTGAGCTAAGCCTCATATTACAAAGAATAGAAACATGGACTTCAAGCACTTGCAAAACACATTTGCAATGCATAGTCCCATGTTACAAAGATGTTCGACACATGAGCTTCAACTATTTGCAAAACACATTCGCAAATACAAGCCTCATGTCAATTTGAGCTAGCGAGGTGAGGATGAGCCATCAACACATGATGAGACTCAAACTACTAGACATGACCCTTCTTAATAGTACGGCAACCTATACTAGCAATCCGGTCTTCCAACCAAACACCAAGACCGGTAAAAGACTAGGAACACATCCTTAGCCCTTGCTAGTCATACCTTTGCCTTGGGTCATCATTTTGATATGCATTAACACATAATGCATCTTTCACATCAACTCTATCAACACATGATGGTCTTTGCTTGATCAATACATGATCACCTTGATAGCCTTCAACACGTGAAGCCTTCATCTTCTTGATAGCATTCAACTCATGAATCTATCTTCTTCTCGCGTCTCGACTTGATGATCTTCAACACATGAAGTCATCCCGAGTCATACTCATTTGTGGAACCTAACCTATTCATCTAACTCATGGAAACCGTTAATCCACAAAACAATTGTCATCAATTACCAAACTTCACCATTAACACGCAATGGAGGGACAAGATTCAACAATCTTCCCTTTTTGGTAATTCGTGACAATATCCATAAATCATGATATAAAAATTGATTTGCGAGTATACAACTTGTACCCAACAATTTGTATACTCTAAGATAAGCACAAAGCTTACTTATCCGGTTGTCATTTGACTATTCAACCATTAACATATAATGGAGAAGTTAGTTGACAACCCGATTACACGTGAGTATATGTGAACTACACAAGTTATTTATACCCAACAATATATTTCAAAGTAAAGATCCCAAATATGAATATTTAGAGAAGCATGGATCATTACTTGTGAAACTCCAAAACATATAAAGAGCTCCCCCTAAATGTGTGCATATAAGTGTGTATATTGAATACATATGCACATATTCATTTTGAACAATTTGAGGAGTTCAATCTATATTTTGGATCTAAGGAATGCACTAATATATGAGAGAATAATTTCGAATGCATACATTTTTTATTTCATCTTTCCATCCAAATGATACTAAATATAAATAGACTTAAACAAACATATTAGTCTCATATATGCATTAGTCAATATCACCAAAATAACATAATGGTATATGATATTATCATTAGAATCACATTATGATATTTGTCATTAACATCAAATGCATACCTCTTTGATTTCACCTTTTCATCCAAATGAGACTAAACATAAATAGACTTAAACAAACATATTAGTCTCATATATGCATTAGTCAATATCACCAAAACAACATAATGGTATATGATATTATCATTAGAATCACATTTTGATATTTGTCATTAACATCAAAACCAAGTTAAATAGAGCTTGATCTTTCAATCTCCCCTTTTTGGTGATTGATGACAAATCTATTTATGATAATAGTATATTGGTGAAAATGACTAAATGATATAAAATTAAGCGCATAAGAGAAGGTGAAAGCATTAATCAACATTTAAATTTTAAAAATTAATTTTTCACATTGGTGATAAACGCATTATCACATTTCTCCCCTATTAGCAAATAGCATTTCTATTGTTTCTCCCCCATTTGGTATTATCAATAAACAATATCTATTTCAATATTCAAAACTATTATCACAAAATTCTCAAAGAAATGAAAGCTATTATCACAAATTTCTCCCCCATTTGGCATTGAGCACCAAAAAGAGAGGCAATTATCACAAAATAGCTTTGATGATTGTAAAAGTTAAGCATGGGAAGAATACAAGTTGAGCCATGAAAGGAGATATTATGAGGACTTTAATACCAATTAAGAGTCCATGATATGCTCTTAAGAAGTGAAGAGCTTGATACCAATTTAATCTAACATAATATGGTCATAAAGAATATGAAACTAAATGCAAATGACCAATAGATACCACTTGAAATAACTAAAGATATTTGAAACACATTCAAATAATCTTACTCATTTAAGCTCCTTGAAGGCTTTATGTCACTTGATATAATATCACTTGATATGACACCACTTGTATATACATGACTTGTAACATTTGGATCATTTCCTGATTTTGCATTCCAAGTGGCATTCAAAAGCTTCATGAACAACTGACTTAAGAATATTCAATAAATCTGAGAAAATTCATCAATATAGATTTTTTTAAAAATACTTATCCAATGAAAGGATATGGCAAAGTGCCCTTTGAAAAGTAAGAAGTTGAAAGAATTTTGCAACTAATAATTATCATCCAAACTAATTGGACTTCCATGGGATGGTTTGCTTCATCATCTTCATATGGGCTGTGAATGCATTACAAACAGATGAAATAACAAATTTTGACACAAGATGTAAGCATTTCAGTTTTATCTGAGCATAGTTCAAACAAGCATTAAAAATAAAAGACATTACAACTATCCAATCCAAAAGCAAGATAGAGTTCATTACATCCAAAAGATATAAAAATAAGATTTTTAGCCCATCTATCCTATCCTTGCCCATCTACTCAACTTCTCCGCCTTTAGCAATAAATGCTAAAAGAGGCTACTCCTGAGGTGCCAGAGGAGAGGGAACACGACGGCGGCGGCGAGAGTAGTGAAGAGGCGAAGGAGGTTGAGCTAAGATCTGCTCGATGACTGCAACTCGTCCATCCAAAGAGGCTAGTCTCCTGTCAACAGAATCCATACGAGAGAGAGAGGCAAACCCCTCAACTGTGAGTCTCGGACTGAAGTATGGCGAGTAGATCCCGAGAGGGAGGCGCTCGTCATCGTACTTTGTCTTCTTTGGAGCCGGAGAGGAAGGAGCTGCAGGAGCGAGGAAGAAGGAGCTGCAGGAGCTGGAAGGAGGCTGGCCGGACGTGAAGACCGAGGCGGGTGCAGCAGGATAGGAGGATCAGTGCGAGCTTATATGCCCTGTGAACAGTGTCCATACATCCTCTGAACTCAGTCTTCCTCAGGATCAAAGCTATAATGATGGGAGCATAGTTAATCCGTCTGATCCTGTCATTCTTAGAAGCTGCTATCTCCCTGATAATCAGATCCACCACATCAAATTTTCGACCTTCCATAACATACTCAATGAGGTTCCATGCATGGCCGCGAATAGCATCATAATTTCCACTCTTGGGAAGAATAGTGTGGTTGATGATTACATTGATCAAGCGGGAAGGGACTCAGGCCAACTAGCTTGCCTGGAATGAATCTTGAGCCACGATCATATCTTGAGAAATAGCAGAAAGCTCAAGTGCAGGCCTCTCATACACTCTCTCATAGGCACTAGACTCAGTCCCCAAAGCCAACTCAAAATCATGCCTGGTAGCTTCATTGGTGATTCCCTATCATCCGTGCTATATTTGAAAATTTGGCGAGGCGTGAGACGGTGGCATAGAAGCGCCTAATGATGTCCTCATTATAGTCTGTCCTCAAAGCCACCAAGTGGTGCAAACCAGCTCTCCGAAACATGCCATATGCTCCATCATATTTGGGAATGGAGCCCAGATGATCCCAATCCACAAACTTATGATCAGCAAAAGGTCTTGTCTTATATAGCTGCTCATAAACCTGCTCCTGAAACTGAGTGTGGAATCTGGGATTGGTGGAGTTGCATGGCAGCAAGAACTGACACCTATGCCTTATCCTGGCATATTCATCTGTAGGGATTTTCTTCAGATCAATTTGAGCTTCCTCCCTATCACCCAAATCTTCATCAGATTCTTCCATAGGAGAACTGACTTGCTGGTCAGTCTCGGTGTCTGACTCTGAAGCAATGCCCTTGCCTCTGTCTTCCCTAGCTTCAGAAGCGCCTTCAGACGCATCAGAAGAAGGAGAGTGCGCCCTTCTCCCGCCATTCCTTGTTCTAGCCATCTGGAGGAATGGAGGAGTTGATCCCCTTGCAAGGATAAAAGCACGAAAGATTGAAGAAAAACGCGAAGGATTTGGAGAACGGAGGGGCGGTTTTTGGAGGATTTTTTGATAGGGGAGAGAGACGCAGGAGGGAGCCGAGCACGGGCACGGGCGGAGGGAGTGGACGGAGCTTCCGCTCGGAGGGGAGAGAGAGAGAGGGAAAAGTGACCCCACGGGTCGGGCGGACTTCCGAAGCTCCAGACACAAGCGGAAGTTCCGCTCGGTCGAGCGGAAGTTCCGGCTGACGGAAGATCCGCTGGCAGGAATGGAAGTTCCGGATTTTCTGGGAGCAGCCAAGAGAAGGAAGATTTTTCAGGGATGAAAAATATATTGTTGTATAGTGCTCCAAAGTCTTTCACACAGAGACAAAAACTACTTGTGGAGCATTTCCAACTATTTACGAAGATTAAAAACTTTTTCAAAAATAGTTTTTACAAATTAGGATTTCAAAATTTTTTTTAAAACCAAACTCATTTTCAATAATTTTTCTCAAGAATGCAAAAATGAGCGTTTGGGGGTATTTTAAGCATTCAAATATTTGTATGAGTTGTAAATACCCTTGTGAGCTAATATATGTCAATAGATTAAGGCCCTGTTCTTTTCAGCTTCTAAAAGCTGCTTTTCGGCTTTTCTACAGTAACTAGCTTCTAAATAGAATATTTTTTTCAAGATAGGCTCTACTAGTTAATTGTAGTACATACTTTACTGACTTCATTTATATCAGCAAAAACCGCACATAAATTTTTGTTATTCGTAATCTCGTACAAACAAATTTAAAAGTCACAAGTGACCAAAAGCCACAAGGCCATGACCAAAAAGAAGAGCCCTAAGCTCAAATGGCAAAACTCACTTAAGTGCTGGATAGTGACCACATAGGTCAACTCAATATTTTGGATGAGTTTCAAAACCAAATAATTTTTGTTTAGTTGGCTTTTTGAAAAACTTTTGAATACCAATAATGTTTGAAATAGCCAACTCTAGATTTTTGGTATTGAACACATTTTCAAATTCCTTTTAGAATTGATTTTAGCAAATTTTTGAGTTTAAAGCCAAAACAAGATACTAGATTGATAGTTTTGGGTTGCAAACTCAATTTTATGAAATAAGTTTTCTAAAGTCAAAACCTTTGTAAAACCTTTGAAATGCATTTATATATATTTTTCAACTAGTTTTTCAAAGATATACTTATTATTTCAAGATTTTGACTTTTGGCTAAATGGCTCAATTTTGAAAAACAATTCTAGCACTTAATTAATGTGGGCACACTTAAGAATGTAGTATACATGAACATGATTTAGCACTCCCCCTTAATGTGCCACTTATATCTTGCTCATAATTACAATAATAAAGTTTAAGCATAAGAGCAAGAGAAACCCCTTTTTAAATGATTTTCATGAAATGCAACCTACACAAGGTTAGGGGCTATAATACAACAAATGTAAATACTTGTTACCGAGATGACATTTGTTCATAATGTGCTATGATCATCCTCAAGCTTGGCTTTCATTGTGCATATGGTGGAATTCACCTCTTCATGAATGAGTCAAGCCTCCAATGCCTCTCCAAGTACCTATTAAGCATGTAAGCGCATTTTAGTACCCAAAACTTGGTTGGGTCCATGAATGTTAGTTATAAGAGATTTGGGCACCCAAATAGACCCAACATTTAATTTTTGTGAACTAACATTTCTAGCAAATACATTGCTATTTTTATCTTTCCTAAGCAAATAATGTTCATTAAATAAAGATGGCTTAGGAATGATACCTTTGGGACAATCCTTACTAAGATGTCCCTTCTCTCGGCAATTATAGCAAGTACGGCAATCATTACCTCTTCTTATTTTCTTCCCTTGCTTGTTGCCGGTTTGCCTCTTTATTGATGGATTTTTCTTGTTTTCCATTTTGTTGGGGCACTTAGAGGCGAAGTGACCCGTCTCATTACAACCATGGCACTTGACTTTCTTCGTGTGTCTTGAATTGTGCCTTATCTTGCTATTCTCCTTCTTGGAGATGAAACATATACCTCTCTTGTCATTTGACAATTTTTGACTTCCCAAAATTTTGTCAAGAGAGGCCTTCCCTTTATAACTCTTTTCCAAGTCTTTTCTCAAAATTGTGACTTGGGCCTTGAGCTCATTATTCTCCTCTACAAGATTAGTCTCAATATACATAGAAGAGTTAGTAGCATCTATTTTTGAGCAACAAGGAATTTCTAGCAAATCCTCACATGAGGTAGATACATTAATTTCAGATGACTTGCTAGAGCTAGGAGCTATAAATGTCATATCATCTAATAAATCCTCACATGAGGTGGATATATCAATTTTAGATGAATTGCAAGAAGTAGAACTTATACACGGCAAATCATCTATTGAGAGATCATGTGGAGATGATCCCATCTTTATGATGAGTAATTGACCCTTGGTTGAAGGAAAATTGAGTTTGTTTTGGGCTTTTATTGCAAATTCTTAGCTCGTCGTAGTCAAAGTGGTACGACTTTCCCCGAACCGTCGACCACATTGGAACTGATCGGAAGCCGAAAACGCGTGCGCACGACCATCCGGGACGTGATCGAAGTCGTTCGGGTGGTCTACGACCACTGTTGTGGCGCCCCGCGAATTTGAACGTGATCGGAAGTCTTTCGGGTCCCGACGACCACTTGGGAGCTGGTCGGAAGCCGATTCACGCACACGACCACTCTGCGGTCTCTCGGCGTTTTAACCGTGGTCGGAAGTCGATACGACCACGTTGGGCTTAATCGAAATCAATCGGGACTCTACGACCACGTTACGGCTTTCTCGGGAAGTTTGGTCGTGGTGGGAGCCGATCGGACGGTGTCACGACCACGTTGCGAGCCCTCGAAGATTTGACCGTGGTCGGCACTCGGCGCTAGGGTTTACGACCACGTTGTGGTCTCGGTCTTCGACCACGTTGTGGGATCGGAGACTCGACCACGTTGGGCGGTCGGGCGTTCGATCACTTTGGCCGTGGTCGTTGGGCGACACGACCACGTTGTTTGATCGGTGGTGCGACCACGTTGTGCGCTCGGAGAGATTCGACCATGCTAAGGTTTTCGACCACGTTGTGGCGGTCGGCCGACCACGTTGTCGGCAGATTGACCGTGGTCGATGGAGCTCTTTAAACCGGTCGTGTGGGCACATGTGGTGTCCGATTACGGTGAGGTTTGGTCGGTTGGGTTCCTTGTGATGTTATGGACCTTGTAGACTGGTTTGTTCTACATTTTGACAAGGTTTGGTAAAGTCTAATTTCGTGGAAAAGAGACTTGAGCTCGTGAGTGTGCGGTGTATGGATCGGTGCTATGTGATGTTTTGTTGTTTGTGTTGGATGCAGTGCGGAGACTAGTCTTGGTGAGGCTTTGGACGATCGGGACTAGACATGGGAGATGTTGAGGTCGAGCAGCGTGGAAAAGGCGAGGAGGACGTGTTGCGCGGTGGGTGGACATGGATGGACAAGGCGGTGGAGGAAGCTTCACGGAAGGCGGAGGGGCATTTTGGAGAAATGTCAAAGCTGCAGGGAAGGCGCCCACTGGGAAAGCACTGTGACCCTTGGAGAGGCTCTGTGAGAGCTCGTGGAGTTGGTGGCGCTAACGGGCAAAGCGGTGAGCCGTTGCACGAGAGGAGCAGGTAAAGCATCAAGGCACGCAAAGCTTAACCACTCGGTTAGCGGGTTGTCTCTGTGTGGAGACCCGTTAGTGAGACTATAAATAGAGAGGTTTAGTCTCAGGAGTAAAGTGAGGTTGTTTCACGAGTTGCTCTGAGCCCTTCTTTCTATTGTGTGAGTTGTCTCTGGGTAGAGCATGGATGCTCGTGTACCTCCGATGGAGTGGCTGTAGAAACCTCCATGATCAATAGAAAAGATTGGATTCACCTCTTTGTATCATTCTGAGTTTGTTTTTGCTTGAGGTGTTTTGACTAGATCTTTTGCGCTCTCTGTTCTTTCGCTTATCGTGTTTTCTTTGAGAGTTGGCTTGTACCTCTCTGCTCTAAACTGGGATTCATTTTCTAAGACCTTTCGGTCGGTTTATTCACGAGAGCAAGAATCAAAGCAGAGAAACTTACGTGTTTTTCGATTCTAGCATCTATTTACTTTGATCTGTGTTCGACCACAACGTTCTCTCCTTCCTTAGCAAAGACTTGTGTTATTCTTGGTATTTTCACTTTTAAATATCTTGTTCTTGCTAGGATTCAAGTTTCATTCGTTTTTGACCTCGTGCAAAAGTTCTCTCAATTCTTGGTTTGGCGGTCGTGCTGGACTACTCTGTTTTGGATTATTGACCACGGTCACTCTTACGGTTTTCGACTACGGTGATGTGCTCGCTTATTTGTTTTCGGCCAGTATTGTGTATCTCGGTGATCATTGTTTCTCTCGGTGAGCAGTTTCGACCACGGCTTGAGATCACAGTTTCTTTCAACCACAGTTGGTCTTGACCACGCCAAGTACTTTCTAGTCTTCTCGGTTACGCTACGTGTTGGTGTTGATCTATCTGTTTCTTTCTCTGTTTTTAGTGAGCAACTAATCTTCTTCTTCATAGTTATATATCTATTGGAGAAGAGATCGAGTTAATTTTAGAAGCTTTTAAGGCACCATTCACCCCCTCTGTTGCCATTTCGGTCCTTCAATTGGTATCGAGCCGGTTAGCTCTTCTTCATAGATCCTAACCGGTCTCAAAGAGCCATGGCAACAGACAAGTATTCCACCAAGCCGCCTATTTTCGATGGCCTGGATTACCCCTTCTGGAAGAGCCGAATGGAAACATATATCCAGGCTCAGGGGTATGCTATTTGGCGGAAGGTGAAAATACAATTTGTTGTTCCTGCCGATGAGAACATCAATGCCGGGAATATGGCTGATGTTGAGGCAAATGCAAAACAAGGAACATCATCATACGAGGATTGAGCGAGCGAATTTGATCGCATCTCTCACCGTCGTCCGCTCACGACATCCGGGTGACCCTCGATGCATACCATGAGGGCACCTCCCGGATCAAGACGGTTCGACAGGATCGGTTCAGCGAATCTGCAAATTCGAGATGCTTCTGCGGAGAGTCCCTTGACGAGTGCTTTTCACGATTTCACAAGATTTTGAGCAATCTCCGAGCGGTCGGTCTCACATACTCCGACTCGGATAACGCTCGACAGATGCTTTCTGCACTCGATCTTGGGTTTGGGAGATGAAGGTGACTACCATCAAGGACACCACGGACCTCTCGACCTTGACTCTTGATGCGCTTTACTCGCGTCTCAAGACTCACGAGATTGACATAGTCTCGTCGGTCAAGTCACAATCGATGGCTCTAGTCACGGATCCCGCCCGACCACGGTTCTTCTGCCGATTCTCTTTGCGGGTTCTCCTAGCTGCTCTCGTGACGTGGCGATGATCGGTTAGAGCGGCTAGAGGATGAACAGTTGCCCTCCTAGCTCGGAAGTTCTCCCATGCTTACAAGAGAAGGAGGGACGGAAAAAGAAGAGGACCAGTGATTTGCTTTGAGTGTGGTGGCCCCAACCACATTCAACAAGCCCCAAAGCGGAGAAGGGCAAAGCGGCGTTGGCGGTTCGGCAAGAACGACTACATCGACAAGAACCGCAACAAGAAGCCTCCAGCTCAGACGCAAGGCAAGAAGAAGTACCGCGACTTTGGGAAGGCCAAAAGCTGTTCCAGCGTCCTCACGCGTTCGGCGACCTCGACCTCGGCCGAGGTGGAGGGATGGAGCGACGACGACGGACGGGTGATCAAGAACCCAAAGCGGCGGACGACTTCTCGGCATGTGCTTCATGGCCCTCGAGGGTAATCGGCGACAATGACAGTACTCCGACTCGGATGAGGTATGCCCCACCTATGACCAGCTCAATCATGCTTTTCTTAAGCTAGGTGGATTTCATGCTAGAGCTAAGGCTAGGTGCCTTGAGTTAGAGAAGGAAGTAGCTAGATTGTCACGAGCTTACTTCACTTACATCCGCTTCCTCTCGTGGCTAATGTGATACATGCATTGCCTTGCTTGGAGACATGGAGAAACTAAGGACCTCGCATGATAGTCCGTCTCGGAACTTGACATTGTTAAGGTGGAGAACATCGGTCTTCTTCTTGAGCTTGAGATGAGTAGGGTAGTTCTGTTTCATCTTCTCTTGTTGAGACTATTTCTTGCACCTCATGTGAGGATAAGGACAATGCGTTTAGAGGTCTTTATACCATGTTGCTTGATCCGCACGAGACTTGTGAAAGTTGCAATAATTTAAAATGAACTTAAAAGGGCATATCACAAAATTCTTGAGTTACAAGCCTTTTACTTGAGCCTATTACTTCATGTGCAAATTGTCCCAAACTTCTTCTTGAACTTGAATCTGTCTCAAAGCAGTTTCAAGAATTTGTTGATAATAATAAGAAAATGGCTCAAGTATGCTTCTAAGGATCTGTTAGCTCACCATGCAAAAGTTGTAATAAACTAAAATCTGATTTGATTGCCTTAGATGAAAAGTGTGTGAAGCTAACTAAGGACCTTCTAGAAAACCACATCCTCCCTGTGCTTTACGTCTTTGAAATGTTGGAAAAGGATAAGGACATGGTAGAGGCGCTTAGGAAGAGTACGAGAACCAAATGGCTAGGATTAGGGCTGCCCTGTGTGTCCTGCGAAGCCCTCAAGCTTGAGGTGGCCGTGCATAAGGAAAAATACGCACGTGCTATTCGCTCTCCTTCATTGGTTCTTCTTCCTCTCCTCTGTTGTTCTTTCTCCTCCTCCTTGCTCTTCTTGCACTCTCTCTTTCGGGAGTGTCGGTACCTTATGAACACTCTCGAGAAATTTGTAGGAGGCAAGAAGGATCTCAATCTTATTCTAGACCAATCAAAAATTTGCAAGTTCAAGCAGGTCTAGGATATAATTTCCGTGAGGATGTGAGAAAACATCCACATCGTGCTCGGACCCATAGCGCGGTGTGATCGAGGTCAAGCCAAGAACAAGAAAGTTCAATTTAGATCGGTGGGCTTTGTCCAAGGGATTTACGAAGAAGGTGATTTCACTGCGACTTGACCTCTCGGGCGAAGCCATCTCATGCTACTTCACCCCTCGGGCGGTATCATTGCACCTTCGTCGGAAGGATGGGCATCCGATTGACCAATGCTTCAAGCGCCAAGATCGCGAAGAGACCGTCTTGAGTCTCTTAGGCGTATTGTGGTCGACCCGGACCTTGAGTGCACCTAAGACCAACACGAGGTCTAGGTTTGCTCTTGTTGGTAGCTTTGGGCGACCGAGGGACTTGGTTTTCTGAGTTTTCTGTTTTTCGTCCTCGTGCTCCCTCTGGTCGTGACTTCCGCCGTCCTGAGGGTAGATCTCGTTTCCATCGAGATAGCTACCCGCGGCGTGATCAGCGTGCTGCCGGTGCTCCGACTCGCTCTCCCGTAGTAGTCGGACCCAGGAACAGCTTCAGGTCTGCACATAGACCTTCTGCTTCTTTGAGCGACGGAGGGCGTAGGGTAGTTAGAGGTCAGTCGTGTGTGACTACTTCTTCTGCTCGACGTGTGACTCGGATTGGGTGCCAAAATCTATGTTGATTTATCGATCGAGACTTTGCTCTCTTGTTGACTCGGGTTCACGGGGGGAAGGAAAGGTTTGGCTTGTAGACTCCGGTGTTCACGACACATGACCGGAGATTCCGTTGGTTTTCTTCCTTGCCGAGCTCCGGTGATGAGACGATCACCTTCGGAGATGCTTCATCTGGGCGCGTCATCGCCAAAGGTACTGTGCGCATTAATGACTCATTTATTTTGAAAGATGTTGCTTTAGTTAGCAAGCTGCAGTACAATTTGCTCTCAGTCTCTCGACCATCGATGACAATTTCGAGGTGAGCTTTAAGAAAAACAATTGCAAAATTCTTGATTCTTCGGGTAGTCTGGTTTGCGGGATCTCTCGTTTTGGGAGGATCTTTCGTGCTGATTTTTCTGAGTCTTTTAGTGATCCTCTCCGTTGTTTGCTTGCTTCTGAGTCCCGCGATCTTTCCTTCTGGCATAGGAGACTTGGTCATATTGGATTTGACCATTTGACTCGAGTTAGCGCCACGATCTCATTCGTGGTGCGCGAAACTCAAGATGGTCAAAGATCTTGTTTGCGCTCCATCTTAACACGGCAAGATGGTTGCCGCCTCATCCTCAGGTCCACATTACTATGACCGATGCACCGACGTTGCTCCATATGGACACAGTTGGACCGGCTCGAGTGCAGTCTGCAGGAGGGAAGTGGTACGTTCTTGTTGTGGTCGATGACTATTCGAGGTATTCTTGGGTGTTTTTCTTAGCCTCGAAGGATGAGACGTTTACACATTTTCGAGGTCTTTTCAAGAGGCTTTTCGTTGAGCTTCCGGTGCCTTACGAGCGATCCGCGATGACAATGGCACGGAGTTCAAAATTCCTACTTTGAGAGTTTCGTGGTGAGGCAGTGTAGAGCACCGTTCTCTTCTCCATCGTCCCTCGCCAGAATGGCGTTGTGGAGAGGAAGAACCGTACCTTGGTCGAGATGGCCGGGACGATGCTTGATGAGTACTCTACACCGCGGAAGTTTTGGGTGAAGCTATAGCCACTGCGTGCCATGTTTGACAGAGTTTTCTTGAAGCACACTTGCACGCACTTCTTATGAGTTGAGATACGGGAAAGCCAAAGTGTTTCTCATTTTCGTGTGTTTGGTTGCAAGTGTTTTATTCTCAAGTCCGGAACCTAGATAAGTTCGAGTCACGTTCTTGTGATGGACTTTTTCCGGCTACTCGACTTCTTGGCGGGCCTATAGGGTGCAGGCTGAGTCTAGTAAAATGGTAGAAACACGTGAAGTAACTTTCGATGAGGCGGTCAGGGACTAGGCCCGATATCTCGAGTTCACTAGAGCATCCGAGACCATCTTCGTGGATGATGAGGATGATGGAGATGAGGGTTGTCTACCGATCGGTACCTCTTCCACCACTTGAGGTGCCTTCTTCCACCGCACCTCGAGGCGATCGCCCTTACCTTCGCTTTACGGAGCTAGTGGCTCTGTTCCTACCCCTTCGTGTAACGAGGTAGAGGCCACTTCTTCATCTCATCCAGACCTCCAAGACATATCCAAAATCTCATCCTTCCGGCGGATGATTGGAGATCTATTTGAGCGAGTCACACGTTCCAAGTCTCGGCGTGTCACTTTTACATCTCCACTCTGCCTTAGTAGCTTCTTTTGAGCCCAAGGACGTTTGTCATGCTTTATCGATGAGTCTTGGGTCAACGCCATGCATGAGGAGCTAGAGAGTTTCGAGAGAAACAAGGTGCGGACGCTTGTTGAGCCCCTAGAGATCACAATATCATTGGAACCAAGTGGGTATTCAAGAACAAGCAGAGCGAGGATGGGGTAGTCATTCGAAACAAGGCTAGGCGGTGCATGTGGGTACTCCCGGGTTGAGGGTGCGGATTTCGAGGAGACCTTGCCCTCGTAGCTCGTCTTGAGGCCATTAGAATTTCGCTTGCCTTTGCGGCTTCTAAGGGTTTCAAGCTTTACCGATGGACGTCAAGAGTGCCTTTCTCAATGGCTTCATTGAGGAAGAAGTCTATGTCAGACAGCCTCCAGGTTTCGAGAACCCCAAATACCCTAGTCATGTCTTCAAGCTTTCCAAAGCGTTGTATGGACTTAAGCAAGCCCCTAGAGCTTGGTATGAGAGGCTTAAGTCCTATCTATTGAGACATGATTTTGAGATGGGTAAAGTTGACAAGACCTTGTTCATTCGCCGGCTTGGCAATGACCTTCTGCTCGCCCAAATCTATGTCGATGACATCATCTTTGGCGGCTCTTCCCATGCTCTAGTTTCACAGTTCTCGGATGTCATGAGCACCGAGTTTGAGATGAGCATGATGGGTGAGTTGACATTCTTCCTTGGCTTCCAGATCAAGCAGACTGGGAGGTACCTTCTTGCATCAAGGCAAGTACACTCGAGACCTCTGAGGCGATTTGACATGAGTGATGGAAAGCGGTGTCAACTCCGATGGCTTCTCTGACCATTCTAGACCACGATGAGGACGGTGAGCCAGTTGATCAAAAGGAATTGAAGCATGATTGGCTCTCTCTTGTACCTCACCGCCTCGAGGCCGGACATACACTTCTCCGTGTGTCTTTGTGCTCGGTTTCAGGCTTCTCCTCGCGTGTCTCACCGCCAGGCGGTGAAGCGCATCTTTCGGTACCTTCGAGCTACCATTGACTATGGTATCTGGTACTCTTCCTCCTCCGCTCTATCCCTTAGAGCCTTCTCGGATGCGAGACTTTGCGGTCAGAGGATAGATAGGAAGAGCACTCGAGCACTGCCGGTTCATTGGCACTTCTCTCGTTTCTTGGTCTTGAGGAAGCGGTGTTGCTCATCCACCGCAGAGGCGAGTATGTTCTTTGCGACCGATTCTTTGTAGCTGGTACTGGATGGTCTCGACTCTGCGGGACTTTGGGTTATTATCGGCCGTGTTCCGCTTTTCTGCGATAACACGTCGCAATCGACATTGCTAAAACCCGGTGCAACACTCTCGGACCAAGCACATTGATATCGATATCACTTTCTTGAGATCATGTAGAGAAGGGTGACATCGTGCTCGGTTGTGGAGAGTGACCACCGGTTGGTGATGTCTTCACCAAGCCTCCGGATAGCACGAGGTTTTCGACTTTATGGGAGAGCTTGGGGTGGTCTGTCCTTATGGACTATTGTGAGGGGGAGCTTTGGGCTTTACTGCTTTATCTTATTATTTATGCTTCTGTATCCTTACTGTTGCATTGCATCTGCGGGTGCATTGGGTTTAGTCCTTCCAGCATAGGCTAGAGTGGTTCTCTTGCTGAGTTGCTTAGACTTCTTGCTCTTATCTTGTGCTTTCAGGATAGCTGTTTCTTATCTCACTAGATTGAGCTTACTCACTTCTTGTGATCTAGCGGTCGGGCCACCTTCGGGTGAGCAGTGCGTGTTTGCTCTCTAGTGTGTGTTTTACGGTCACTATTAGTCACAGAGTCATATGGGGTAGATGAGAGTCGATCGAGCCATAGTATCCTCTATATCTTATCTATGCTTTAAGGACTGCTGTTTTCTTTGCCTTCTCTCTTTTATTGCTTTGGTTCATGGGGAGTTCATTTGGGAACTTCTAGATCTTAATATTGACTTAACTCAACTTGAACTAAAAGCTGCATCTCATGTTGAGGGGAGTGGATTTTCGCATGTCATCATGCATTGTAATATAGCTACATGGAGCCTTGATTATTATCCTTTCATGACATGTTTTCATTATATTACATCTTGCCATGACTTATGCTCCATTGCTAATTTGATCATGACTTTATATGTGTAGTCAAGTCTTTGCCACGATAGGTTAATTACAATGCTAAATTTGACCTAATTCTGTCATGTTCATATTTGAGACTAGTCGACTTTGTGTTATCTTTTATGATTCTTGCCATGTCAAATAGGTGAGTTGAGTCTTGAATCTTTGTTGAGCAATAGATTGAGCTATATAGTTTCTTGATGACACATAAGTTAGTACAATCTATCAAAAAAAATCTCTTACGTGCGAAAAAACCGATCTCACCAATTCCTTCTCATGAGGCGGCTTGCCATTGCACAAGGCATGAACTCGGGGAGATTTGGATGACCAAGATCATTTCCTTAAGCTTCTCGCTTGGAATGATCGCATAAGGCTTGAGGTCTAGCACATGACAAAAATATGATTGAAAACAATCATGAGATCTCAAAAGAAAAATGTCAAAGTGCTAAATAAAAAAAAAATCAAAGTACTTCAACAATTGTATCATTCTTGAACAAATAGCACTCTAGTTGGCTCAACACTAGCTTCTTGATTCCATTTAGCTTATTAACATGGCTTGCATCATTTGTGGATATCATTAGCTAGACTAAAATCTTGTTTGACTTAACTCGCTAAGCACTTCAAAATAAAAATTCAGATTATACCTTCATTGCTTAGCTTCACTTTACATACTTAGCCATGATCTTTATAGCATAGTTGTATGTTATGGCTTGGTGTAATACATGTTGGTCATTTTGGATAATTCTCATGGCTCGCATTCTTTGAATAATCAAATCACCATTTCATCCATCATCATGACTTATTCTCTCTCTTGCATACTTGATGTGTTTATTGCCAAAAGGGGGAGAATAGATTAAAAAAAAAAGGGGAGGAAGAAAATTTCTCTCTGGGAACTTGCTAGAAGCTTTGGAGATCAATTTCCTCTTTGTTCTTTTGCTCTAGTGTTCTCTCTGTTGACATGGTCATAATTTCATTTTCATTCCTGAACCATGTCAGCTTTTACAAACTCAACTTCTTATTTTTCGGTGTTTGTCAATATACTCATCAAGGGGAGATTGAGAGATCATGTGGAGATGATCCCATCTTTATGATGAGTAATTGACCCTTGGTTGAAGGAAAATTGAGTTTGTTTTGGGCTTTATTGCAAATTCTTAGCTCGTCAGTAGTCAAAGTGGTATACGACTTTCCCCTGAACCGTACGACCACATTGGAACTGATCGGAAGCCAGAAAACGTGCGTACGACCATCTGGGACGTGATCGGAAGTCGTTCGGGTGGTCTACGACCACGCTGTGGCGTCCCCGGCGAATTTGAACGTGATCGGAAGTCTTTCGGGTCCCGTACGACCACTTGGGAGCTGGTCGGAAGCCAGAATTCACGCATACGACCACTCTGCGGGTCTCGGCGTTTTAACCGTGGTCGAAGTCGATACGACCACGTTGGGCTTAATCGAAATCAATCGGGACTCTACGACCACGTTACGGCTTTCTCGGGAAGTTTGGTCGTGGTCGGGAGCCGATCGGACGGTGTGCGACCACGTTGCGAGCCCTCGAAGATTTGACCGTGGTCGGCACTCGGCGCTAGGGTTTACGACCACGTTGTGGTCTCGGTCTTCGACCACGTTGTGGGATCGGAGACTCGACCACGTTGGGCGGTCGGGCGTTCGACCACTTTGGCGTGGTCGTTGGGCGACACGACCACGTTGTTTGATCGGTGGTGCGACCATGTTGTGCGCTCGAGAGATTCGACCATGCTAAGGTTTTCGACCACGTTGTGGCGGTCGGCCGACCACGTTGTCGGCAGATTGACCGTGATCGATGGAGCTCTTTAAAACCGGTCGTGTGGGCACATGTGGTGTCCGATTACGGTGAGGTTTGGTCGGTTGGGTTCCTTGTGATGTTATGGACCTTGTAGACCGGTTTGTTCTACATTTTGACAAGGTTTGGTAAAGTCTAATTTACGTGGAAAGAGACTTGAGCTCGTGAGTTGTGCGATGTATGGATCAGTGCTATGTGATGTTTTGTTGTTTGTGTTGGATGCAGGTACTGGAGACTAGTCTTGGTGAGGCTTTGGACAGTCGGGACTAGACATGGGAGATGTTGAGGTCGAGCGGCGTGGAAAAGGCGAGGAGGACGGTGTGCGGTGGGGTGACGGCATGGACAGCAAGGCGGTGGAGGAAGCTTCACGGAAGGCGCGGAGGGGCATTTTGGAGAAATGTCAAAGCTGCAGGGAAGGCGCCTTTGGAAAGCTCTTGTGACCACCGGAGAGGCTGTGAGAGCTGTGGAGTTGGTGGCGCTAACGGGCAAGCGGTGGAGCCGTTGCACGAGAGGAGCAGGTAAAGCATCAAGGCACGCAAAGCTTAACCACTCGGTTAGCGGGTTGTCTCTGTGTGGAGACCCGTTAGTGAGACTATAAATAGAGAGGTTTAGTCTCAGGAGTAAAGTGAGGTTGTTTCACGAGTTGCTCTGAGCCCTTCTTTCTATTGTGTGAGTTGTCTCGGGTAGAGCATGGATGCTCGTGTACCTCCGATGGAGTGGTGAGAAACCTCCATGATCAATAGAAAAGATTGGATTCACCTCTTTGTATCATTTCGAGTTTGTTTTGCTTGAGGTGTTTTGACTAGATCTTTTGCGCTCTCTCTGTTCTTTCGCTTATCGTGTTTTCTTTGAGAGTTGGCTTGTACCTCTCCGCTCTAAACTGGGATTCATTTTCTAAGACCTTTCGGTCGGTTTATTCTCGAGAGCAAGAATCAAAGCAGAGAAACTTCGTGTTTTCGATTCTCAGCATCTATTTACTTTGATCCGTGTTCGACCACAACGTTCTCTCCTTCCTTAGCAAAGACTTGTGTTATTCTTGGTATTTTCACTTTTAAATATCTTGTTCTTGCTAGGATTCAAGTTTCATTCGTTTTGACCTCTGTGCAAAAGTTCTCTCAATTCTTGGTTTGGCGGTCGTGCGCTGGACTACTCTTTTTGGATTATTGACCACGGTCACTCTTACGGTTTTCGACTACGGTGATGTGCTCGCTTATTTGTTTCGATCGTATTGTGTATCTCGATGATCGATTGTTTCTCTCGGTGAGCAGTTTCGACCACGGCTTGAGATCACGAAGTTTCTTTCAACCACAGTTGGTCTTCGACCACGCCAAGTACTTTCTAGTCTTCTCGGTTACGCTACGTGTTGGTGTTGATCTATCTGCTTTTCTCTCTTTTTAGTGAGCAACTAATCTTCTTCTTCATAGTTATATATCTATTGGAGAAGAGATCGAGTTGAATTTTTAGAAGCTTTTAAGGCACCATTCACCCCCCCTCTGTTGCCATTTCGGTCCTTCATCTATTAAATCACAAGTTATGCCTATATCCACACTTGGCTTAGAATATTCCTTGAGAAGGAGAATTTCATGTTCCTCTTTTAATACATCATAATCATTTTGAAGAGAGACATATTCTTTCTTTAAAACCTTAAATTTAGCTTTCTCATTTCCAAGAAATTCATTTAATTCTTCTAACATGTCCATCAACTCATCATAAGAAGGTGCATCATCATTATCATCAAAATTTACCTTCCTTTTACCTTTTGCCATAAAGCATCGAGTTAATGTGGAGGGGATGGTGGATTCTTCATCTTCAGAGCTAGAGGTTGAGCATTCTTCTCCCGACATCCACTCTTTTATGCAATCCTCATCGGATGAGGTGGACACTTCATATTTGTCTTGAATTTTTGTCCACATATCATGAGCGCTCTCAAGATTACATATTTCATTGAACACCTCTACACTTAAAGCACTAAATAAAGCGTTAGTTGCTTGAGCGTCGAGATGTGAGCATTTCTCATCCTCAATTGTTGGAACAAGAGGATCCTTAGGAGGGGAAAAGCCCACATCTACAATTCGCCATATATTTAGGCTCATGGCCTTAAAATAACAAATCATGCGGATTTTCCAATTATCATAATTTTGACCATTAAAGTGAGGTGGTTCATCTAGGTGCACAGACCCACTAGTCGCCATTCTTTACTCTCTAGACGGTTAAGTCTAATATATGAGAGACTAAACTCTGATACCACTTGTAAGATCGAGGAGGCCGACTAGAGGGGGGTGAATAGGCGGTCTTAAAAGAAGTCTACAAATAATTGCTAATTAATTCGAGACCGTTTCTATTTGCCTAAACCAAGTATACAATGCGGAAGCTTAAATCAATTTGGTTTAGCTCAAATAGCGCCTACAACAAATAAATTCGCCTAAGTGCACCAACAATTCTAGCCTAGGTCAAGGTTTGCAATTCTAGATATAGAAGCAATCAATTTAATTCTATGAATGTAAATAGCTTGAATGTAAATGGGGAATAAGAAAACAAACCACGTTGAGGTTAGCCCGAACTAATCGGACCGGCTCCACGAATTAAGCCGAAACACCTCAATCCACTAGTGGTAGCTCTTTCCCGCTCCGGGTAGGTGAGCTCCAACCTTCACAACTTCGCCGGGCCTTCTCACAAGCTTCTTGAGAAGATCACCGCGCACGACGCCTCCAACGCCGTCTAGGAGTCGGCAAACTCCAAGAGTAATAAGCCAAGCCCCTCGCTTGACTCTCACCACGTGCAACGGATGCACAAGCTCAACTCGGACACGAAGTCCACAACTAGAGGTAACACATGCACTCTAGGTCACCTCTTCTCTCTCACAAAGTGCAACACATGCACAATAGAGTGGAGAACCTCAAACTAGCTCAAGGGATCACAAATGAATACTCCAACTACATCTCCAACCGGCCTCAAGGGGGTATAAATACCCCACACCAAAAACTAGCCGTTGGAGCAAAGTCTGAAAAATTCGGGACGGCGGTATCTGCCGCCAATGGCCGGTAGTACCGCTCTATTTCTGACGCGTTGTAACGGCTATGTCAGAGCCTCTGAACTAGCCGTTACACGGTCATATAGCGTAGTCTGCCGTTCATTTCTTAGGTACTTCCGCTCATTGGTAGTACCGCAAAGTCGGTGGTACTTCCGCCGAGTCGAGCCCAAACTCGGCTCTCGGAAAAAAGGGTCCGCTCGGGACTCGGAGCTTCGGGAGCCGGTAGTACCGCTCAACACATGCCGGTACTTCCGCTGCTTTGTAGTACCGCTCATCTGAGCCGGTGCTTCGCTTTTCGAGCGAAGACAGATATCTCAACAGATTTTGCAAAACACATTTGCAAACTATGATATCATGCACACAAGGATCACACATGATTTCCAACAAGTTGCAAAACACATTTGCACACTTTTGAAATCAGGACGCAAAGATTAAATATGAGCTACAATCATTTGCAAAATATATTTGCAAATCTAAGCCTCATATTACAAAGAATAGAAACATGGACTTCAAGCACTTGCAAAACACATTTGCAATGCATAGTCCCATGTTACAAAGATGTTCAACACATGAGCTTCAACTATTTGCAAAACACATTCGCAAATACAAGTCTCATGTCAATTTGAGCTAGCGAGGTGAGGATGAGCCATCAACACTGTAACACCCCAGCCAAACAATGGCCTGAAATGCTACCAAACTAACAACATAATAAAACTATGCTAAGGCATTCTATAAAATTTCGGCAGAGCCTCTTTTGTTTATTGATAAAAATGAAGTTCTAACAATATTATCAAAAGGTATGAATAACCGCAAGCAAAGTAATTTGGCTACTAAGCAGAAACATCTATAAAACTTAAGTAAAGCACGGAAGCAATATGAAGAAGTTCTAATCCATTATTACATCTTAATCTGAAGGTCATAATCAAATACCACTTGAACTAATCAACAAATAATAATTAGAGTTCTCTATCTTCTCCATGGTGAATATTTCGTGCAAGTGCAACAATACTAATCCTCTTTATTCCCATGCATCTTGACCTCGTGAAGGTACCTAAAATAAACAAACAACAACAACAAAACAACGAAGAGTGAGTCAATGACTCGGCAAGTATAATCGTAACAAATGCAAGCATGAACATTAACTCTCAAGTTAAACATTTTACATATGAATTTCATGCTATGCATTATGATCAAAAGCTTCTCTTTCTCATCTCTTTCGCATTTTACCGGTGACGCGGTGTGCATCCGTCAATGCACACCCATGCACTGCACCCTCGGTGCATGGGGACCAATGCCCACACTCCGCAAGTGTGGGGACCTCGATCTTGATCACCGCATGATCAAGACTTCAACAATTCTCAATATGATGCATATATGTGAATGTATCAAAGATAACGAGCATTCACCATACTACGCATCAACCAATCTCATAAATGCCATAATGTAAGCAGAACATAAATAGCATTCTCAATTCATCACTTACTCATACTCACAATTTAAGCAGTCATGATTCAACCATCATCCAAACAATTCAACAAATCCATAAACACACAGATTTTCACATCACAAATATACTTGCCTCAACGCGAGAAAATGAAGAACACGTAGAAGGCACAACCCCGAATCCGCTCTCCTCCTGAATATTTAATTAATAATTACCAACATGACAGTAGCGGGTTTCTAGATATAAAATAACAGCAACCCCAATTAACCCAACAATTTATCTCAATTAAATCCCCAACTCCCCTCGGCCAAATCTGCCCAACCACAGACAGCCGACTTCCAAAAATCATAACTTTCAGTACGTAACTCCAAATTAAGCGTTCTTGGACTCTCTGGAAAGATAATTAAATTATCTACAAAAACTTAGTTGGGGAGACTTCTGATTCTGCCATTAACTAGCCGATCCAAACCCTTTTCTAAAGCATCCAAATTCACGTCGGACTCTCTGGACAGCGCACTAAAACAGGCATAACTTTCGCCCAGAAATTCGGAATCCAGACTTCTTTACCTCTATTGAAAGCTAAGAAACTTATCTACAACTTTCTCAATTTTAAGGACTCCTGAATCGCAACTATTTCCGTCGCACAAGCCGATCTACTAAACTCTGTCCAGAACTACCCCGATCTGCAGAACAGTAACACTAGAAAATTCATAACGTTTGCTACACAAATCCGAATCACGTGTTCTTGTACTCCCTGGAAAGATAATTAAACCCTCTACAACTTTCTAGAAGGGGTCCAGACCTGAATCCCGACGAAATTAGATCAAAACCGCCGAGAAACAACTACCGTCCCAGCAGCCCAGAAAACCGACGAATCTAACTTGATTAAAACCAATCTAGAGACTACCAGGATTACCCTTGGCGACACGACGGCGAACACGTCGGCGAACACGATGAACACGGCGACGAACACGCCCGCGATCTCCTCCTCTCTTTCCTCCGGATCCACGCAGCAGCGACGAGCGTCGGCGACGGCGACGGGGAGGAGACGACGACGATGAAGACGACGGCGCGACGGGAAGAAGGCGTCGGGCAGCACGGGCGGCGGCTGCTTGGGTGGCGCAGGGTGGAGGCGCGGGGTGGGGGCTGCCTAGGGTTTTAAGAGGTGGCCTCCCTCCCTCTTGGGCCAAGAAAAACCCACAGGCTAAGGCCTAGGCCGGGTTGTCTTAAATTTTCATAAAACCCTCAAAACTCTTATAAATTTAATTATTTCACAAAGTCCCTCTCCATTAATTAAACAATTAATTAAACAATTTCGGGTATTACATTCTACCCCTTAAGCAGAATTCGACCAATTCTAAGCGCAACCTCAACGAAAACAAAACAACCAACTAGCAATTAACTAGCACCGGCGTGAACAACGCCGGTATCGCTTTCAAGCATGCGAGACTCCAACTCCCAAGTTGCTTCTCTCTCGATCTGCTGCGACCAAAGCGCTTTGACATACTAAATATTTTTTTCTAATTGCTTGCACCTCGCACATAGGTTCTTGAAGATCCAAGTGGTTTGCCAACCTCCCGATCCTTGCTCCTTACATCGCATAACTTTTCACCCGCCACGGGTATGTGATTCGACTCACCAAGGCCACTCGTTGAACTTACGCCCTACAACACTTGAATTGTGTAGCTTTAATTCTTGAATGGTGGTGGTCTTACTCGTTGGTCAACGGTTTTAATGAAGCCCACGCCCGGATCTTTCAAGTTCTCCTCGATACCGAGTCATACAAAGCGTGTGTATCCCACACTAGAACCCAAGGTAGTCCTAGTGATACACAAACCCTAAAACTTCGCAATTAACAAAAGCGATTAAATACACATCGGGTTATCATTCCCTTTAGTACCAACCCACAATCTGACACACACATATATCTCATGTTTCCATTCTCAATCGATCTCTTTACCTTAGCAATGAGCACCCCTTAAACACGGGCACACCACGGGGTCAAGGTAAACCCACTCTTTCACACACGAATACAAGCGAAAATAAGGGATTCTTATTGCAATCACGCATCACCCACTCCCCACCAAAGGGTCAAATCATAAAGAAAATCGAGGATTCAACATAAGAACCTCTCCACCTTCCAAGTAGGTGGTTTGCAAACAAACAACACATCGTCAAGGGAATCACTCAAATGTCAAACCCGTCCATTTTTTCCTAAACCGGAAAAACCACACAAGCCAACAAAAGTCAACTCAAACCACAAAGACTTTTCTCTCATCACGTAGCTCAAACAAGAATCGGGAGCATTTTACTACCGATTTTTTTATTAAACTTCCTCTTGAATCACGAGGTTCCAAATTATCCCATACCATACTAGCTCAATTCTCTTAAATTGGCAACATCAACTCTATGTTCAAACCGAGTGCATCCAACACACTTTTGTAGAGGGACTCTACTATTCTCATAATAACATCTGTAGTCAACTCCTCTTCCCACATGTTACTTTAACGAATAATTTCCAATGCACCTCATCGTTATTTTTCACCCACCAACACTTCACCACAAATCTTAAGGACAATCAACATGAATTTCTCGGCTCACATACCCATTTACTACATCCAAAGGATACTATCAAGGAACATCATAATGTTGAATCCACTCCTTCCACTATTCTCACGCAATAACATTAGCCTCAAGGTTCTAGCATAGATCACCAACCAAAATTTCCCATCTCTAAGGCTTCTATACATATACTTGATATATTTAATACAAAGACTCTTAAATTCGGTGACTAAAATTTTCACAATCAACCATACTCAATCATTAACAACCATATGAAACATATTCTCAACTTGATTATCGTAGAAAGATTCTAACTCCTAGAGGGTTACTCACGAGCTAAGTTATACATGGCAAAATTCAACAATCCTTACTATCCCAATAATGCCCACAACGGTTGGGCTTCTTCACTGATATAAACTCATTAACTACACCATCATAATCATTCTAATAATCCTTGCAAAGTACCCCATCATGATGCTCCAATAAAATTGATCAAGATTCCCATACTTTCAATAATTCCAACGTTCGACAAAATGAGCGTAACACTCATGAACCACGACTAGGTTCTTCTAGTTGCAACAATAAAACTATTTAGCCCCAAGGACAACATCTTCTTTAAATCAAATCCTCATCGAGAATTATTCAACAAAACAATTTATCACTCCAAGAATCTCAAGTATCTTGATACCCACAATCTCACCGGACTAATCACAAAACCACACCAACCGGTTGCCATACACATCTTAAAGGTCTTTGCAACCCAAGCTGCGTACCCTTTCTTGGAGAAGCAAAGAAGAAAATTTCAGACAATGTCCATCTGCAATAAACACAAAACCAAGAAAACAAAGATCTTGGACAACAAAGGATAAGACCACGGTGAAGGCGCATGCCTCCTCGAGGCGAAAACATCAAATCTCAACCAATACGAATACAAGATTGTCATTTGAGCTCGAAACTCTTAAGCAGCGAAAATAAGAAGTCAAACACACTTCACAAAGATTGCACAACTTGACTTCAACCTTCAAAACTTTTACCAAACTTTTCCTTTTAACAAAGAGAACAACCTTCTTTGAATACGGTATCACCTTAACAATTCCAACAAAAGAAGAGTTGAAGACCACAACACATTAATTCTTTAAGAACTAATTAAAATCCTCAACACGACACTTTGCTTAAAACAATTTCAGCTACCACATAAATCATGAGATCAAAGATCGCATACACACTATCAAAACTTTTGATTTAAATAGTACCAAGGAATTTATTCAAATTCTTCTATTTAATGAACCTTCAACATTACCATCATAACCACAAATGGACCAACATACTAACATCGAATAATACATTCTTAACAAGCATCATCATATCTTCAACTCCTTCATAAACTTTTCCAAAAGAAACATAAGAAATCATTGCATCATGTTTCTAATATCTAAGTAAGGTTGCAACTACTTGATCTAGGAGAACCTAGTGCATAAGCCACATAAATAGAACAAAGCTCTTAAACAAGATGATACTAGAACAAGATAATCTCGAAATCATGCTAGTATAAATTTCTTACTAGATTTCATATATTCCATTCTTTATTGGTGCTCAACTCTAACTTAGCACCAATTGATTGTACTCTATTCACTATTGGCAATAATTGATTATTATTCGGTCATAACAACATTCATGATCCTAACTCCATTTTACAATTATAAGACATTCATGAGCATAGATTTTGTATCCTACCTTACATTCGAAATTAGAATGGAAATGACTTTAAACTTCAATGATACCATCTCGTAAGACAAGTTTCTACAAGTCAATGCATCAACCTTCATCTATTCCTTTATACGTATTTCAACAATCTAGCATGGTAAAAGATAGATGAAACTACCAATTGTGCATGCTCATAAAGCATCTAAATAAAAGACATATTAAGGGTCAATATTACCAAGGTAATATTCTAACACCTCCTTACTTAATCATTCCAAGCGGTCGGATTAATTACTAAAGACACAGATAATTCAATTTATCCAATCATGATAGACATTTTAACAATCATAATAATCATTAGGTTCTTATTACACACTCCTCAATAACTCCATGAGTTACTATCATGAGTAAACAAATTCTTAATCATAGTTCTTCTAAAAACTATTACAGGGCAATATCAAATTAAACAACTACACTTCCAAGGATACTAGTAAAAAATTTAATTATACACTATGCTAACATATCAACGATAATTCAACCTTATGAATTAGTTTATCGACTACCACCTTCCACTTAAGCATAGCAAAACAACATAAAGGATTTTAACACTCTCTTTCAAAAGGAAAAGGAACAATAAACTTCAACGCTCGAGGTAAGAGAAAACATAGATCCAAAGCTTTCACATAACAATGAGTTTTGCAACTCAAAATTCGCATTAATAAAAGAAAACACCAAGCGAACAATGAGCCATGATTCGCAACAAGACAAACTCCACGAAGGAACTAACCTTACAAATCAACAAAAAGCACGGTAGCAAAGTATCTCAAGAGTCCAGAAAGAAACAATAAGCGCTTCAAGGAGCGGTGTAGAGACCAATTGCATACCCTCAACCGCAAGAACCACAATCTCAAAAGAAATTCATTAACTCCAATCACCAAGAATTGGCGAAATCAACAAGGATAATAACAACTTTTCTAATAAATTCACCGCAACACCGCAATTAAGTTACCCGAGGTAGCTACATTGCTAATCCTCATACTACAAACAATGATATAATCGGCAATACCAAGGTAGCACATCACAACATCTACATCATATCATTGACTATTCTCGGTCATAACGATCATAGGAGCAAATCATAATCATACAATATTATCAATAAGCATACAAGATTATCTCATAATGTAAATCATCAATATAACATGTCAAAAGCATAAATGCAATGCTTGACCCATCCCATCCTCTGTGCACCGGTGTGTCAATTTAATAGTTTAATTACCACGGACCTAAAGCCCGCTCGATACCAATTGTAACACCCGACCAAACAATGGCACGAAATGCTACCAAACTAACAACATAATAAAACTATGCTAAGGCATTCTATAAAATTTCGTGAGCCTCCTTTGTTTATTGATAAAATGAAGTTCTAACAATATTATCAAAAGGTATGAATAACCATAAGCAAAGTAATTTGGCTACTAAGCGAAACATCTATAAAACTTAAGTAAAGCACGGAAGCAATATGAAGAAGTTCTAATCCATTATTACATCTTAATCAAGGTCATAATCAAATACCACTTGAACTAATCAACAAATAATAATTAGAGTTCTCTATCTTCTCCATGGTGAATATTTCGTGCAAGTGCAACAATACTAATCCTCTTTATTCCCATGCATGCTTGACCTCGTGAAGGTACCTAAAATAAACAAACAACAACAACAAAACAACAAAGAAGAGTGAGTCCAATGACTCGGCAAGTATAATCAGTAACAAATGCAAGCATGAACATTAACTCTCAAGTTAAACATTTTACATATGAATTTCATGCTATGCATTATGATCAAAAGCTTCTCTTTCTCATCTCTTTCGCATTTTACCAGACGCGGAGTGTGCATCCGTCAATGCACACCCATGCCTGTACCCTCGGTGCAGGGACCAATGCCCACACTCCGCAAGTGTGGGGACCTCGATCTTGATCACCGCATGATCAAGACTTCAACAATTCTCAATATGATGCATATATGTGAATGTATCAAAAGATAACGAGCATTCACCATACTACGCATCAACCAATCTCATAAATGCCATAATGTAAGCAGAACATAAATAGCATTCTCAATTCATCACTTACTCATACTCACAATTTAAACGGTCATGATTCAACCATCATCCAAACAATTCAACAAATCCATAAACACAGATTTTCACATCACAAATATACTTGCCTCAACCGCGAGAAAATGAAGAACACGTAGAAGGCACAACCCGGAATCCGCTCTCCTCCTGAATATTTAATTAATAATTACCAACATGACGATGGCGGGTTTCTAGATATAAAATAACAGCAACCCCAATTAACCCAACAATTTATCTCAATTAAATCCCCAACTCCCTCGGCCAAATCTGCCCAACCACAGACAACCGACTTCCAAAAATCATAACTTTCAAGACGTAACTCCAAATTAAGCGTTCTTGGACTCTCTGGAAATATAATTAAATTATCTACAAAAACTTAGTTGGGGAGACTTGATTCGCCATTAACTAGCCGATCCAAACCCTTTTCTAAAGCATCCAAATTCACGTCGGACTCTCGGACAGCGCACTAAAACAGGCATAACTTTCGCCCGAAATTCGAATCCAGACTTCTTTACCTCTATTGAAAGCTAAGAAACTTATCTACAACTTTCTCAATTTTAAGGACTCCTGAATCGCAACTATTTCCGTCGCACAAGCCGATCTACTAAACTCGTCCGAACTACCCGATCTGCGAGCGGTAACACTAGAAAATTCATAACACGGCGACGAACACGCCCGCGATCTCCTCCTCTCTTTCCTCCGGATCCACGCGGTGCAGCGACGAGCGTCGGCGACGGCGCACCGGGGAGGAGGCGACGACGATGAAGACGACGGCGGCGCACGGGAAGAAGACGTCGGGCAAAGACGGCGGCGGCCGCTTGGGTGGGGCAGGGGGGAGGCGCAGGGGTGGGGGCTGCCTAGGGTTTTAAGAGGTGGCCTCCCTCCCTCTTGGGCCAAGAAAACCCACCGGCCAAGGCCTAGGCCCAGGTTGTCTTAAATTTTCATAAAACCCCTCAAAACTCTTATAAATTTAATTATTTCACAAAAGTCCCTCTCTCCATTAATTAAACAATTAATTAAACAATTTTCGGGGTATTACAAACACATGATGAGACTCAAACTACTAGACATGACCCCTCTTAATAGTACGGCAATCTATACTAGCAATCCGGTCTTCCAACCAAACACCAAGACCGGTAAAAGACTAGGAACACATTCTTAGCTCTTGCTAGTCATACCTTTGCCTTGGGTCATCATTTTGATATGCATTAACACATAATGCATCTTTCACATCAACTCTATCAACACATGATGGTCTTTGCTTGATCAACACATGATCACCTTGATAGCCTTCAACACGTGAAGCCTTCATCTTCTTGATAGCATTCAACACGTGAAGCCTTCATCTTCTTGATAGCATTCAACTCATGAATCTATCTTCTTCTCGCGTCTCGACTTGATGATCTTCAACACATGAAGTCATCCCAAGTCATACTCATTTGTGGAACCTAACCTATTCATCCAACTCATGGAAACTGTTAGTCCACAAAATAATTGTCATCAATTACCAAACTTCACCATTAACACACAATGGAGGGACAAGATTCAACAATCTTCCCTTTTTGGTAATTCGTGACAATATCCATAAATCATGATATAAAAATTGATTTGCGAGTATACAACTTGTACCCAACAATTTGTATACTCTAAGATAAGCACAAAGCTTACTTATCCGGTTGTCATTTGACTATTCAACCATTAACATATAATGGAGAAGTTAGTTGACAACCCGATTACACGTGAGTATATGTGAACTACACAAGTTATTTATACCCAACAATATATTTCAAAGTAAAGATCCCAAATATGAATATTTAGAGAAGCATGGATCATTACTTGTGAAACTCCAAAACATATAAAGAGCTCCCCCTAAATGTGTGCATATAAGTGTGTATATTGAATACATATGCACATATTCATTTTGAACAATTTGAGGAGTTCAATCTATATTTTGGATCTAAGGAATGCACTAATATATGAGAGAATAATTTCGAATGCATACCTTTTTTATTTCATCTTTCCATCCAAATGAGACTAAACATAAATAGACTTAAACAAACATATTAGTCTCATATATGCATTAGTCAATATCACCAAAATAACATAATGGTATATGATATTATCATTAGAATCACATTATGATATTTGTCATTAACATCAAATGCATACCTCTTTAATTTCACATTTTCATCCAAATGAGACTAAACATAAATAGACTTAAACAAACATATTAGTCTCATATATGCATTAGTCAATATCACCAAAACAACATAATGGTATATGATATTATCATTAGAATCATATTTTGATATTTGTCATTAACACCAAAACCAAGTTAAACGGAGCTTGATCTTTCAATCTCCCCCTTTTTGGTGATTGATGACAAATCTATTTATGATAATAGTATATTGGTGAAAATGACTAAATGATATAAAATTAAGCGCATAAGAGAAGGTGAAAGCATTAATCAATATTTAAATTTTAAAAAATTAATTTTTCACATTGGTGATAAACGCATTATCACATTTCTCCCCTATTAGCAAATAGCATTTCTATTATTTCTCCCCCATTTGGTATTATCAATAAACAATATCTATTTCAATATTCAAAACTATTATCACAAAATTCTCAAAGAAATGAAAGCTATTATCACAAATTTCTCCCCCATTTGGCATTGAGCACCAAAAAGAGAGGCAATTATCACAAAATAGCTTTGATTATTGTAAAAGTTAAGCATGGGAAGAATACAAGTTAAGCCATGAAAGGAGATATTATGAGGACTTTAATACCAATTAAGAGTCCATGATATGCTCTTAAGAAGTGAGGAGCTTGATACCAATTTAATCTAACATAATATGGTCATAAAGAATATGAAACTAAATGCAAATGACCAATAGATACCATTTGAAATAACTAAAGATATTTGAAACACATTCAAATAATCTTACTCATTTAAGCTCCTTGAAGGCTTTATGTCACTTGATATAATATCACTTGATATGACACCACTTGTATATACATGACTTGTAACATTTGGATCATTTCCTGATTTTGCATTCCATGTGGCCTTCAAAAGCTTCATGAACAACTGACTTAAGAATATTCAATAAATCTGAGAAAATTCATCAATATAGATTTTTTTTAAAATACTTATCCAATGAAAGGATATGGCAAAGTGCCATTTGAAAAGTAAGAAGTTGAAAGAATTTTGCAACTAATAATTATCATCCAAACCAATTGGACTTCCATGGGATGGTTTGCTTCATCATCTTCATATGGGCTGTGAATGCATTCTAAACAGATGAAATAACAAATTTTGACACAAGATGTAAGCATTTCAGTTTTATCTAAGCATAGTTCAAACAAGCATTAAAAATAAAAGATATTACAACCATCCAATCCAAAAGCAAGATAGGGTTCATTACATCCAAAAGATATAAAAATAAGATTTTTAGCCCATCTATCCTATCCTTGCCCATCTACTCAACTTCTCCGTCTTTAGTAACAAATGCTAAAAGAGGCTACTCCTGAGGTGCCGGAGGAGAGGGAACACGACGGCGGCGGCGAGAGTAGTGAAGATGCGAAGGAGGATGAGCTAAGGTCTGCTCGATGACTGCAACTCGTCCATCCAAAGAGGCTAGTCTCCTGTCAACAGAATCCATACGAGAGGAGAGAGAGGCAAACCCCTCAATCTGTGAGTCTCGGACCTGAAGTATGGCAGAGTAGATCCCGGAGAGGGAGAACTGCTCGTCATCTGCCGGCTGTGCTGCTGGAGCTGGAGAGGAAGGAGCTGCAGGAGCTGAGGAAGAAGGAGCTACAGGAGCTGCTGAAGGAGCTGCTGGACGTGAAGACTGAGAGCGGGCTGCAGCAGGGATAGGAGGATCTGGTCTGGGCTTATATGACCTTCTGAGCAATTGTGTTAAAGAAATAACATAACCTTATGATTATCACTCGAACCTTATTCGGTAAAATACTTCTAATTGCAACACGTAGCATTTGTGTCATTAGCACATGACAGTCATGAAACTTCATGCCAATTAATTTCAAATGTTCCATAGAAACAAGTGTCTTCATGCTGGTGGATTAACTGGACAGAATTTTCACACCATGTAAGGACTGGCATAGTTGAGTTCTCTCGGACTTAGACAGACTGTACCAAGCTGGGGGAAGGTACGTCCGACCTTTATCAGTCTCTATTGGTGCTAACTCAGCCCTGATGTTCATAGCGACCAAGTCATGCCTTTCGTTGACACCATCCTTTGTTTTATCAGTAATGTTTAGTAAGAGACCAATCAAACTGTCGCATACATTCTTCTTTATGTGCATGACATCGATGCAATTGTGAACTTCTAAGTGCTCCCAATAAGGCAAGTCCCAAAATATCGACCTCTTCTTCCACATGTTCTTCCGATAGGTCCTTAATTTACGTCCCTTTCCAACACAACGTCGATATCCTTGGCCATATCATACACCTCTTTCCCGCTGAAAGGCCTTGGTACTGAGTCATTCTCTTTTTTCCGTCAAATTATTTTTTCATCTTGCGGTATGGGTGATACTTTGGAAAGAACCTACGATGATGCATGTACACAGTTTTGCGTGAGTTGTTCAACCATACACTCTCGGTATAATCTAAGTAGTGCGGACAGGCTTTGGCTCCTTTTGTACTCAACCCTGACAGGTTACCAAGGGCAGGAAAATTATTAATGGTGCAGAATAACATGGCACGTAGAGTGAAGTTCTCTCGTTTGTCCGTATCCCATACATATACCCCTTTGTTCCACAGTATTTCAAGATCTTCCACCAATGGTGCTAGGTACACATCAATATCGTTCCTAAATTGTTTCGGCCCTTGGATAAGTAGTGACATCAAAATATACTTCCGCTTCATACACAGCCAAGGAGGAATGTTGTACATGCACAGAGTCATGGGCCAGGTGCTATATCGGCTGCTCATGTTACCAAAATGATTCATTCCATCTATACTCAAACCAAACCTTATATTCCTCGGTTCCACACCGAAATCTACAAATATCCTATCGATGTTCCTCCACTAGGCAGAATCAGCAATGTATCTTATCATTCCGTCTTTCTTACGCTGCTCCCAGTGCCAACGCATCAATCTTGCATCCTTGCGGTTTGCAAATAAATGCTTCAAACGGAAAATTATAGGAAGATACCACAACACCTTAGCAGGAGGTCCTTGCTTCACCTCGATGCCCTTCCCATCATCAGAGTCATTTTTACGCTTATATCGGGATGCTTTGCATACGGACAAACATATAAGCTAGCATACTCTTTACGGTACAGGATACAATCATTCGGACATGCATGTATTCTTTCTACTTCTATTCCCAATGGACAAAGAATCTTTTTAGCTTGGTAGGTGGTTCTTGGTAACACATTTCCCTTTGGAAGCATGTACGCTAGGAGACCTAACAATACCATGAAACTCTTGTCGAACCAACTATTGCTTGCCTTCAATTTCAACAGTTCTAGAACTGAGGACAATCTCGTGTATTGCGGCTTGCAGCCCGGGAACAAAGGTTTCTCCGAGTCCTCCATCAAGCCCTCGAATTTACCAAATTCTCTCACTATAGTTCCCTTCTGCATCACATAGCATCTGATCAACAATGTCATCCTGCGACCTATCCTCATAATCGAAAGCACAGTCCACAACCGGCCTATCATTATCTCACTCGATGATGTCATAACTACCTTTCCGTGTAATCTTTTCTTCACCGTGACTAGTCCAACATTTGTACCCTTTTCTAAAACCCCTTCGAATCAAGTGAGTTTCGATCTGTGGTGAGTTACAAAACATCTTTAGATTATCAAAATCAATGAATGGACAGTACATATATTCCATCCCGTCCTTCAACATATCCAGCTCGACCGCTCTTATAAAAGCAGATACGCCATTAACGTACTCTTCACTCACACAGTTCTCAACGTATATCCAGTTTCGGTCTGAGAGACCATGTGGAGGTGTCCCCAAGTTTGTGATGAGTAAATTGACGCTTGGGTTGGAAAGTTTGAGTTTGGTTTGGTCGGTTCGCGCCAAGTCGGTGCATGGTGTAATTTGGTTCGGTTGGACCTCGTCGAACGTGATCGAAGGTGTTTAGGACGGTTGTACTTTTTCTCGATCGGTCGTTTGGGCTTTTTCATGTATGAGTATGTTTTGTTAATGCTAATGATGATTATGTTGTTTCGTGCAGTGCTATGTGACGGTTTGCTTGTCTGTGTGGTTGCAGGACTTCGGAGTAATTTCATAGTGAGGCGTGGAAGGACTGAGACTAGGCACAGGAGGTGTTGAGGTTCAGACGGTCAGAGACGCTGAAGATGATCAAGGCTGGTAAAGTGGTTGCAAGCCGAGAAGACAAGGAACTGGAGCTGGAGCTGCCGGAGTTGGACACGACGGGTAACAGCGAGGTGGATCGGGACTAGGCTCAGGGAGGAGCTGAGGTCCAGACGGTCATGATGCTGGTTGCAGTCGTGTACGACGGAACGAACCGGGATTAGACTCGGGAGGAGTCGAAAGTCCAGTCGGTAGGAGTCAAGCGCGGTTCGTGCGTGAGTTTGCGACTAATGCAAATCTTGATTCCATTATCTCGAGCGGTGCTATGTGATATATTTTCTTGTCTGTGATGGCTGCAGGACTTTGAGGTGAAGTCGTGGCGAGGCACGGGATGACCGGACAAGGCACAGGCAGTGCTGAGGTCAGAACGGTTGGGATGTGCCGAATACGGCGAGAACTCGAGGTGGTTGTGAGGCTTAGACAACAAGAAACGAGTAAGCTTTCCGGAAGGTGCAGCAGGGGCATTGTGGTAAATGCGCAAGGTTGTAAAAGCGGAAGCGGATTCGGTTCGAGTTAGCGGATAAAGAACAAAAGTTGTTGGCATTAATGGGTAAAGTGTGTTTATGAACCCATTAGTGGACTATAAAAGGAGAGGGAGAGGCATGAGTGCAAGTTGAGAGTTAGGGTTTTCTTTTCTCTCCATGTGTATGGATTTTTAGGGTTTTGCTTTTGCTTTGGGCTCTCTTTTCTCTTTTGGTTGAGAAGTTGGTGGAGGAGCAGTGGGTCGGTTTTCCTTTCCTCTCCCATGTCTGATTGAGGTAGTCTGTGTGTGTACCCTGAGGGTTTGAGCTCCGGCGTGAGTTCTTCTCCATGGGAAGCATGTAGTGAAATTTGTTTTCCAACATGCGTATGGGGAAGATGTGAGATGGCTGTAAGATGAACTCTTGTAATCATTCATCTCTCCTATTCAATACAAGATCTCCTGAGTGTGAGATGAATTGAATTCCTGTTTTCTACTCTCTCCATGTTTCTTTTGCTCAAGAACTGCTCTCTGTTCTTATTTCCTTTGTGATCTGGTTTGATTTTTGGGTTGATTTGTTATAGAATCATGTTGCTCTGAATTAAGGAATAGCCTCAGGATCTCTTGACCAATCCATTTTTGAGGGCAGAAGGCTGGATCAAAGGGTACTGTTTTCTTGAAATCGTGCACCACATTTTTCTCTGTCTTTCAGTTTTCTAGGGTTAGAAGTTAGGGCACTAGTGCTCTCTTGATCTTTTGAGTGGAAACTTGAATTTGGAGTTTGCCTTTTTCTTCTGAGATCATCTCCTTACCAACCCCAAAGTTTCTTAAACCAAGAATCCAAGAATCATGAGTATTTTGGATTTTGGTCACCTTCTGCCGAGTTTTCCTAGAAAATCCAAATTTCCCATTTCTATTTCATCTTTGTCTGCAATTTATTCTCAATAAGGTCAATATGTTGTTTAGGATGATGTCATGTTCAATTAACCCAAGAAGAGCAGCAAACCGCGATGAATTTCTTGATTCTCAGCAAACTTCGGAGTTTCAGTTCTTCAGTCTGTAGCGTGCGGTACTACCGGGTTTTCCACATCGATACTACTGCTCCTAGACGGTACTACCGCTTAGCGACTGAGTTCGCAGCCGGTACTACTGTTCGGCTCAACGGTACTACTGCTAAGCGGTACTACCGCGCGTCATAGCGATACTACCGCTTGCAGTCAGATCAAGTCTGAATCTGTTTTTCTGGAATTGTCTCATCTGGCCTTCTTTGCTGATCCTCTTGACAGTTCCCAGTGAGTGTTTACCTTCTGTCTTCATAGCTTCTATAGCTATTGGAGAAGAAGGGTTCATGGATATTCGGGGAGGTTTTTAAAATGCACCATTCACCCCCCCTCTGTTGCCATTTCGGTCCTAGAATTGGTATCAGAGCGAGGTTGGCTCTGAATTTGCTCTTAACCGATCTTGAGCCTGGCAACCAGTAGGGAACCTTTGTGAGCTTCTCTTTTCATCTTGTTGGGTTGTTTTTGCCAATGATGTTCTTTATGCCAAGAGGCTTGATTTCGGCGGGAAGGTGAAGAAGGGGGCGGTCGAACGGAAGGCGGGCGGACGGACGTCGCCGGTGCCGGAGCCGGCAGGAAGGTGAAGAAGGGAGAATGTGAGATGCCTAGACGATAAATTGCTAAGACTATTTATGCTAGGTTGGAATCTCATTTATCTTGTGTAGGTTGTGAGTCTTTTCCTGTAGATGGTGAAAAATTTAATTTCTCTTCTTGCATGCTAAAATCTGAAAATGAGAAATTAAAATTTTGATTCACTGCACAAGTGCAGAGGAGCTTGAGTCTTCTAGGGTTGAGATTTGAAAGCTATGTACTTCTTTTTTAGCTTCTCTTGTTTGTTTCAGTCATGTTCCTCTTGTTGGTTGTAACATCCTGAAAAGTTAAATTTTGAATTATAAAATTTTCTTGCATTTATTTGCTGTGATTTTGATTTGAAATTGATTTTCTTAGAACATTTCTTAATTAAAGAGCTGATGATTTTCAATGAGCAAAAGAAATGAAATAATAGAACATAAAATAATAAAGGGTTTTTATGAAGGAATAGATGCAAATAATTCCCCATAAAATAAGGATTAAAAATATATATATATATGTATTAATGTAAATGCATAGGAAAAGAAAGGAATTAGTTAAAACCAGGAAAAGAAAAGAAAAGATTTTCTTTTGAGGCGGCCAGTCGGCCCACCAACCTGCCCACCCCGCACTCGCGCTCGCCCGCTCCTGTTCTTCTTCTCCCCTGCTCTCTCTCTCTTTCGCGCTCGCGCCTCACCGGCCCGCGCCCGCGCTCGCCCGCCCGCGGCCCAGCTTGCCTCGGCACCCGCGCGTTCGGACAGCGGATCTATGTCCCCTTCGGACAGCGGTCCCGTTCCGACCGAGGGCGCCGTTGCCATCGCCTCCGACCGCGCCTCCTTTTTCCCGCGCGCCCGCTCTCCCCCTCTGCCGCGCCAGCAACTCACCCCTCCGTGGCAGCCATGCAGCCCTGCCACCGCCCCGGTTTCACCTGCCCCGCCCACGGTACGGCGCCTCCGCCCAAGGACCTCTGCTCGGTCGCATCGCCGGTCACGTGGTGCGAAAGCGCTGCCAACCCGCGTGCGCGGCGAAAAGCTGCGGAGGCAGCACCGTGTGGTCACCCTCTCGCCAAGTTCCCAGGGCCCTGCTGCCGCTCCGTCGCCTGACGCCCCGCCTACTCCGACGTGATGGGTCAGAGCCCCTCCCGTTGCCAGTCCTCCTCAGCCGCCTATAAAAGCCGTGCGACCTCTCCGAAGTATCGCCGCACTCCCCTCTCCCTCTCCCTCTGCGCAATTGCCGCAAAAACCCCTAGAATCGCCGCCGACCTCATTTCTTCCCCAACTCCGGCGACACCCTCGCCGCCGACCCCGTCCACCCGAGCTCAATTCCCCGCTCCTACACCACCTCCAGAGCCGCACCACTCATTTCGGCCTCCCAAGCTCCGGCCACCAGACACCGCCGGCACCGTGAGAGCTCCATGCACCCTGCCGCCGCCGCCGACCTAACTCCAAGCACCTCCCGACCCTCGCCGCCACCACCACGAGCTTCACCTCGACGCCAAGTTTACATATCACGCGCCGCCCGAACCTCTCCGGCCCTCCCTCGCCGCCGGCGCCATCACCGACTCCGGCCTCTGCCTCAGCTACCCAGCCGCCTCCCCGAGCTACCTCAAAAGGATATAGCATCCTTAAGGGTAGGCAAAGCCTCCCGCCCACTTGGTTATCGCTCTCCTTTCCCCACGGCTCCCGTGGCGTTCGAGCCCCGGCTCCGCGTCTTGGGTTGAGCCATTCTTTGTTTTCTTCGCACACCGACAAGTGGGCCCCTGTCGGCCGATAGCGTATACCGTGGTCGAACGCCGATCACAGATACCGTGGTCGAAACCGATCACAGATACCGTGGTCGATACCGACCACCCGTAACGTGGTCGAATCCGACCGTATATAACGTGGTCGATACCGACCACGTGGCTGTTTTCGACCACGTTAATATTGAAACCGAGATCTTTAAAATAGCATAACTTCTTCATTTTAACTCCAAATCGGGTGAGACAAATTTCTAAATTGTCTAAATTGAAATCTATCCAAAGGAACTGAAATCATAATTTTAGATTTTATATGAATTTCTGGTGTTATTTGGATTGATTTGTTGCTTTATTTCAATTGCAAATTTTCGCGTACGGATTACATAGCTTACGAGACTCAAGAAGAAGAGGCCGAGGCAGCATTGCAGATCCCAACACCCAACCCTCGAGCACCTTGACCAAGGCGAGTTATCACTTGATCATATTGAACCCTTGTTTATGCAAATTACTTTTCTTTACACTATCCAAGTGCATGCTATTATTTTATGTGCTAAAGTATGTTCAAATTTCTTAGATGTTAGAGATAGACCTATTACTACGTTTGTTAGTAGTACCTGTGCAACCTTTGGGATATGTGAACCTTGTCGCCTTAGTAAAACTAGCGTAACGTAGTTTTCACAAATAAAGTTATGATATGTCGTACTGCTTAGTATTGCTAGATAACCGGGGATGATAGTTATCCCAAAGTATTTCACTTGCAAATGTGATAGTAATTTGGGCGATCATGGTGGGAATGATTGGAGAAAATTTGGGCTGTTATTTTATGCTTCCAAAAGTCTCAAACTTGCTTAGTATCCGAGTGGATGATGTGGGGTGGTATGTGGTGCGGGGAAGCACAAAGAGTTTGGGATGTGGTAGAACCACTCGAGATAACCATAAGGACCGAATCTTGTCATGTTAGCAGTGTAAAACAAGACAACCACAAGTCTCAAATTACAACTGGCTAAGTAGATTTATCGAAACCCGGACTCATCTCACCGGTAGTGGATAGGCGTGGATTTGCAAGGCGAGGAAGGCCTAAAGGGACACCAAGGGAGGTGAAGTTTTCCAGCTGTTCTAAGCGTTGCGGGAAGTGGAGCCCAGCTGCGTTAGTGATTGTGGAAAACATCCCGTGCAACGTATGGGACCCACCGCAAGTGGGATAAGCCCATAGGGTGAGATGACAAAAGAGGCTAGATATCTTGAAAGGTTACGGTGACGCTCTGCTCAACCATATGACTAAGGAATCGTGTGGGGCAACGAGTTGACAGTCTCTTGTGGGGAATGTGTACAAACTCTGCAGAGTCAAAACTATTCGAATAGCCGTGCCCACGGTCATGGGCAGACATGGGGACTTAACTAGATATAGTTACATTTGAAATAATTTTGTGGGTGAATTGGAAAAACATAGGGCAGGAAAGGCCCTAGTTTGGATTTGTCCTGGGTGTCGTCCCAGTGGTAAGATAGGCAGCTATAATGCTAAAAGGTGCTGTAAAGTGTAGAGGCCATGTAATGGTGGATGGACTCTGTGCACTATTAATATAATTATTTCCAGAAAATGGTGTCCTTCATAAACTGCTAGGTCATAGGGATTTCTAATTACTGTATTGAAAAGGCAGTTTCTGGCAAAATAAAATAAACCTAGAGCCTTCTCTTGATCAGCCAACATTCTATTACTGCATTCTGTGTGATGATTCGCTGAGCACGGTGGTTAGTGTGCTCACACTCGCATTATCAAAACAGAGACAGGGACACAGGACCATTATGAATATGAGGATGCCCCGGTCACAGAAGGAAGGAAGGACGATGGGAATTAGGTCGTCTCGCGTATTTTTCTGAGCTTAGACAAGTTAGACCTAAGGCATTGTGTGCACGTATATTATCTATCCTAGGTAATATACACCGCACATTACCCCCGATCGCTTGCACGAGGTTATGGCCCTACTTTGCTTTCTCTTCACTGTTCACTTGTAATGATGATATTCGTCAAGTGCCCCTTTGTAAACTATTGCCCGACGTGGCTTAATTTGGAACCATGGTTTGTAATATTATTGTTTAAGCGATGTATGACATGATACAGCAATGTACCTGTGGGCATTATCTACTGATCCAGGGAATAATGCCGTAATCACAGAAGATTCTGGATTGAAAAATCCGGGTCTGACATTGGTCCAATTTGCTTGCATTTCCTTCCCTAGCATATATTGTGATTTTTGTTTAAGGGATGATGTAAATGCTTTGAGGAGAGAGTGCAATGATATGAGCGCTGCATCTTGTGACTTAGTCTCCTCTGTTCTTTTGGATTGTGAGCCTTCTTGTAGTGAGCATAAATATTTCTGTATCATATCCTTTGCTCCTACTCTGGCTATTGCATTTGTTGTTGGCTCTTCCCGTGTGGTCCAAGGGACTTCTCTTTGAGCAAGGATGGTGTTTTGTCCTTTTGGATCTTGTCTCATAGTAGACGCTTGCACCATTGCTTATTTTTGTGAGAAAGGTGGACATCATTTGCTCATTAGCATAGTGGACTTGTTTCTTTTGATTTTGATGTTTGTCCATGTGCTGTCCCAATGAAGGATTTCCGCCGTTTCTCAAATGGTGGACCTTGTTCGCCCAAATGAGGTGCGCACCTACGGCGAGGAGAAGTTGTGAGTTCTTTTGGTGCTTCTGTTGATTCTCATCTTGGTGCTTTCAAGCAAGGTATTCACCGCTTCTTTGGAGTTTGGACTCGTTTCACTTGTCGAGTTGTCCACTTGCGGTGTGCCTCTAGGATCGATTTTCTTGCATGAACCATCCACTGCATTATGTTAACTTGCATACTTCTAGTGTGAATGTGTCAAGTCTTGGGTTCCCAAGTACATGCTTACTAACCCTTCGGGATCTAAGACTCGGACACATTGTTCTTGTAGGTGTCAAGACGCAGGATGAAGAACTTGGATTTAATTGGGTTCTAGTCTTTTCCTTCATCACGTGATTAGAATATTTGTTTGTTCTTCACTACATGGCCTCTATGAGGCATATGCTTTCACATTTGACGTCTCCACCTACTTTGTGAGCTATTCTATACCCTCATGCTTTTATATTCATGATGATCATAATTAGCATGTTGTGTGTGTTCTTATGCTCACTTGTACCATATTGGCATGTTTTACTCTTGATAAATTCCTGTCATGCCTTTATATGTATGTTGCTTAAGTATCCTTGTACCTTGTTATAAATGTTAGTTAATTGGATGCTTAAGCTTTGACTTGACTTCATGAGCTGAGTAGAATGTGCGTATTAGAAGTCAAGTATCATCATGACCTTGTGCCTTGTAGTATCCTTCATGGTTTATTGATTATATCCTTCATGGTCCATTCACCATTATTTATCCATGTTAACATACTTTTCCATAATTTTGTTGTGTCATGATGTATGCTTAAGTATGGACATTATGAGCTTGATTAATATCTCGGATAATTGTCTATGTCATGATGCTATGTTTATTCATGCCTTCTTATCTTTACTTGTGTACATGCTTATATCCATGCTAGCATATGCTTCTGTGACTTTTCCTTGTCACCTGCTATGTGTATGGTTGTGATTCATTGTGATGCATGTATACCTTGATTGTATTCATTTTAGTTATGGCATGAAATAAACTGTATGACATCTTGGTAGCGTTAGTTTGTGCTTATGCTTAGATATCATGAGATCTGTGGTTAGGTGACAAGCTCCTTCTAGTATTGGGTGGCACTAAGCTTGCTGTTCTAGATGCTTTTGATGAGGGCTAGATTTAGCTTGTGTGGGTGTGTGTTCTCATGGGTTCTTTGTCATTAGTATTTGTAATGCTACTGTTGATGTTATTTGACACGGTACTGGTTCCATGTTGTATATTATTTACCCCAGTACTAGGACACCAGTCGTTCCTGTGTTTAACCTGCAGGCTGTGAATGAGGGGGAGATTGGTCACGGCCGCTCCTTGGTCTTTACGGCTACGTCAGAGCAACTACGAGCGCGGTCTGGACTCTCGGCCAAACCCGACGTGACTACATTACGGTCTCGACTACGACCACGACCTGGACACGACTTTGACTACTCGACCGAGGTCTACACTCGTATTCGACCTCGGCTAAGGTAACACTCATACTCGATCAGGTCTGCGATCACGACCCCCACCAAGCGACCGTGAGAGAGGTTTGCTTCCTTGTGATCTTTAGTATTTTGCTTCCCATCGCTTGGCTTTGCATTAGTTATTTATTCTAGTGGTAGGAAGGGTCCGATTGGATAAATGAGAGCCTCTAGGTGATATTATCTCAGTCACACCTCTCATCCAAATGGTTCTCTAGGATGATTTACTACCTAGTCTGGGCTTTAGTTCTCTAGGTTTCTCTTCTGCCTAACTTAAACTTTCTTCTTGGCCACTAGAGTCTTGTGAGTCAACATAGTGTGTCTTTGCTCCGTGGTATGAGGTTATAGGCTAGAGACCATGAGGATAGAGTGTGTTTGAGAATCACCTCCTTGAGTTAGAACCTTCCCTTTCTGGATTTTGTGCCAAAGTTCCTGGTTCTTCTCAATTTGCCTTCTCTACGGGGAGTTGGGGTCTTTCTGTCTGTTCGGGCTATTTTTCAGAGAGAGTTCACATCTTGTGCATTCATTTGTATCTTGTTGCATAATATTCACATGAATACCGGTACAGATTTTGGAGCCCTAACTATTATCTTTATGTGACAAGATATCATGCTTTATATCTTGCCATATCTTGTGATAGCTTGATTTATCAAGTTCTTCTATGTGTTGCTTTGCTCTTGCCATACTAGCTTAATTAAATATAAACAACTCGAATTAAATCTTGTCCTGTTCAATCTTGTGACTAGTCTGGCTTTAGAGATCCTCTTCCCCTTGAGGTGCCTACTTCTACCACCGCACCTCGAGGAGATCAGCCCATTCCTTCCACATCTTCTGGAGCTAGTGGCTCTGCTCCTACCTCGTCAGCCCATGAGGTAGATGCCACTTCTTCTTCTCATCCAGATGAGGATGGTGAGCCAGTTGATCAGAAGGAGTATCGCAGCATGATTGACTCCCTCTTGTACCTCACTGCCTCGAGACCGGACATACACTTCTCTGTGTGTCTGTGTGCTCGATTCCAGGCTTCTCCTCGCGTGTCTCACCACCAGGCGGTGAAGCGCATCTTTCGGTACCTTCGAGCTACCATCGACTATGGTATCTGGTACTCTTCCTCGTCTTGTCTTTCCCTTAGAGCCTACTCCGACGCAGACTTTGCTAGCTGTAGGATAAATAGGAAGAGCACTTCTGGCACCTGCCAATTCATTGACACTTCTCTTGTTTCTTGGTCTTCTAGGAAGCAGTCCGGTATTGCACAGTCCACCACAGAGACCGAGTACGTTGCTGCCGCTAGTTGTTGCAGCCAGGTACTTTGGATGGCTTCGACCCTGCGGGACTTTGGGTTAGTCATAGACAGTGTTCCACTTCTTTGTGATAACACTTCTGCCATTAACATTGCCAAGAACCCAGTGCAACATTCTCAGACCAAACATATTGATATCAGATTCCATTTCCTTAGAGACCATGTAGAGAAAGGTGATATAGTGCTCCAGTTTGTGGAGAGTGACCACTAGTTGGCTGATATCTTTACCAAGCCTTTGAATAGCTCTAGGTTTTTAGCCTTGAGGGGAGAGCTTGGGGTGGTTTGTCCTTATGGACTGCTGTGAGGGGGAGCTTCGTACTCTATGCTCTATCTTTTATGCTCCTATTTCCTTCTGGTGCATTGCATAAGGGTGCATGTGGGTTAGTCCTTCTAGCATAGGTTAGAGTGATTCTCTTGCTTAGTCGCTTAGATTGCTTCCTCTTATCTTCTGTTTCTAGGTTGCTGCTTCTAGCTGCTTCTCTTCTCACTAGGTTGAGTTCACTCACTTCTTGTGATCTAGCGAGGGTCGGCCCACCCTTGGGTAGACAGAGAACGTGTTTACTCCCTAGTGTATTAGTAGACCAGTTATTAGACCTAGATACATATGGGGTAGATGAGAGCTAGTCTGAGCCATAGTCTTCTCTATATCTTGTCTATGCTTTAAGGACTGTCTTTTGATTTCTTTGCCAGCTTCTCGTATTTGATGCTTTGGTTCAGGGGAGTACATTTGGGATTTTTTGGATTTTAATGTTGATATAACTCTACTTGAACTAAAAGTGTTTCACATGTTGAGAGAGAGTTGGATTTCCTTGCATTTTATTCTGCATTGTAATATAACTACATTGAGCCTTGATTATTATTCTTTATGACATGTTTACAATGCATTACATCTTGCCATGATATGTGCTTAATTGCTAGATTTATCATGACTTTATATGTGTAGATTAGTCCTCGCCACGATAAGTTGATTAAAAATGCACAAACTTGAATTAATTCTTGTCATGATAGCTTTTGAGACTAGTCTATCTTTAGTTATCCTTTTATGATTCATGCCATTTCAAATAGGCTGAGTTGAGTCTTGAATCTTTATTGAGCTTTGGAGTGAGCTATGCTAGTTCTTTTATGAAGCATGAGTTAGTTTTTCACTCTTTGTTCTTGAACTAAATTCAGCACAAGCAAAAAGATCTCTTTTGTGTGAAAAAAACTGATCTCATCAATTCTTTCTCTTGAGACTGTTTGCCATTGTACTCGGCATGAACTTAGGGGGAGTTTTGGATGACCAAGATCATTTCCTTAAGCTTCTAGCTTGGAATGATCGCATAAGGCTTGAGATCTAGCACATGACTTAACAAAAATCTGGTTGGAAACAACTACGAGTCTCTAAAAGGAAAAACAAGTTAATTGTGCCAAATTTGCTAATATTACAAAATAATCAAGTGCTTGAACAAATGATTCATCTTTGAACTTGTAGCACTCTAAATTGACTCAATCCTAGCTTCTTGGTTCCACTCAGACTATTGACGTGGCCTGCATCATCTTTGAATACTTTTAGCTAGACTATGATCTTGGATAACTTGACGTGCTAAGAAATTCAATTAAATTTCAGATTATGACTTATTTGGCTTCACTTGTCTATACGTACATTGTCATGATCTAGATAGCATTCTATTGTATTATGACTTGGTGTAATACTTCAAAAGTCATTCTGGATAATCTTTATGGCTCTAATGCTTAATTTGAATAACATACAGCCATTTCATCCAAATCATGATTTATTTTTCTCTTTACATATTGATGATTCTATTGCCAAAAGGGGGAGAATATTGGAGAAAAAGCCAATTTCTGGGAGCTTTGGGAGCTTTTGAGGAAAACTTGCTCTTTCTTTTGCTCCTTTGTCGACATATCTTGCATCTCTTTTGTTTCTCTTTTAGACCATGTATGACTTTCAAACAAACTCAACTTTATGCGGTTTTTCTGTATTTGTCAATATACTCATCAAGGGGGAGATTGAGAGACCATGTAGAGGTGTCCCCATGTTTGTGATGAGTAAATTGACGCTTGGGTTGGAAAGTTTGAGTTTGGTTTGGTCGGTTCGCGCCAAGTCGGTGCATGGCGTAGTTTGGTTTGGTTGGACCTGGTCGAACGTGGTCGAAGGTGTTTAGGACAGTTGTTCTTTTTCTCGATTGGTCGTTCGGGCTTTTTTATGTTTGAGTATATTTTGTTAATGCTAATGATGATTATGCTGTTTCGTGCGGTGCTATGTGAGGGTTTGCTTGTCTATGTGGCTGCAGGACTTCGGAGTAATTTCATGATGAGGCGTGGGAGGACCGAGACTAGGCACAGAAGGTGTTGAGGTCCAGACGGTCGGAGACGCTGAAGATGATCAAGGTTGGTGAAGTGGTTGCAAGCCGAGGAGACAAGGAACCGGAGCTGGAGCTGCAGGAGTTGAACACGACGGGTAATGGCAAGGTGGACCTGGACTAGGCTCAGGGAGGAGCTGAGGTCCAGACGGTCAGGATGCCAGTTGGGGTCGTGTGCGATGGAACGAACCGGGACTAGACTCAGGAGGAGTCGGAGGTCCAGTCGGTAGGAGTCAAGCGCGGTTCATGCGTGAGTTTGCGACTAATGCAAATCTTGATTCGATTATCTCGAGCGGTGCTATGTGATATGTTTTCTTGTCTGTGATGGCTGTAGGACTTTGAGGCGAAGTCGTGGCGAGACACGGGATGACTGGACTAGGCAGAGGCGGTGCTGAGGTCAGAACGGTCGAGATGTGCTGAAGACGGCGAGAACTCGAGGTGGTTGCGAGGTTTGGACGACAAGAAACGAGGAAACTTCCCGGAAGGTGCAGCAGGGGCATTGTGGTAAATGCGCAAGGCTGCAAAAGTGGAAGCGGATTCGGTTCGAGTTAGTGGATAAAGAACAGAAGTTGTTGGCACTAATGGGTAAAGTGTGTTTGTGAACCCATGAGTGCAAGTTGAGAATTAGAGTTTTCTTTTCTCTCCATGTGTATGGATTTTTAGGGTTTTGCTTTTGCTTTGGGCTCTCTTTTCTCTTTTGGTTGAGAAGTTGGTGGAGGAGCATTGGGTTGGTTTTGCTTTCCTCTCCTATGTCTGATTGAGGTAGTCTGTGTATGGGTTTGAGCTCCGGCGTGAGTTCTTCTCCATGGGAAGCATGTAGTGAAATTTGTTTTCCAACATGCGTATGGGGAAGACGTGAGATGGCTGTAAGATGAACTCTTGTAATCATTCATCTCTCCTATTCAATACAAGATCTCCTGAGTGTGAGATGAATTGAATTCCTATTTTCTACTCTCTCCATGTTTCTTTTGCTCAAGAACTGCTCTCTGTTCTTATTTCCTTTGTGATCTGGTTTGATTTTTGGGTTGATTTGTTATAGAATCATGTTGCTCTGAATTAAGGAATAGCCTCAGGATCTCTTGACCAATCCATTTTTGAGGGCAGAAGGCTGGATCAAAGGGTACTGTTTTCTTGAAATCGTGCGCCACATTTTTCTCTGTCTTTCAGTTTTCTAGGGTTAGAAGTTAGGGCACTAGTGCTCTCTTGATCTTTTGAGTGGAAACTTGAATTTGGAGTTTGCCTTTTTCTTCTGAGATCATCTCCTTACCAACCCCAAAGTTTCTTAAACCAAGAATCCAAGAATCATGAGTATTTTGGATTTTGGTCACCTTCTGCCGAGTTTTCCTAGAAAATCCAAATTTCCCATTTCTATTTCATCTTTGTCTGCAATTTATTCTCAATAAGGACTGGCTAACCAAGAACCAAGGATTGATAGACTGTGCAAATAGGGAGGTAGTACTTGTCGGCGCCTCCGGAAGAAAGATAAAAGTTAAGGTGGACCGCCCCTCCCTGGGACACGCGGTCCATAATATTGAAGTAAAGACAATAGAGGACACACCGGTAATTCAGAATTTCCCAGAAGTCTTTCCGGAAGAACTGCCGGGTATGCCGCCAGATAGGGAAATAGAATGTGTGATCAACCTAAAGCCTGGGAGCGAGAGGATCAACTCAGAGCCGACTTTCCTTTCCTCTTCTCCGAATAGCAGAATCTCGGGGTCGAGATTCATTTTAAGGAGGGAGGGATTTGTAACATCCCAATTTCGTACTTTGTGCTAATGTGCCTTTTTAAGCTTATGTTAATAAAACCAAAGATTTTATTTTCTTTAATCATTTTCTTTTGAGAAGAAAATTGAAGAATGTCAAAAGAAATTAAATTGAAAGGAGGTTTTATCATCAAAGGGGTAAATCAAATAAAATTTGGCAATGTAGAAATTAAATTGGTCTTCAAAAGTAAAATAATAATTTCCTGGATTATAAAAATATGTTTATATGTATATATGAATAATTATGTAAAGAGAAAGAAATAAATGATGTATATATGTTTATATATATAAATGTAAATGTATATATATATATATATATACATCAAGTGAAAGAAATAAGTATATATATGTATTTATAAAATATACACCGGAATCGGAATTTAAAAACGAATTAGAAATAAGAAAATCCAAACCGGAAAAATCCTGGCCGTTCTTTTCCCCCTCCCCTTCGATCTCAGCCATCCATCCCCTCTTGGCCACGTCACCCCTTCCCCTCTCTTCTCTTCTTCCCGGTGGCAGCGCCTCCTCCTTCCTCTGTCCTCGCCGCCGCCGCTTCTTCACGCCGCTCGTCGCCTTCCGCCACCAACCGCGCCGGGAGTGAATGCTCCGACAGCCTCGGATACACCCCCCTCGCCTTCGCCTTGACCTCGGACTCGCCTGGTCGCCTCCGCCGAGGACGCTCGCCGGCATTCCTCGCCTTGACGCCGCCTTGGTCGACGTCCGAACTCTGGGCCTCTCCCAAGATCCTCACTCTCCTCTTTCTCCTTCCCCGCCTAATCGGCTTTCTCTTCTCAGAGGCCGCCGCGAGCGCATCTTCCCAACTCCGCGCTGGGTCTCCTCGGTCGCCGCCGCACTCGAGCCAATTCCGCGCTTGAGTATCGCCGGACGCCACGGTCATTCCCCTCATGGGACCTCGCCGACCTCCCCACGGGCCGCCACCGTCGCTCCCTCGCCGCCAAGCTCTCTCGCCGCCCGCCCTACTCCACCTCGGCCCCATCGGACGCCACGGGTGAGCTCAAGAACGGCCGAGGATGCTCCCATGGCACGCATTGGACCCTAACCGTCCGAACCATGGCGCCCCTCCTCCTGCTTCGGCCGCCGTGCTGCGCCGCCGCCGTCGTTGGGCCAAACCGGCCGATCCTGTCCTCCCGAGGTGCGCGTGAGGTTCGGGAGTGCATCTCGGCCGACGCCGGTCGGCGCCGTGGCTCCTGCCGCCGGCCTCGCCGCCCTCACGGCCGGGACGAGCCAGGGACATATCCCGCGCGGGAGAACGATTATGCGCGTAACCCGAGCGATTAAAATAGATAACGGTTTAATTAAGAAAACGGGGCCCACCTGTCAGCATTCTCTCTCCCTCTTTTTCATTTTCAGAAATTTAAAACTTTGAATAACCATAACTTTTTAACCTTAAGTCCAAATTTAATGAAACAAAATTCTAAAATTTTCTAAAATCAAGATCTAACTAATGGTTCTGGTTTGGTTCAGTTTTGAGCTAGTTTGAGTCAAGGTTCCTTGTATGTGTATTTATTCGCTTCGTTATTTTATGTGGCATTTTAGGTTCAACCTCCCGAGTAGAGTACGGAGACGTGATCGAGCCCCCGCTTGAAGCAGCACCAGAACCCCAGACTTTTGATCCAGGCGAGTCAATGCTTTGATCATTTTGCGCCTATATTTTATGTGAAACTATGTTCGTTTGAATTACAAAAATCTGCATGCCTTATTTTATACGCAAACGTATGTCACTCCTAAGGTAGCTAATGACCCTGTATTTACTTCATAATATCATACCCCACCAGTAACATTTGATATCACATGTCCGTTGTCACCCTAGGAGTAAGAATAACTAAAGTAGTTATAAGTCGTATTATTGCCATGCTAAGTCTGGTCAACCCAGGGCTTCAGTAGCCCTGTTAATCTTATGTTAATCATGGAAAACTAGTTGTGGGACGGTCACAGGATGTATGTGGCTGATTATGTAGGTTAAATTGTGTTATGCTTCTCAAAACCCTAAAAATCTGCTATACGGTCTGGGCGGATGGATAGAACGGGGGGTGTGGATGTAACACAGGGGTTGTGGAATGAACTGCCCGGACAATTTAAGGACTTAATCTTGTGTTGACCCTCCGTGTACAACAGTACAACCACAAGCTGGCAAAGTGTAGGCTTGGCTAAATAATTTACTGAACACTCTAGTCATTTCACGGAGAACGTGTGTAGGTGGGACATGGAAGCCCCACTGGGAATGGGACACCGGATGTAGGTGACATTGCCTAGGTTAGCGTATGTGGAGAGAGGAGTCCGACTGCGCTATCCTATGGTGGACATCCCGCACAACCTATGGACGTAACCCCATAGGAGTGACATGCTAGAGTGCGAGGTATTGTAAAGGCCTCGTGATATTTTCTCGATCTACATGTCCAAGGCATCATGTAGAACTGTCGGGATGATTATCTCTTGTGGGTAAAGATGTACAGTCTCTGCAGAGAGTATATAAAACTATTCGAATAGCCGTGCCCACGGTCAAGGGTAAACACGGAAATCTTCCTCGAGTTAGTTCTGTTTCAAAAATATAAAAAGAGAATGGGAATAAGAATCATCGGTGGATGTAACCTGACTTTGGTAAATCTTCCGGAGGGATGTACTCCTGTGTTGGTAATAGGGTGGATGTATCCTTCCTAGTAAGAGTAAGCATTGGTGGATGGAACCTACCTTGTTGTAAATTATTGCACACCCTTAAAATTATTAAATCTTGAGCTTTTGAAAATTGCTAGGTCCTAGGAGTTTTATATTACGATTATTCCAAAACTTGCTTTAAGCAAATAAAAGAACCCGAGCCACCCTTGTTAGCCTTACATCTATATTTATGTGCATTTTGTGTGTTGGCTCGCGGAGCACGGTGGTTAGTGTGCTCACACTCGCTCTAAAACCCCCCTACAGAACTAATAAATCAAGAGCTCTACGCCTACCATGAGGATCAGGATGCCGAAGACAATGAAGACGGTGGTTATTAGTCTAGGCCTCGGAAATGTTACTCCTCGCCTCAGTCCGGTTGACTCGGCTAGTTTGGCGGGTGCCTCCGTTATTAGTCGGGCCCTTGGCTAATAGCGAAGGTACTCGAGTTGTCGATCGCTTGCACTGTGGCAAGTTGTGCCCCTACGCTATGTACGCTTGCTTCCGCTCTTTATGTATTGTAAGACATTTGGCTGTGGCCCTATTGTAACCTCGACCGACGTGGTCTACTTAAACTCTGGCATTGTAATAACTATTTCGCCATGTATGAAATGATGCAGCATTGTATCTGTGAGCATTATCTACTGATCCAGGAATAATGCAATACTATCTGGGGATTCGTGTTATAAACTTGGGGTCAAGCAGAGTCGGTATCGAGCACACGATCAGTAAAACCTTAGCTAGACTAGCCACGCCAAGGTCCTTTTTACAAAAAAAAAATGAAAAACTCTTACAAAATGTAGCGTAATACTGCTTTACTTAACTCTCTTAGTTTCTATGCTCACCCGAAAATTTCTTTTTTTTCATCTGTTCTAATCTATTGATGTTCAAAATTCTAGATGGCCGGAGCTACACCAGCAGGTCCGTGGGATCACTTCTCCCATGGGGACAGCGAAAGGGGATTTGTTGAGGTCCTGCGGCAGTTGCTGCAGTGTCTCGGCTACCACCGCCCGCCTGTCTTCAGAGGCAAGAGAGTCCACCTCCACAGCATGGACATGTGGACCATGGAGGTCTTCATCCACGCACGAGATGGTGCCAGGGAGCTCCACTCCCACACTATCCAGGCCGAGCCTCCACGGATGTACCTCGTTGACGCCGTCCAGGACGCAACACGTCTTGCCGTGGCTCACCTATGCCAAGTGCACAGGGAGAGGCTGCAGTAGTCACCCTTCGCCTACTCACCTCGCATCCGCCAGGGGCGAATTCTTCCAGATCGCCTCGACCACAGGGTGGACAACCCCAAGCTATCCCACCAGATCCAGCTGACACAGGCGATGTCAGTCTCCTATGCCTTCGCCATGCAGGAGATTGGGCATCTGCGCGTTCTCCTCACCGCAAGCCTGCATCAATCGGACGTCCTCCGCCGGCTCAATCACTATCTAATCGCCTTCAGAGCGGCGAGCGCGAGAGGATCGCCGAGGTCGGGCTTGAGCGCCACGCCGGTCGGCCTACCCTCCGCCCACGCCGCCGGCGACGGCCCAGCTCAACGCCGGTGGTGGTTCCGGCCCATCACCGGTGCAGTTCCGGCTCCGGCACGGTGCGGTTCAGCTCTAGCACCAGTGCCAGTTCTAGCTCCAGCACCATGCGGCTCCAGCTCCCTTTGATGACCGCCCGACACGCCTCTGATTCGGCACCAGCAGCGGTTCAAGGCCAAGGACCTCGCCCCCGACGGACGGCACGCATAAGAGTGCGCCCACCGCCCAATGGCACCCTCGCAGGGCCCAGCAGGAGACGTCGCCCGTTCCACCTTCATTCCTCCAACAACCAGGACGGATCGAGCCCGTCTCGGTCGCGTTCCCGCTCCCGATCACCCAGTATCATCTCCTGTTCCCGCTTTCCAGGAGAGTGCGTCTTCTGCGGCGAGCACCACTCCCCCTCCCCAGAGGTGTAGACTGTGTAGGCTGGGCAGTAGTATATCTAGCAGACTCCTGTTGGTGTGCGTGAGTCTTTTCCCCCCAGATGTAACCCCCCTTATGTACCCAGTTAGTAGACGTTGTGTACGCGGTGTCGTGACGTGTTGTAAGCCTACGCACTATGCTCGGCTGTCACGAAACACTTAATCCCCCCTATGTAATGAACTAATGTAGGCATAACGCCTTGTGTTTTAATGCTCGCCCTATGCTTTGTCGCTCCTCTTTTTTGTGGTGTTTTGTTGTGCTAGCTTAGAGGGCTAACCCACCCTCATATATATTTTCCTTCCCTTTCTGCCGACTCTAAAAAGGCTTGAGTTTGTTCAGATGGCTCCCAAGAGGACTGTTAACCATGGTAGGGTCGAGCTCCAAGGGCCGCGGCTCGTGGAAAAGGCGAGGCCGTGGGTGAATCTACCCCACCCCGCTAGCACCACCAACCATGGAACAAGTATTGGCACAACAAACTCGGATCCTCCAGCAATGCTTTCGGCCGTGCAGACCAATGCAACTAGTCGCAACTCCAAGTTATCGATTTTCGAGGACCCGCCCATGACCTTCTCCACACAAATGAACCCTTAGAAGTCAAGATTGGTTACGTGACACCGAGAAGAAGCTTAAAGCGCCCGTTGCACTAATGAGGACAAGGTCGACTTTGCACACACCAACCGAAAGCAGCTTGGCGGCATGGTGGGAGAACTACCTCGCCTGTCATGGAAGGAAAGACCCCTTAGGTAACAGTTCAGATGAAGAAATGTCAGAAGAAGAAAAAGGAGAGGAAGAACTAGAAGGTGAAGACCTATCAGACTCTCAGCAAGGGGGGCATGAAATCCATGAAGGTCACAATGAAGAGGAAGCTGAGTCCATGACCATCGAGCCCACCGCAACCTGGGCTGAGTTCAAGACCGCCTTTCGGCAGAACTTTGTCCCAGCAGGTATCATGAGGTTGAAAAGAATGAGTTCGAAACCTAAAGCGTGGCAATATGTCCGTCTCGAATACCTCACACGGTTCAACAGGTTAGCTCGCTACGCCATGAGAGACGTAGCCAAACAAGAGGAGAAGATTGATCGATTTTTGGAAGGGATGCATGAAGAGATGCGAGCTCAACTAATTTTACACGATTATTCCAGCTTCCACCACTTGGTAAATAAAGCCCTTGTTCTAGAAAATGAAAGGAAGATCCTAGAAGTCAGTAGGAAAAGGAAATGGACAACTTCCCGACCTCAAGGCAGTTTCCAGAGCAAACCCGTATACCAAGGCAGTTCATCGTTCCGTCAGGTGGCAACACCAGCACCTAGAACCTCCTTCCAGGCGCCACGCCCAGGCAACAGTGGAATTCAGGTGTCTCGTCCCATAGGTCAATCCCCCACACCCAATGCAGTTGCAAACCTCCACCGCCCATTGCGGGCAAAGGGCACTTCGCCAACAAATGCCCAGATCGCCAAGCCACCCCAGGGAAGTTTAACCCAGGAGCTTCCTCATCCCGATCGCAGTTGTCAGCACCAAACAAGGCGCATCAGACACCTCAGGCGTCACGGGTGTCATCGACTCCACACCATGGTCGTGTCAACCACGTCACGGCAGAAGGCGCTCAGGAGGCCACTAGAGTACTTGTGGGTACGTTCTCTGTTAAATCAACTCCAGTGCAGGTTCTGTTTGACTCCGGTGCATCGCATTCATTTGTTTCTGGGGGATTTATTGAAAAAGTTAAGCTGCCAACCTTTGGACTTAAGAGACCTGTGGTACTTAGTTCCCCCAGGGGGACCTCTAATTGCTACACTAGTTAGCCCAAGGGTAGAAGCCACTAGTAGACCTGTTGGTCTTGCCATCCCAAACATTGGATGTTATCCTAGGGATGGACTGGCTAACCAAGAACCAAGGATTGATAGACTGTGCAAATAGGGAGGTAGTACTTGTCGGCGCCTCCGGAAGAAAGATAAAAGTTAAGGTGGACCGCCCCTCCCTGGGACACGCGGTCCATAATATTGAAGTAAAGACAATAGAGGACACACGGTAATTGAATTTCCTAAGTCTTTAGGAAGAAGCTGCCGGGTATCTTGTGAGATAGGGAAATAGAATGTGTGATCAACCTAAAGCCTGGGAGCGAGAGGATCAACTCAGAGCCGACTTTCCTTTCCTCTTCTCCGAATAGCAGAATCTCGGGGTCGAGATTCATTTTAAGGAGGGAGGGATTTGTAACATCCCAATTTCGTACTTTGTGCTAATGTGCCTTTTTAAGCTTATGTTAATAAAACCAAAGATTTTATTTTCTTTAATCATTTTCTTTTGAGAAGAAAATTGAAGAATGTCAAAAGAAATTAAATTGAAAGGAGGTTTTATCTTCAAAGGGGTAAATCAAATAAAATTTGGCAATGTAGAAATTAAATTGGTCTTCAAAAGTAAAATAATAATTTCCTAGATTATAAAAATATGTTTATATGTATGTATGAATAATTATGTAAAGAGAAAGAAATAAATGATGTATATATGTTTATATATATAAATGTAAATGTATATATATATATATATATATATATATATATATATATATATATATATATATATATATATATATATATATATATATATATATATATATATATATATATATATATATATATATACATCAAGTGAAAGAAATAAAGTATATATATGTATTTATAAAATATACACCGAATCGAATTTAAAAGCAATTAGAAATAAGAAAATCCAAACAGGAAAAATCACGGCCGTTCTTTTCCCCTCCCTTCGATCTCGACCATCCATCCCTCTCGCCACGTCACCCTTCCCTCTCTTCTCTTCTTCCCGTGGTGGCGCCTCCTCCTTCCTCTCGTCCTCCGCCGCCGCTTCTTCACGCTCGTCGCCTTCCGCCACCAACCGCCGGAGTGAATGCTCCGACGACCTCGGATACACCCGCCTCGCCTTGGCCTTGACCTCGGACTCGCCGCCGCCGCCTTGCCGTGCCGTGCGCCCTCGCCCCCACTCCTGCTGCGCCGTGGTACCACCTCTGCACCCCCTCTCGTGCGGCCCCGACACCTCCCCACCTCGCGGCCTCGGCGAGCCAACCCCGCATTCACTGCCGGACCCCCCGCCGTCTCCTCAAGCTCATGTGGCCGTGGGCGATGGCGCCACCGCGCCGCGGCGCCACACCTCCATGCCCCCGTCTTCTCCTCCATCCTCGGTGCTATAAAAGGGCCAGCGTCCGGCAAAACCCCCTTCGATCGCCTCCGCCGAGGACGCTCCGCCGGCATTCCTCGCCTTGCCGCCGCCGGCCGACGTCCGGACTCTCGGGCCTCTCCCAAGATCCTCACTCTCCTCTTTCTCCTTCCCGCCTAATCGGCTTTCTCTTCTCAGAGGCCGCCGGCGAGCCGCATCTTCCCAACTCCGTGTGGGTCTCCTCGGTCTTGTGCCGCCGCACTCGAGCCAATTCCGCGCTTTGAATACCGCCGGACGCCACAGTCATTCCCCACCTCGCCGGACCTCGCCGACCTCCCCAACGGGCCGCCACCGTCGCTCCCCTCGCCGCCAAGCTCCCTCTCGCCGCCGGCCCGCCCTACTCCACGTCGGCCCCATCTGACGCCACAGGTGAGCTCAAGAACGGCCGAGGATGCTCCCATGGCACGCAATTGGACCCTAACCGTCCGAACCGCCGGCGCCCCCTCCTCCCTGTTTCGGCCATCGTTGGGCCAAACCGGCCGATCCGTCCTCCCGAGGTGCGCGCAGTTCGGGAGTGCATCTCGGCCGACGCGGCGCGCAGTGGCTCCTCGCCGGCCGGCTCGCCGCCCTCACGGTACGGACGAGCAGGGACATATCCCAGCGGAGAACGATTATCGCAGTAACCCGGCGATTAAAACAGATAACGGTTTAATTAAGAAAACGGGGCCCACCTGTCAGCATTCTCTCTCCCTCTTTTTCATTTTTAGAAATTTAAATCTTTGAATAACCATAACTTTTTAACCTTAAGTCCAAATTTAATGAAACAAAATTCTAAAATTTTCTAAAATCAAGATCTAACTAATGGTTCTGGTTTGGTTCAGTTTTGAGCTAGTTTGAGTCAAGGTTCCTTGTATGTGTATTTATTCGCTTTCGTTATTTTATGTGGCATTTTTCCGGTTCAACCTCCCGAGTAGAGTACGGAGACGTGATCGAGCCCCCGCTTGAAGCAGCACCAGAACCCCAGACTTTTGATCCAGGCGAGTCAATGCTTTGATCATTTTGCGCCTATATTTTATGTGAAACTATGTTCGTTTGAATTACAAAAATCTGCATGCCTTATTTTATACGCAAACGTATGTCACTCCTAAGGTAGCTAATGACCCTGTATTTACTTCATAATATCATACCCCACCAGTAACATTTGATATCACATGTCCGTTGTCACCCTAGGAGTAAGAATAACTAAAGTAGTTATAAGTCGTATTATTGCCATGCTAAGTCTGGTCAACCCGTGGCTTGATAGTCTGTTAATCTTATGTTAATCATGGAAAACTAGTTGTGGGACGGTCACAGGATGTATGTGGCTGATTATGTAGGTTAAATTGTGTTATGCTTCTCAAAACCCTAAAAATCGCTATACTGATGCAGGCGGATGGATAGAACAGGGGTGTGGATGTAACACGGGGTTGTGGAATGAACTGCCCGGACAATTTAAGGACTTAATCTTGTGTTGACCCTCCGTGTACAACAGTACAACCACAAGCTGGCAAAGTGTAGGCTTGGCTAAATAATTTACTGAACACTCTAGTCATTTCACGGAGAACGTGTGTAGGTGGGACATGGAAGCCCCACCTGGAATGGGACACCGGATGTAGGTGACGTTGCCTAGGTTAGCGTATGTGGAGAGAGGAGTCCGACTGCGCTATCCTATGGTGGACATCCCGCACAACCTATGGACGTAACCCCATAGGAGTGACATGCTAGAGTGCGAGGTATTGTAAAGGCCTCGTGATATTTTCTCGATCTACATGTCTGTAACAACCCCGTTGTTATTTTCAAAATTTCAGAAATAACAAAAAATAATAATTAAAATTAATTCAATTTAAAATAAAAATAAGTGTTCCTTAGTTGCCTGAATTTGGAAGTTTGTGTTTTCCCGTTTTTAGCCTTTTCAAAAAGGTTTTCGTTAAAAGTAATTTTACTAAAAACATAAAACTATTATCAAATAAAAAGGTTTTGGTAAAGTTTCATAAAAGAAACTGTTTCAAATTAAGTATTTAAAAGCATTTGGCTTTTATTTAATTTTTCTGTGATTTTCTGGTTTTATCTGGAGTTATTTGGAGTTTATTTCAAAGCCTAAAAGCAAGAAAATATATTTTAAATATTTTCTTAAAGCTAAAAAGATTTATTTAGCCTTTTCCAAGCTTCCCAAAATTTTATATTAATTTCTGAGATTTTCTGAGATTTTAAAATCAGCTTTTAAAGCCAAAAGGTATTTTTATAAAGTGCTAAAATGGTCAAAATAAATTAAAAATATTTTTCCTAAGTGTAAAATGTCTCCAGGGATTTTTTATAAATTTTCTGGAATTTTTAAATATTATTTGCTATTCTTAAAGTATTTATAAAGTTGTAAGATCGAGGTGGCCGACTAAAGGGGGGTGAATAGGCGGTCTAAAAAATTCTCTACAAATTAATACTATCAATTCAAGACCTTTTCTATTTGCCTAAACCAAGTATACAATGCGGAAGCTTAAATCAATTTGGTTTAGCTCAAATAGCGCCTACAACAAATAAATTCGCCTAAGTGCACCAACAATTCTAGCCTAGGTCAAGGTTTGCAATTCTAGATATACAAGCAATCAATTTAATTCTATGAATGTAAATTGCTGGAATGTAAATAAGGAACAAGGAAACAAACCACAATTTACACGGTCTCTTTTTACCGTGGTGTTCGGAGAGTTGCCGCCTCCCTAATCCACGTTGAGGTTAGCCCAAACGAATTGGACCGGCTCCACGATTAGCGAAACACCTCAATCCACTAGTGGTAGCTCTTTCCCGCTCCGGTAGGTGAGCTCCAACCTTCACACACGGGCCTTCTCACAAGCTTCTTTGAGAAGATCACCGAGCACGACGCCTCCAACGCCGCCTAGGAGTCGGCAAACTCAAGAGTAATAAGTCAAGCCCTTGCTTGACTCTCACCACATGCAACAAATGCACAAGCTCAAGTGGATACGAAATCCACCTCTAGATGCAACACATGCAACTAGAGACCTCTCTCCTTGCTCACAAGGTGCAACACATGCACAAAGGAGAGGAGAAGCTCACACTAGCTCAAAAGAGTGAAATGGAGTGCCAAAGACTATATCCCAACCGGCCACAAGGGAGTATTTATAGCCCACACCTCAAAACTAGCCGTTGGAGTCAAAAACAGCATTTTCCTGAACTACCGCAGTTGTAGGAGCGGTACTACCGCTCCCCATCATAACGGCTAGAAAAATAGCCGTTATTCAGTCATTTCCGGAACTACCGCAGTTACGGGCGGTACTACCGATTTTCGGAACTACCGCAGTTCCGGGCGGTACTTCCGTTTCCGGTTTTTCAGCACAGACAGCACTCGGAAAAACGGTCATAACTTTTGACTCCGATGTCGGAATTGAGTGATCTTGGACTCTATGGAAAGCTTATTCAGAGGGCTACACAACCCATCTATTTGCATGATCTCAAATACATTAGATCAATGCAGAAATCACAAGACATCCAAAGAGTCACTACCATGGTCTAATGTCAAAGAAAATAGCAACAAATAATCTTAGACCATACCAAGGGATAATACATGATCTCCAACTTTTGCAAAACACATTTGCAAACTTAGATCATGTCACAAGGAGTAGGTACATGGACCTCAACCTTTGCAAAACACATTTGCAAAGTATAGTCACATGTTACAAGGATTGGCCACATGAGCTTCAACCATTTGCAAAACACATTCGCAAATGCAAGCCTCATGCCAAGATGAGCTAGAGCAAGTGAGGTTGAGCCATCAACACATGATGAGACTCAAACTACTAGACATGACCCATCTTAATAGTACGGCAACCTATACTAGCAATCCGGTCTTTCAACCAAACACCAAGACCGGTAAAAGACTAGGAACACATCCTTAGCCCTAGCTAGTCATACCTTTGCCTTGGGTCATCATCTCGATATGCATCAACTCATGATACATCCTTCTCATCAACTCCATCAACACATGATGGTCTTCCTTGACTTGATGATCAACACATGAACATCTTCACTTGAATCTTGATGTGCATCAACACATGATGTATCCTCTTCTTGATAACCTTAAACTCATGAAGTCATCTAAAGTCGTCATCATCATGGAACCTAACCTATTTATCCAACTCATAGAAAATGTTAGTCCCACAATGTAATTGTTATTAATTACCAAAACTCACCATTAACTCATAATGGAGGGACTAGATTCTCAATCTTTCCCTTTTGGTAATTGATGACAATCTCAACAAATAATGAGATAATAAATTGAATATAAAACCATTTGAATTCAAAGTGCGGTACTACCGCCATCTAAGGTCCGGTAGTTCCGCTCTCCGGTAGTTCTCAGAGTCGGCGGCGGTACTACCGCTTCCCTATCGACACGACGTAGCGGCTATGTCGAGCCTCAGTAATGACCGTTGGATTTTCGTAGCGGTACTACCGACGTTGTAAAACCGGTACTACCGCCGCCGGTAGTTCCAGAAAGTCGGCGCAGTACTACCGCTCGGGCGAACTCAAAGTCCCAATTTTGGCGCTCGGAAAAAGGCTCCGCTCTACCTCCGAGCTTAGGGCGCCGGTAGTACTGTTCCTCTGCGGTACTACCGCTCTTCGCATGAACAATCGATTTGGCTTTTAAAGCAGATTTTTAATGAATGCATGATTCTAGTTTGATCCCAATATATATAGAAAAAGAAAACATGGATCAATACTAATAAACCACAAAACATAGAGTGAACTCCCCCTAAATGTGTGCATACAAGTGTATATAAAGAAAGACACATGCACATATTCATTTTGGACTATTTGAAGAGTTCAATCTATATTTTGGATCTAAGGAATGCATTAGTAAATGAGAAAGTGATTTCGAATGTATACCTCTTTGATTTCACCTTTCCATCCAAATGAGACTAAACATAAATAAACTTAAACAAGCATATTAGTCTCACATGTGCATTTGTCATTGTCACCAAAATATTATAAAAGTATTTGTCATTAACATCAAAATCTCATAATGTCATTTGTCATTAACACCAAAACCAATTTAAACGGAGCTTGATCTTTCAATCTCCCCCTTTTTGGTGGTTGATGACAAATCCATTTATGATAATAGCACATTGGTGAATATGACCAAATGATATGAAATTAAGTGCATAAGAGAAGGTGAAAGCAATATTCAACATGTAGACTTAAAATTTTAATTTCTACTCAAGAAATATATTATCACATTTCTCCCACATGGCATTGGCACTTCATTAACTATTCTTTCTTCCCCATTATCAAGAAAATTATTATCACAAATTCTCAAATATTCAAGGCTATTATCACAAATTTCTCCCCCATTTGGCATTAAGCACCAAAAAGAGTCATTGAGCACTAAATAGCATTGATTATTGTAAAGGCAAGGAAGAATACAAATTAAGCCATGAAAGAAGATATTATGATGAGTTTATTAAGAGTCCATGATATGCTCTTAAGAAGTGAGGAGCTTGATACCAATTTAATTTAATATGATATGGTCATAAAGAATTATGAAACTAAATGCAATGACCACTAGATACCACTTAAAATAACTAAAGATATTTGAAACACATTCAAATAATCTTACTCATTTAAGCTCCTTGAAGGCTTGATGCCACTTGATATAATAGTACTTAAGATAATACCACTTGTATATATGACATGTAGCATTTGAATCATTTTCTGATTTTGCATTCCAAGTGGTCTTCAAAAGCTTCCTGAAAAACTGACTTAACAATATCCAATGCATCTGAGAAAAATTGTCAGTATAGATTAATATCCGAGGATTAAAAGTCATAATTGCATCTACCTCAGATTATGAGCACATTTAAAGATACAAAAATCATAAATCAGCTCAAAACATAAGTTTTCAGAAATCTGAAAGTCTGAAATTCAGACTTTTGCATCTCACATTAGCTTCTAGAGAGAGATGAAAAATTGATTAAATGATCTTTATAAATTCTGATAAAATTTGACAATAAAGACCAACTATAGAGCATCAATTTGTATTATTGTGGTCTCCTTTAAATCTGAACCTATTTGAAGATATAAAAATCACAAATCGGCTCAGAATCATGAACATTCTGAATTTTCAGCAAAAAGCCAAAGAGAGAAAAAGTCACAACTTTTTCAAATCAACTTGAAACATTTTCAAACTTTGCAGATATGAACTTGATGCTATGTGAGACCTTTTCCAACAAGAATTTTTGAAAAATACTTCTCCAATCAAAAGATATGCCAAAATGCGCTTTGAGAGCAAGAGAAGGAACGATTTTGCATAAAAGCTAAAATCAAACCAATTAGATTTCCATGGAGTATTTTGCTTTCTTAGCTTCATATGAGTTATAAATACTAATTTAAGCCAAGATACACAAAGAAATCTTGCTCAAATAGCTAAACTTATTTTATGCAAGAATGGGTCATTTTGGGTCAATTGAAGTTTTTGGATGAGATTCAAATGAATATAACTTTTGAATGATTGGTCTTTTGCAAAAGCTTTGAACTAGAGAAATGTTTGAAATGACCAACCCTTTGAGTTTTGTATTGAACACTTTTCAAAAACTCAATAGATTTTAATATAGGAAATATGTCGTTTAATCCAAAACAAGATCATATAAGATTCTTTTGGGGCCAAATCTTCCTTTTGATTTCTAAAATAGAAATTTTACTCAAAAGGCTTAGAAATCATTTGAAATATATAGTTGAGTACTTTTATTTAGTTTTTCACAATATTTAGCCTTTTAAAACAAGATTTTGATTTTTGACCAAAGAGGCTCTTTTGAAAAGGAAATCTTGCATATTATTTGATTATGACTCCATGAATTGCAAAGAGAATGAAACACATTCATCCCCAAGAACCATAAATCATTTTTGGGCAAATAAGTAAAATAATTTTTCCAATAATACTATTTTACCCTTTTTGCTTTAGTAAGCACAAAAGTATTATATATGTTTTCAGAAAAATTCCCTCTTACACAAAGGTCTCTTCTTGGCAATTCTTTCTTCTCCTTTGACACACAAAGGATTCTCCTCTTCTTTATTTTTCTCCTCTTTTCTTATCTCTTCCTCCTTTTGATTTAAACCTTTTCTTCTCATCACTTGTGAGAAAATATCACTTGTAAACATGGGTGATATCAAGTATAGTTAATTCAATTGTAGAAAACTTGATACCACTTGTACTACTTGAGAGCATACATGGCACCAAATGTACTTGATTCCATTTGTAAAAACTTGATGCCTCTTGTATGATCAACTTGTTTATCATAAGGACAACCTTTAGTACTTCATCTTCAATAGTTTTCACTTGATTTGATGAAGAGATACCACATGTAGAAAAGATGTTTCTTGAAATAGCACTTGGAGGAGGAGTATGATATCATTAGAGGATATACCACTTGAAAATAATATCACTTGGAAATCAATGATATCATATATGTGAAGAGCTTGGTAAAGAAATGTTTGCTTGCCAAGATGAAAAGGATATCAATCCAAAAGACATCATTTGGAAGAAATAAGGATACCACTTAATTTTCACAATTAAGAGATACCACTTGAAGGATATGGATGATGTCACTTGTAAGAATAGGAGTGAAGCACATGCCGAGATCAAGATGACTTAAGATCTACCACTCTTTAGGAGGATGCCATTTTAATGAAAAGGAATCAAGGTAAGAGCAAAAATGGCATATGGAGTCAAGAAATACTTGAGGGTAACTAGCTGTGATTAACATGGATCAACTTGACCAAGAGGAGCAAATGAAATGGCTGAGGAAATAAAAAAAACAGATTTTGAATCAAATCAGCCACCTTCCAGAAATATCGGAAGTACCGCAGAATCACCGCCGGTAGTTCGACAACCGGAAGTACCGCAGACTAAGCGCCGGTAGTTAGAAAATTCGGGAGCACGCCAAGAATTTTGATTTTCGGATGAGAGGTTTGATATATTGTTGTATTTTGCTCCAAAGTTTTTCACACAGAAATAAAAGCTACTTGTGGAGCATTTCCAACTATAAGCTAAGATCAAAATTCTTTTCAATATAGTTTTAACAAATTAAGCTTTCAATTTTAAACAAACTCATTTTCGATAAATTTTACAAGAATGCAAAATGAGCATTTGGGGTATTTTAAACATTCAATTTTATGTATGAGTTGTAAATACCCTTGTGAGCTAATATATGTCAATAGATTAAGCTCAAATGGCAAAACTCACTTAAGTGCTAGATAGTGACCACATCGGTCAACTCAATATTTTGGATGAGTTTCAAAACCAAATAATTTTTGTTTAGTTGGCTTTTTGAAAAACTTTTGAATACCAATAATGTTTGAAATAGCCAACTCTAGGTTTTTGGTATTGAACACATTTTCAAATTCCTTTTAGAATTGATTTTAGCAAATTTTTGAGTTTAAAGCCAAAGCAAGATACTAGATTGATAGTTTTGGGTTGCAAACTCAATTTTACTTGAAATAAGTTTTTCTAAAGCCAAAACCTTTGTAAAACCTTTGAAATGCATTTATATATATTTTTCAACTAGTTTTTCAAAGATATACTTATTATTTCAAGATTTTGACTTTTGGCTAAATGGCTCAATTTTGAAAACAATTCTAGCACTTAATTAATATGGGCATACTTAGGGATGTAGTATATATGAATATGATTTAACACTCCCCCTTAATGTGCCACTACATCTTGCTCATGATTATTATTATGAAATTTAAGCACAAAAGCAAGAGTACCCCTTTTAAATGATTTTTCATGAAATACAACCTACACAAGGCTAGGAGCTATAATACAACAAATGTAGATACTTGTTACCGAGATGGCATTGGTTGATGATGTGGTAAGATTATCCTCAAACTTGGCTTCCATTTTGTATATGGTGAAATTCACTTCTTTATCAATTAGCCAAGCCTCCAATGCCTCTCCAAGTACCTATTAAGCTTTTAACCACATTTTGGTACCCAAAACTTGGTTGGGTCCATGAATGTTAGTTACAAGAGATTTGGGCACCCAAATGGCCCTAACATTTAATTTTTGTGAACTAACATTCCTAGCAAACACATTGCTATTTTTATCTTTCCTAAGCAAATTATGTTCATTAAATAAAGATGGCTTAGGAATGATACCTTTGGGACAATTCTTACTTAAATGTCCCTTTTCCGCAATTGTAGCAAGTTTGGCAATTGCTACCTCTTCTAACCTTTTGTCTTGCTTATTACCGCTTGCCTCTTCTTTGATGGATTTATCTTGTTTTCCACCTTGTTGGGGCACTTAGAGGTAAGTGACCCGTCTCATTGCAACCATGGCACTTGACTTTCTTCGTATGTCTTGCATTGTGGCTTGTTTTGCTATTCTCCTTCTTGGAGATGAAACCTATACCTCTCTTGTCATTTGACAATTTTTGACTTCCCAAAATTTTGTCAAGAGAGGCCTTTCCTTTATAACTCTTTTCCAAGTCTTTTCTCAAACTTGTGACTTGGGCCTTGAGCTCATTGTTCTCCTCTACAAGATTAGTCTCAATATACATAGAAGAGTTAGTAGCATCTATTTTTGAGCAACAAGGAATTTCTAGCAAATCCTCACATGAGGTAGATACATTAATTTTAGATGACTTGCTAGAGCTAGGAGCTATAAATGGCATATCATCTAATAAATCCTCACATGAGGTGGATACATCAATTTTAGATGAATTGCAAGAAGTAGAACTTATACAAGGCAAATCATCTATTAAATCACAAGTTATGCCTATATCCACACTAGTCTTAGAATATTCCTTGAGAAGGAGAAATTCATGTTCCTCTTTTAATACATCATAATCATTTTGAAGAGACATATTCTTTCTTCAAAACCTTAAATTTAGTTTTCTCCTTTCCAAGAAATTCATTTAATTGTTCTAACATGTCCATCAACTCATCATATGAAGGTTCATCATTTTCATCATTGAAATTTACCTTCTTATTACCTTTGCCATGAGGCATTGAGTTGATGTGAAGGGAATGGTGAATTCTTCATCGTCGGAGCTAGAAGTAGAACATTCATCTCCCGACATCCACTCTTTTATGCAATCCTCATTGGATGAGGTGGACACTTCATATAAGTCTTGAATTTTTGTCCACATATCATGAGCGCTCTCAAGATTGCATATTTCATTGAACACCTCTACACTCAAAGCACTAAATAAAGCGTTAGTTGCTTGAGCGTTGAGATGTGAGCATTTCTCATCCTCAATTGTTGGAGCATGAGGATCCTTTGGAGGAGAAAAGCCCACATCTACAATCCGCCATATATTTAGGCTCATGGCCTTAAAATAACAAATCATGCGGATTTTCCAATTATCACAATTTTGGCCATTAAAGTGAGGTGGTTCATCTAGGTGCACAAACCCACTAGTCGCCATCCTTTACTCTCTAGACGGTTAAGTCTAATATATGAGAGACCAAGCTCTGATACCACTTGTAAGATCGAGGAGGCCGACTAGAGGGGGGTGAATAGGCGGTCTAAAAATTCTCTACAAATTAATACCAACAATTCAAGGCCTTTTCTATTTGCCTAACCCAAGTATACAATGCGGAAGCTTAAATCAATTTGGTTTAGCTCAAATAGCGCCTACAACAAATAAATTTGCCTAAGTGCACCAACAATTCTAGCCTAGGTCAAGGTTTGCAATTCTAGATATACAAGCAATCAATTTAATTCTATGAATGTAAATTGCTTGAATGTAAATAAGGAACAAGGAAACAAACCACAATTTACGGTCTCTTTTACCGTGGTGTTCGGAGAGTTGCCGCTCTCCCTAATCCACGTTGAGGTTAGCCCAAACGATTGGACCGGCTCCACGAATTAAGCGAAACACCTCAATCCACTAGTGGTAGCTCTTTCCCGCTCCGGGTAGGTGAGCTCCAACCTTCACACACGCCGGGCCTTCTCACAAGCTTCTTTGAGAAGATCACCGAGCACGACGCCTCCAACGCCGTCTAGAGTCGGCAAACTCAAGAGTAATAAGTCAAGCCCTTGCTTGACTCTCACCATGCAACAAATGCACAAGCTCAAGTGGATCTGAAATCCACCTCTAGATGCAACACATGCAACTAGAGACCCTCTCCTTGCTCACAGGTGCAACACATGCACAAAGGAGAGGAGAAGCTCACACTAGCTCAAAAGAGTGAAATGGAGTGCCAAAGACTATATCCCAACCGGCCACAAGGGAGTATTTATAGCCCACACCTCAAAACTAGCCGTTGGAGTCAAAAACAGCATTTTCCGGAACTACCGCAGTTGTAGGAGCGGTACTACCGCTCCCCATCATAACGGCTAGAAAAATAGCCGTTATTCAGTCATTTCCGGAACTACCGCAGTTACGGGCGGTACTACCGATTTTCGGAACTACCGCAGTTCGGGCGGTACTTCCGTTTCGGTTTTCAGCACAGACAGACTCGGAAAACGGTCATAACTTTTGACTCCGATGTCGGAATTGGTGATCTTGGACTCTATGGAAAGCTTATTCAGAGGGCTACACAACCCATCTATTTGCATGATCTCAAACACATTAGATCAATGCAGAAATCACAAGACATCCAAAGAGTCACTACCATGGTCTAATGTCAAAGAAAATAGCAACAAATAATCTTAGACCATACCAAGGATAATACATGATCTCCAACTTTTGCAAAACACATTTGCAAACTTAGATCATGTCACAAGGAGTAGGTACATGGACCTCAACCTTTTGCAAAACACATTTGCAAAGTATAGTCACATGTTACAAGGATTGGCCACATGAGCTTCAACCATTTGCAAAACACATTCGCAAATGCAAACCTCATGCCAAGATGAGCTAGAGCAAGTGAGGTTGAGCCATCAACACATGATGAGACTCAAACTACTAGACATGACCCATCTTAATAGTACGGCAACCTATACTAGCAATCCGGTCTTTCAACTAAACACCAAGACCGGTAAAAGACTAGGAACACATCCTTAGCCCTAGCTAGTCATACCTTTGCCTTGGGTCATCATCTCGATATGCATCAACTCATGATACATCCTTCTCATCAACTCCATCAACACATGATGGTCTTCCTTGACTTGATGATCAACACATGAACATCTTCACTTCGGAATCTTGATGTGCATCAACACATGATGTATCCTCTTCTTGATAACCTTAAACTCATGAAGTCATCTAAAGTCGTCATCATCATGGAACCTAACCTATTTATCCAACTCATAGAAAATGTTAGTCCCACAATGTAATTGTTATTAATTACCAAAACTCACCATTAACTCATAATGGAGGACTAGATTCTCAATCTTTCCTTTTGGTAATTGATGACAATCTCAACAAATAATGAGATAATAAATTGAATATAAAACCATTTGAATTCAAAGTGCGGTACTACCGCCATCTAAGGTCCGTAGTTCCGCTCTCCGGTAGTTCAGAGTCGGTGCGGTACTACCGCTTCCCTATCGACACGACAGAGGCGGCTATGTCGAGCCTCTGACCGACCGTTGGATTTTCGGTGCGGTACTACCGACGTTGTAAAACCGATACTACCGCTCACGGTAGTTCCATAAAAGTCGGCGCGGTACTACCGCTCGGGCGAACTCAAAGTCCCAATTTTGGCGCTCGGAAAAAGGCTCCGCTCTACCTCCGGAGCTTGGGCGCCGGTAGTACTGTTCTCTGCGGTACTACCGCTCTTCGAACAGAAAGCGATTTGGCTTTTAAAGCAGATTTTAATGAATGCATGATTCTAGTTTGATCCCAATATATATAGAAAAAGAAAACATGGATCAATACTAATAAACCACAAAACATAGAGTGAACTCCCCCTAAATGTGTGCATACAAGTGTATATAAAGAAAGACACATGCACATATTCATTTTGGACTATTTGAAGAGTTCAATCTATATTTTGGATCTAAGGAATGCATTAGTAAATGAGAAAGTGATTTCGAATGCATACCTCTTTGATTTCACCTTTCCATCCAAATGAGACTAAACATAAATAAACTTAAACAAGCATATTAGTCTCACATGTGCATTTGTCATTGTCACCAAAATATTATAAAAGTATTTGTCATTAACATCAAAATCTCATAATGTCATTTGTCATTAACACCAAAACCAATTTAAACGGAGCTTGATCTTTCAAAAGTCTCCTTCTATTTTCTGAAAATTCAAATCCGATTTTAAATCCGGTTTAATCTGGTTCTGACACGTGTCGCGATCTGGTTGAATCTGATTTTCTTGGTTTAATCCTATCCTTCCATCCTCACTTAAAGCACCCAACGGCCGTGATCTAACCTTGGACACGTGTCAAGCATCTAAGCAACCGGTACCCCTTCACCTCTCTCTCTCTTGCAAATGGGACCCACTTGTCATATCCATCTTCTACCTCCACCTTCTTCTTCCCTTGTCTCTCTCTCTCCCTCCATGGCTGATTTCGGCGCCGCCGCCTCCGACCCCCTGCCGCCGCTGCCGCCGCCCCGCCACCCGCCGGCCGCCCGCCCGCCGCCACCTCCCTCTCTCCCCGCCCCAGATTCCCTCACGCAAAAGTCGCCGCCATTTTTGCCTCCCCGAGCTCCGTGCGACGATTTCTCTCCCCGATGAGCGTCGTCTCGGCTTCCTCCCTCACCACCGCATCCCCAGGGCCATTAATGGCGAGAATTCAAGCGCGTTTACACCGGCCGCTTCACCTCCCCGTGCCGCAATCTCCGGTGACCACCACCCACCTCCTCCTCTATAAAAGGCCCTCCCGAGACCTCCCTCGACACCGCACCACTCCTCCTCCCCCTCTCCCCACCTCCCCTCCTCTCCCCCTTGGGAGAGCCGCCGCCGAGCTTGTCGCCGCCACTTTTTCTCGCCGCCACCCCGTACCGTTCGCCTCGCCGCCCGGCACCGTTGCGATCACCATCCTCTCCTCTACGTCCTCCACCCCTCGCCGGCCGCCACGGAGCAAGCGCAATCCGGCGAGCGCGCCGCCCCCGTGGCATGCCATGCGGCCAAGCATGCCACGTCATCGCCACGTGGGCTGCGTGGCGACCCGATGGCGACCACGTGGCGCCACGTCACCTCTATTTTCTTTTATTTTTATTTTCTGAGGTGATGTCATAATTCCAGATTTCCAATGTAAAATAAATCTGAAATTCGTCTTTTCTTTTTCCTTCTTTTGAACTTAGAAGCCCGTAAATGTTCATTTTAACTCCGATTTGAGTCGTTCAAATTTCTAAATTCTTCTAAAATCCTAAACTATTCAAATATGTACTTATTTTGAATTTTTGAATTTTATTTGAATTTTATTTGTTTGGTTCTTTGCGTTTAGATTTTGGCGATCTCGGAGAGAACGACTTCGGCGAACCGAACCTAGTCTTCAACCAAGGCAAGTTACACCTTTGATCATATTGCTCCCAGTATTTTAAAATTATTTATATTGTTTTAAACTAATATGCATGCTTACTTTTAATCAATGTCTAATTCAAAATCCGTTTGAACTGTAGTTATACCCAAATTCCTTTGGACAGCCAAATTTGATATTTCGTGCAATTATACCTTGTCAAACATAGTTAAAACCTAGTTAGTACATTAGTATTAACTAGAAATTTCATAAACTTGCTTAGCCATGCGAAGAATATTAAGTTTTGGGAACTTTCTTCACATAAAATGATACTTCTTTCACATAAAATGATACTTCTTTCACATAAAATGATAGACTTTAAAATTTATTTCTGGACTTTGGAAAGTCGGAAGTGTTTATAAAATGTTTATAAACAAAATATAAAACTGGTTTAGACTTAGGCAAATGGTAAGAGTGGTGGGTGCTTGCTGGCATGCATTGTCGTTTAGTGACGAAATGTTGATTGCCGTGCACGAGGGGTTTGTGGTTGTGCCTAAGTCAAGAAGGACCGATGCGTGAGCTCTTGTTGCAAAGCCCTTTTCGTACTACCACAAGTCCGGTATGGGACGGATCTAGCCAACTAATTTGTGAAGTTCCAACATGATCTCGCTATAAATTTGAATGTGGCGCGGCGTAGTCCGTGAGAAGTCTCACATGGCACAAGAGGGGCTCCGGCATGTGGATTCATGCTGTGGTGAAACCTTAGTGGCGGCGTGATTATGTTGGTAATGAATCATTGTAAAGGCTTTGTCATGATCTCCTCGCCGCACACCAAAGGAAGTGTGTTTATCCGGTGGCAATAAGGGATGATCATGTCTTGTGGGTAAAGCTGTACAACCTCTGCAGAGTGTATAACCTATCCTGGATAGCCGTGCCCACGGTCATGGGCAAGCTGAGTAAAGTTTTTCACGGATTAGACTTTGATTTTGAAAACGCTTTATAAAACCTTGTGGATGGATGGAATCCATGAGAGTTTTTGGAAAACTTTGTGGATGGATGGAATCCATGAGAGTTTTGGAAAACCGTATGGATGGATGGAATCTGCACGAGTTGGTTTTGAAAAGTTGGTCGGGTGGGATGCCCGTGGATAGGTTAGTGTTTGGTTGGTGCCTGCACTAACGCTACTTATGTTGATTACAATATTGTTTTACTTATTGTATCAAATTCAGCTTTCGCACTTACTTTATGATATTTACTTCAATGATGTCTTTTATGCAAACCAACTATATATGCCTTCCTTTGATATCCATATGCATGCATCCACTCTATAAAAACTGCTGGTGTAACTTGTGGAGTACGTTTGTACTCATGTTGCTATATCTAACTCTTTTCAGAGGAAGCCTTTGACGACTTCGGTGAGGATTACGACTAGGCCACGTCTTACAGTCATTCGCCTTGTGGGAAGGCAGGATGGGCTGCTGCTTTTGTTTTCTTCCGCTATTATCTTTCGCTGCTATTGTAAACTTTGGCCATCAGGCTCATATTTAGTTAAATAAAGATTATCATTATGCACGATAATTGTCTTTGTTCTGCTGTGTGCACTAAGCTTTCCTGGGATAGTGCGATTAACACAGAGGGTTTCGGAGTTGTTGCTCCGGGTCCCGACAATGTCCAAGGCATCATGTAGAACTGTCGGGATGATTATCTCTTGTGGGTAAAGATGTACAGTCTCTGCAGAGAGTATATAAAACTATTCGAATAGCCGTGCCCACGGTCAAGGGTAAACACGGAAATCTTCCTCGAGTTAGTTCTGTTTCAAAAATATAAAAAGAGAATGGGAATAAGAATCTGTCGGGTGGATGTAACCTGACTTTGGTAAATCTTAGGAGGATGTACTCTGTGTTGGTAATAGGGTGGATGTAACCTTCCTAGTAAGAGTAAGCATTGGTGGATGGAACCTACCTTGTTGTAAATTATTGCACACCCTTAAAATTATTAAATCTTGAGCTTTTGAAAATTGCTAGGTCCTAGGAGTTTTATATTACGATTATTCCAAAACTTGCTTTAAGCAAATAAAAGAACCCGAGCCACCCTTGTTAGCCTTACATCTATATTTATGTGCATTTTGTGTGTTGGCTCGCGGAGCACGGTGGTTAGTGTGCTCACACTCGCTCTAAAACCCCCCTACAGAACTAATAAATCAAGAGCACTACGCCTACCATGAGGATCAGGATGCCGAAGACAATGAAGACGGTGGTTATTAGTCTAGGCCTCGGAAATGTTACTCCTCGCCTCAGTCCGGTTGACTCGGCTAGTTTGGCGGGTGCCTCCGTTATTAGTCGGGCCCTTGGCTAATAGCGAAGGTACTCAGGTTGTCCCAATCGCTTGCCTGTGGCAAGTTGTGCCCTACGCTATGTACGCCTGCTTCCGCTCTTTATGTATTGTAAGACATTTGGCCTGACGGCCCTATTGTAACCTCGACCCGACGTGGTCTACTTAAACTCTGGTATTGTAATAACTATTTCGCCATGTATGAAATGATGCAGCATTGTATCTGTGAGCATTATCTACTGATCCAGGGAATAATGCAGTACTATCACAGGGGATTCCAGGTTATAAACTTGGGGTCCGACACCTATTCAATACAAGATCTCCTGAGTGTGAGATGAATTGAATTCCTATTTTCTGCTCTCTTGACCAATCCATTTTTGAGGGCAGAATGTTGGATCAAAGGGTACTGTTTTCTTGAAATCGTGCGCCACATTTTTCTCTGTCTTTCAGTTTTCTAGGGTTAGAAATCAGGGCACTAGTGCCCTCTTGATCTTTTGAGTGGAAACTTGAATTTGGAGTTTGGCTTTTTCTTCTGAGATCATCTCCTTGCCAACCCCAAAGTTTCTTGAACCAAGAATCCAAGATTTTGGTCACCTTCTGCTGAGCTTTCCCACAAAATCCAAATTTCCCATTTCTATTCCATCTCTGTGTGCAATTTCTTCTCAATAAGGTCAATATGCTGTTTAGGATGATGTCATGCTCAATTGACCCGAGAAGAGCAACAAACCGCGATGAATTTCATCGGCGGGAACAACAAACTGGACCTTGACCTTTCGCCAGATGACGTAGCCCTGAGCCTGGATGTAGGTCTCCATCCGACTCTTCTAGAATGGAAAATCCATCCCATCGAAGATCGGGGGCTTGGTCAAGTACTTGTCCGTCGCCATAGCTATTGAGACCGGTTAAAGATCTATCAAGAAGAGCTAACCGGCTCTGATACCAATTGTAGGATCGAAATGGCGACAGAGAGGGGGTGAATGTCGTTCTTTTGAAAAATCGCCCCCGAGAATTAGTACACTGATTACTCAAAAAGATGCAGAACGAAGCAACTCACTGAAAACTAATTATGCTGAAAACTGGAAATAAAAACCCAATTCTGCATACTGCAGCCACTGAAAACTGAAGATAAAAAACTGAAATCTGAATTCTGCAGCTCACTGAAAACTGAAATTAGAAACTGAATTCTGCATGCTGCAGTCACTGAAAACTGAGAAGAATTTCACTGAAATCTGGACTGAAAACTGCAGCAAGAAGAGGCTAAAAACTGGACTGAAAACAGACTATTTTCAGCAGCAAAACAGCAGCAAAAAGGGCTGAAAACAACAGCAGTTTTGACTGAAAAACTGCAGCAAGAAGTGGCTGAAAACTGCAGGAAGCCAATTCACTGCAAGAACAGAAAACTGAAGACTGAGTTTTATCGGGAGCAGTAAGTGACAGCTGAAAACGAAAACAGCAGCTTGACTGAGAACCGCAAAACAAACCTGCTGCCGTTATCTGAACCGAAAAATATTTCCTGTCAGCTGAAATCAGAGAGTTGGTTGAAAGATTTACTGCTGCTCATCTCTGGTTGCAGGATAGAGACTATAAACCAAATAGTCAATTGATTCCATAAAGAAGAAGATGCAGACAGAGGTCACTCAAAACAGTGAAAAACTGATTTTGCCGAACTGAGGACAGCAGAAAGACAAAAAAACCAAATTACTCCTCAAATGTTGATCCTTTGGCAATGAGACTTTGGAGATATATTAGCAATAGCTACAAGACCCTCCAGACCAAATCTCAGCCCATCTTGTGAAGGCAATCAAAAACCACCTCAAACCCTAGAGAAGGAAAATAAGAACAGAGGAGGATAAAATCCCAAAACTGAAATTAAACTTGATTTTCTCCTGGAATCTGCTGAGCAAGGGGTCTAGAAATATAATACTATCATAGAGCAACCCATTTTACACCTCACTAGAAAGAACCAACACAAAAGCGAAAATCTCACAAATCACCCAACAAGAGCATCGAAGAACAGAGAGTACAAACTTGGAGCACTGGAGAAAACTTCATATTTTCATTTCAAAGAAAAGATTACAAGGAGTCCCGATACGCATATACATTAGAACAAGAAGAAATATTACAAGACTCTCAATCCATCCTCTCCCTCTCCATCCCCAAGGACACCAAGAACCTCACATGTTCTTGGGAGGAACACACACACATGAGTGGAGGACTGAATGGGGGAGGCACCCTTGCTGTCCTCTTGTAGTCTCCAACTACTAAAGTCTAAAGCAAAAGGCCTCTCCAAAGGCTCTTTTGACTAAAGCAAACCCTAACCCACTCTCAAGTGCATGAAGGGGTACCCAGCCCCCAACAGCTATTTATAGCCCCTGGCTAACGGGTCTCCCACCGTTCTACGCCGGCTAAACCGAACAGAGCCGCTTCCACTTGTGCAGCCTCGCGAAATGACCATTTCGCCCCTCCTGCACCTTCCGGGAAGCTTCCGCGCTCCTTGTCGTCCAAGCCTCGCAACCACATCGAATCTCCGCCGTCTTTGACACATCCGACCGTTCTGACCTCGACACCGCCTGTGTCTAGTCCGGTCACTCCGTGTCTCGCCACAACTCCGCCTCGACGTCCTGCAGCCAACACAGACAAGAAACATATCAAATAGCACCACTCGACACATGAAAGCATAAATAGCATCAGTGACACAATATTAAGCCCAAACCTGTCAAATCATCAGAATAATCATCCTAAACATATTGACCAGGTTTGACCAAGTCCGACCGAGCCCGTTGCACCCCGCAACGACATGGTCCGAACCAACCAACTCAAACTCGACTTTCCTAAACCGATGTCAATTACTGATCATACATATGGGATGACCTCACATGGTCTCTCACTACCGGTTTTTCCATGTCGGTACTACCGCCTGGCGGTACTACCGCTCCTAGACAGTACTACCGCTCAGCGACTGAGTTCGTACCCGGTACTACCGTTCGGCTCAGCGGTACTACCACGCATCATAGCGATACTACCGCTTGCAGTCAGACCAAGTCTGAATCTGTTTTTCTGGAATTGTCTCTCTCTGGCCTTCTTTGCTGATCCTCTTGATAGTTCCCAGTGAGTGTTTACCTTCTGGCTTCATAGCTTCTATAGCTATTGGAGAAGAAGGGTTCGTGGATACTCAGGCGGTTTTAAAGGCATCATTCACCCCCTCTGTTGCCATTTCGGTCCTACACGGTCCATCTACTCTACACACGTAATAAATGGGTGTCAAAAATAATTATTAGTGCTACTATAACAAATCAGACTAGCTATACTTATACATGACATCTATATTAAGTAGGTAGGTAGCCAGCCACGTATTCATGATATAATAATATTAAGCAACAATATATTGAAGTAAACTAGGTGTACTTACCAATTCTGAAATTTTACCTATTCTGAAATTGAGCAAAGTATCTAAACCTAGCTAGCTAGATCTGAACAAAAACCTATCTACCATCTCTTTCAATTACAAAGCATATAAGTTATTAGAAGCAATTGAGTACTAACCTCGGCTCTGATCACTAAGAAGATGTATATAGATCTACAAGCGATATGTCTTTACCAAACTCCCCAAAGCCGGCCACCTTGCTCCACTGATGCAGCGCAATGAAAACCGATCTATGTCGAGACCACGTACGCCCGGTATTTAATAGCATAGATTATCCCAGACGGTTCCAACCACAAACGGTCTGTGATACCAATATTATCACAGACCATTCGTATTAACAACCGTCTATTATAATTCATAGACGATTATTCATACAAACCGTCTGTGATGTCCGCAATATCACATACGGTTTGTTATAAGAACCATTTGTGATGTCCAGAATATCAGAGATAGTTTTTTTACATGAACCGTCTGTGATGTCCACAACTTTCACATATGGTTATTAACACGAACCGTCTGTGATGTCTCATTTATCACAGACGGTTCGTGTTAAGAACCATCTGACAAAGTTCATAGACGGTTATTAACACGAACTGTCTGTGATGTCTCAATTATCACAAATGGTTCATGTTAATAACCATATGTGAAAATATCACAGACAGTTACTAGTATAAACCGTCTGTGATAGTTTAAGCACAGACAGTTCTGTATGAACCGTCTGTGATGTCGCCGTCCAATATAGCCTCTTTTGTAGTAGTGACGATCAAACCTACGATGCTATATAGAGCGGAATGCTAGGCGACTAAAAGACAACATATATAGAAGATGAGTGTAGCGGAGATGAGGATGTTGCGGTGGATCTGTGGTTACACAAAGCGGGATTGAATCCGTAATGATAATATATGTAATATGTTGGAGATAGCACCAATTGAAGAGAAATTTGTTCAACATCACTTGAGATGGTTTGGGCATCTCTAACGGAGCCCTTCTAAGACACCGAAACATAGTAAAATTCTAATACATATTAAAAACGTAAGAAGAGACAGATGTTAACCAAGACTAACGTAGGAGGAAGCCGTTAAAAAAGAATTGAGGGGTTAAAATGTATTCAAAGAATTAGCTTTGGATAGGAACATATGGAAGTTAGTGATTTACGTACAAAAACCATGACATAAGAAGAAAGTTTATGGGTGATGTTTTAGACTCTCGGTTCAGATGATAGTATGTACGGCTTAGAGTTTTAATCTTGTAGGTTTTATTACAAGGTTTTTGTTTTTTTGATCTTGAGAATATTTTATTTCTAATTTATTCTAACTTGTTTAGAATAAAAGGATCTGTTGTTGTCGTCTTTGTTTCAAATATTAGGACAGGACCATTATTTTCAAGTTCTGTTTGACGAGACAAACCGCCTCAAAGGTGATACAGAACCACAACCCGTATTGTGAAGCATCGGGTCTTCGTTCGTTGCGCTCATCACCTTCATTGAAGGTATCCTCCGTTTTTTCGTAAGATTGTTCGATAAATGTTTCCGGATAGTATCGATACCTTCAGTGTGCAAGTCTGCACAAATACAAATTTATTCATTGAAAAACTAACAGAATAGTAAACAATACGCAGTTGAGTATAAGAAAACGGGTGTGCATAATAAGAGCATCAGCCAATGCCAGTGTTTAAGCAGGTGGGACGACGAGATTCGGGGTTTTGGTTTGCTCGCTCTCCTCTAAAAAGTTCCAGTGAACACACACAAAGGATTTTCGAAGTGAACGCAATTTATATTTATATATAGCAAAAAGATGATCCACTCCGTATGTAATTGATACTCCCACCGTTCTCAAGCACATGCCATTTTGTCTTTCAAATTTTGTTCTTCAATACATGACATTTTACACTGTGAGGTAACTTCTTTATCAAATTTCCTCTGTATACTCGTCTCGTTTGTATTCCTAAAGTTTTTTACCACTATAAATTAGAGTACACACAACGTCGATGTTCTTTCATATATGTAACTTTGATGATGTGCAGAATCCAAGGATTATATGTATTCAGGAACGAAGCACCGACGGAGAGCTTGGGCAAGGGTCGCTCGCTCAGTAACGACGGAGACCGTCGTGGTGTCGTACAAGTGTGCATGCCACACGACCATGCGGTGCGGCGGACCTTGCCGCTAGGCGCTAGCTAGCTTGTGTGTATCCACCGAGTTGGAGAAGCTCGCAAAGGAGCCCATGGCATCGACCGCTTGACCGGCGCCAATTCAGGCGGCCGCGTGTGTTGTCTGCTTGTCATAGCCAACTTGCCATCTACAGACTAGAGCAAGCAGATAGACCGACGGATCGATCGAGCAGTCGGGACAAAACCTGCAGTAGCCGCAGGGGGACGATGGCCTCGCCAGCGCTGCCGCAGCAGGGGGAGCAGAAGGTGACGGTGGCGGTGGACGAGAGCGAATGCAGCCACCACCCACCACGCGCTGGAGTGGGCTCTGTTGGAGTTAATCCAGACTTAACTGGTTAGTCCGAGTCTAGCTGAGTCAGTTTTTAAGTTGCAGATCGTGACCGAGTTAATCGGATCGGATCGAGGTGTTGGCACGTTAAGCGCAGGTTCAGTTTTCTTTTCAGGCGTGCGTTGTTTTCATTTATTCAGTTACTGTAGCTCGTAAGGCCATTCTGCCAGTTGATGATATTCAGAGAAAATTGCCCCAAACCGAGAGCTCTCTTCTCTAATCCAGAGTAGCCATTTCCACCGTATAGTTCTCTGATTGTTTTGCAGATTCCTGGGCGTTTTCCAACACTTGGTATCAGAGCTTCGGTTCATACCAAAATATCCTCAATTCTCAAGGATGTCTGCCTCCAGCGGTGCCTCCGATCGAGCAGCAGCTCCAGTGATGAAGGAAGGAAGTGTGTCCCTGCATTACCCGATGCTTACACCAAGCAACTACTCAACCTGGGCAATGAAGATGGAGGTCTTCATGGAAGCACAAGGCGTCTGGGACGCGGTTGTGCCGGCAGCCGGTGCGGTTGTCGAGAGGAAGAAAGATATGATGGCGCTCGCGTGTATTTATCAGGCAGTCCCAGAAGATGTCCTGCTGTTACTAGCCAAGAAGAAGACAGCTAGAGAGGCATGGGAGAGTCTGAAGACATTACACCTTGGAGCAGATCGGGTCAAGAAGGCAAGGGTTCAGACATTGATGAATGATTTTGGAGCACTCCGTATGAAGGAAACCGACTCGGTTGATGAGTTTGCCGGGAAAATAAGTATGATTGCAAGCAAGGTCAGGAGTCTCGGAGAAACGTTGGAAGATTCAGTCATGGTGAAGAAGCTCCTCATGACAGTTCCCAATAGGTTTTTGCAGGTTGTTGCTGCGATTGAGCAGTTTGCAGATGTGGAGGCAATGTCACTAGAGGAGGCAATTGGGCGCCTAAAAGCTTATGAAGAACGCATAAAAGGTGCAGGAGACAGCAGTGAAGGAAGGCTCTTGCTAACTCATGGTGAGTGGCAATCTCGGCAAAGAGGTGGTGGTAGAGGACAGTATATCAGAGGAAGAGGTTTTGGCAACTCAGGAGGCCGAAACTTCAGAAATTTTGAAGGCCAAGGTGGCAGTCATCCGGAAGGCAGAAGTTTCAGTAACTCAGATTGGCAGGATAGAGGAAGAGGCCGTGGAAGGTGGCAAGGCCGCAGCAGGGGGAATCGAGGAGGCTTCAATAATTTTCGGCAAGGAGCATCATTTGGCAATGGAAGTGGTAAGGACAAAAGCCATATTAAGTGTTATACTTGTAAAAATATGGGGCATTATGCATCACAATGTCAAAGCAGAAGGCAAGAAGAGGATGCTAACCTTGTTCAGACACAAGAAGAAGAGCCAACATTGTTCTTAGCCACTTGTGTTGAGAAGTCACAAAAGAAAGAAGAGTCGGCAATGGTATTGCTCAATGAGAAGGAGCAGGATTTAGAGATGAAAAGGAATGGAGACCTGAAGATAGAGTCAGATGTATGGTTTCTAGATAATGGGGCTAGTAATCACATGACTGGGAGTCGATCCAAGTTCAGTGAACTGGATGAAAAGATTAGTGGACATGTCCGGTTTGGAGATGGTTCAACCGTACACATAAAAGGCAAGGGATCCATATTGTTTCAGTGCAAGAATGGAGAACAAAAGCTTCTAACAAATGTCTATTACATTCCCAGCCTATGTAGTAATATTATAAGTCTTGGCCAATTGTCAGAAGAAGGAAGTAAAGTGATTCTGCATGAAGAGTTTCTGTGGATTTATGACATAAGTGGAAGATTGCTCATGAAGGTCAAGAGAACACAAAATAGACTCTACAAGATTGTGCTAGATGCTTGCAAACCGGTTTGCCTAGCAGTTAGTTTGGATGAACCGGCATGGTTGTGGCACGCTCGGTTGGGGCATGTCAATTTTCAGGCTATAAGTCAGATGCATAAACTTGAGATGGTGCAAGGTTTGCCGAAAATAGATCACCCACTGAAGATCTGTGAGTGTTGTTTGGTTGCAAAACAGACTAGAATTCCTTTTCCACTTCAGACCAAGTACCGGGCAGAACATCCATTGCAGCTAATACATGCAGATTTGTGTGGACCCATCACTCCTCAGACAGCAGCTGGTAACAAGTATTTTCTCCTCTTGATTGATGACTGTAGTAGGATGATGTGGGTATATGCATTAAAATCCAAGGGTGAAGCATTTACTGCATTTAAGAAGTTCAAAGCATTGACTGAAAATCAGACAAAGCACAGGATCAGAGTGCTTAGGACTGATAGAGGTGGTGAGTTTCTATCAAAAGAATTCATTTCCTTCTGTGAGCTCGAAGGGATCGAAAGGCATTTCACTGCACCTTACCCCCCACAGCAGAACGGGGTAGCAGAGAGGAGAAATAGGACAGTGATGGAAATGGCTCGCAGTTTTCTAAAAACAAAGCAACTGCCTGGAAGATTGTGGGGAGAGGCAGTCAGACATGTTGTATACGTGCTTAACCGAGTCCCAACAAAAGCCTTGAACAAGGTCACACCTTATGAAGCTTGGCATAAAAAGAAATCTCATCTTGGTCATCTGAGGGTGTTTGGATGTGTTGGGCATGTGAAGGTTCCTTCAGGTAAGCTGAGAAAGCTGGATGACAGGAGTAGGAGCATGATTTACCTGGGTGTTGAAGAAGGCAGCAAGGCTCATCGGATGGTGGATCCAAGGACTGGCAAATTACATGTAAGCCGGGATGTGATTTTTGATGAAGCCGCAATTTGGAAATGGGATGATGATGTGCAAACTGATCTCCAAAATTGGGTAACATTCTCTGTCGAATATGAGGGAGTAGAGACTGACATAATCGGATCAGTAGACAGTGTAGGTGACAGTGGGAACAATTCTCCTGCCGTGGTAGATAATTCTCCTGCCGTGGCAGATGGTTCACCTGCTATGGCAAGTTCTCAGGGTGGCACGGCAAACACTCAGTCAGGTGGAGCAGCAGCAGTGCAGGGAGAAGCTGAACTTATGACACCAGTAACAGGTACACCAGGAAGCATTGCAGGAGAATCAACATCACCCAACTCAAGTGAAAGCTCAGAAGAAGTTCATGGAAAATTCAGGTCTTTGGCTGACATATATGCAAGCACAGAACCAATCGAGCTAGATGATGAACTCTTGATGGCAGCAGTGGGGGAACCAGTGAGGTATCAGGAAGCTGCTGGGAATCCACAGTGGGAAGAAGCAATGAAGAGTGAGCTAAACTCAATCAACAAAAACCAGACCTGGAAGCTAGTTGAATTACCCCCCGGGCACAGGCCAATTGGGCTAAAATGTGTTTTTAAACTCAAGAAGGATGCAGAAGGGAATGTGGTGAAGCATAAAGCCAGGCTTGTTGCCAAAGGATATGTGCAGCAACCAGGTATTGATTTTGAGGAGGTGTTTGCTCCAGTAGCTAGAATGGAGGCAGTGAGACTCATTTTAGCCTTGGCTGCACAAGAAAGGTGGAGAGTCCATCATTTAGATGTCAAAACAGCATTCTTGAATGGGGAGCTTCAGGAGGAAGTGTATGTGGAGCAACCAGAAGGATTTGTAGTGAAGGGACATGAAAAGAAAGTCTACAAACTGGCTAAAGCACTGTATGGGCTTCGACAGGCTCCCAGGGCTTGGAATATCCGGCTGGATAAAAGTCTGAGGTCACTCGGTTTTCAAAAATGTCCACATGAACCAGCAGTTTACAAAAGGAACAATGAAGGAGAGATACTAGTAGTGGGAGTGTATGTGGATGACCTGGTTGTCACTGGGACTAGTGACAAGGAGATTACATTGTTCAAGAAACAAATGACTGAAGAGTTTGAAATGAGTGACCTTGGCCTTCTTGCATATTATTTGGGAATAGAAGTGCAGCAGAAAGAAGATGGCATAACCCTGAAGCAAGAAAGCTATGCTAAGAAGATATTGCTGGAAGCTGGAATGAATGACTGCAATGCAGTTTTGTATCCAATGGAGCCGAAGTTGAAACTGAGCAAAGATGAAGAAGGAGAGGCCATTGATCCGACAAAATACAGGCGTGTAATAGGAAGTCTGAGATATTTACTCCATACCAGACCAGATTTGGCATATGCAGTGGGTGTTGCGAGCAGGTACATGGAGAATCCAAAGAAATCACATGGGCAGGCTGTTAAGCATATCTTGAGGTACCTAAAGGGTACAGTGAGCTTGGGTCTGATTTATTCGAAGAGAATAAGCAAGTTGCTGACAGGCTTCTCAGATAGCAACTTGGCAGGAGATATCGATGATAGACGAAGCACAAGTGGACTGGTATTTTACTTTTGTGGAAACATGATAGCCTGGACATCTCAAAAGCAAAAGAGTGTAGCACTTTCTTCTTGTGAAGTTGAGTTCGTAGCAGCAACAGCAGCAGCATGTCAAGCTGTGTGGTTGAGGGGACTGCTCTAGGACATCACAGGACAGTTTCAAGAACCAGTGAAGTTATTTGTTGACAATAAATCGGCTATTGCTCTAATGAAGAATCCCATTTTTCATGGAAGAAGCAAGCATATAGATACAAGGTTTCATTTCATACGAGAATGTGTGGAGAAGGGGCAGATTGTTGTGGAACATGTCAGTACCGAACAGCAGAAGGCGGATATTCTGACAAAATCGCTCGGCAGAAACAAGTTCAGAGAAATGAGAGAGCTGCTGGGAGTAAAGGAAGTTTAAAAGTTTAAGTCAGGATTAGGGGGTGAATGTTGGAGTTAATCCAGACTTAACTAGTTAGTCCGAGTCTAGCTGAGTCAGTTTTTAAGTTGCAGATCGTGACCGGGTTAATCGGATCGGATCGAGGTGTTGGCGCGTTAAAGGCGTGCGTTGTTTTCATTTATTCAGTTACTGTAGCTCGTAAGGCCATTCTGCCAGTTGATGATATTCAGAGAAAATTGCCCCAAACCGAGAGCTCTCTTCTCTAATCCAGAGTAGCCATTTCCACCGTATAGTTCTCTGATTGTTTTGCAGATTCCTGGGCGTTTTCCAACAGGCTCTGCGGAACCTCGCGCCCGTGCTCGCGACGCCGCTGCTCGTGCTCACCGTGCAGCCGCTCGTCCCGCTCGGCTACCTCGCCGCCGCCGCCGCCGCCGCCGCCTTCGGCGCCTCTCGTACGTAACGTGACGCCCCCAATTTTGTTCGCTTCTCTATCTTTCTTATCAATTCGGCTAATATTGCATGTTTGTTGATAATTGGGATGGGAGGGTACCACCGGTGTAGCTCCGGAGCTGATCAACTCGATGCAGGAGCAGCTCCATGCAGGCTACTCCTCGACAAGGCCAAGGCCATCTGCGCAGAGCATGGGGTGTGTGCCCATCCATACAAACTCATTCTGTCTTCTGCCCTTTTTGTAAAGTGTATCTCGATCATGATGTACGATTGACTGGTGCGTAACTTCGGTAGTAATAAATATTATTCGGATGTTTTTTTTACTATTATATAGATTTGTGACCGCTAGATTAGATATCCAACTGTTACGAATTCTCCCAGCCCCCTCAAAAAAGAAAAAATCTCTCCCTACAAAAAAAAGGTTGTTGGATCTCTAATCCAATAGTTCAAAATTTAGATGACTATTAAGAAGAAAATATTCGAATGATACTTATACACACCCACTTCTTATTTACTCTTGATGGTAGGCGTGCGTGTGAGAACAAACACGAGGTTCCTAAATCATTAGAGAACAAGTAGCGGTATTAGGCACCTTAAAATGAGCTCTCCACAAATTTCAGTTTCAGCGGCACCTGTTCTTTTTGTAGGCTCCGCATAAGTTGCGCTAGTGCTGGCCCACATGTTCACCATTTTTCATTTTATTTTAACGCTAGAATTTTTCTAGATTTATGTGAGAACGGAGCTGTTTTCCTTTAAATTCTTGAAAATTTCTGCGTTCCAAGCAACGCTTACATTCTGAATCCCATGTCTCCTTCTCTTGACTTGTTAGCCCTTCAGTTTTCTGACTTTTTTTACTTTATTTTATTATCATATATTCGAAAAATTATAAAGTTGTAATATTATGAGAGCATTTTTCATGGGAAAATTTGCTCATATCATTTATAATTATCCAAATTACATATTCCATACAATATGTTGGTCAAAATGTACGTAGTTTGACAGCATTCATTCTTTGTCACTTTGTTTTGACTGGAGTATTTGGTTGCTGCTAAATTGATCTATTCAACCTATATACTGTTTTTTTCTCGCAAACGCAAGAAAATTGTGTTTCATTTATTAAGAAGAAGAGCAATACAACGGTGACCGAAAGACCGAAATAAAGGCCCAAAGAAGGACCGGTTACAAAGAACACGACTTCGACCAGCCCAACAAGACAAACGTCCATGGCTAACACCCTCGACGACGAGCGGACTACCACCACCGATGGACTAACATTGGCCAATGTACACGCGGAAAGACGAAGAGGGTGAGGTCAGGTGGAAGACAACGCCTTTAAGGAGGGAACGACGCCAAATGTGTCGCCATCGCCCGATCTGACAAGAATCGGATATGAGGTTTTTACCCTGGTGCACCATCGCCTGCAGCTGCAACCTCGAAGCCTTCAACGAAAATCAGGCGACTACTCTCGACGAACTCCGGAGGCAGCAGCCGCCTGAACCCCCCACGCCAGCGCCCCGGGTCATTTAGCTCTGGACATCCTAGACTCATGGCACTGACACTATGCGCCAACCCTTTGCGTCGTTGGCCTGCACCAGCACTCCCCAGCTCAAGCAATAGGGGTTGTCGCTCGGCAGGTTCAGTGGCTCACCGCCCTGACGTATGGTCGCGACGCTTTGCACCCCTGAGCGTCGCCTATAGCCCAGCGCCGGTGCCGACGCTTGCACCCGCCTGAGCGTGCGCCATGGCCGCCCGTGCGCAAAGAAGAGGATTGCGCGCTCGCAGGGTGCGGCAACGGCGCCGGCGGTGTAGGAGTTGGCGACGCCCCTTCGATCCTGGCCATATCTGCTAGGAAGCGGGCATATCCGATCTACGCCGGCAGCTCAAACGGCTACGGGAGGCCCCACCGATGCCAGTTACCTCCGTCTTGCTCGCACAAGCCGATCCTGCGCCCGTTCGAGTCGTGCGCCATGGTTTCCCGCGCGCGAAGAAGAAGAGTTTGCGTGCTCACAGGGTGCGGCGACGGCGGCGGTGACAGCACGAGAGTCGACAACGTACAGGGCAAAGGAACATGGATCCGGACTGAAAACGGCCAGATCCGGCCACCTCCGTCTCTCTCCGCTTTAGATCCAATCGCTGTTGGTGGCGGGACTCGCCTCAATCGCTGTCGACCCGGCCAGATCCGCTAGGAAGCGGGCAGATCTGGCCTATGCCGGCAGCTCAAGCGATTGCGGGAGGCCCCATCGTCACCGCCGGCGACGACGGCAAGGGAGGAAACGCAGTGGTGAGGGCTTTTTTGAGGGTAGCTGAGTTGCCCCTAAGTCACCTAGGAGCGGCTTAGGGGGGCTTGTTTGCACAGTCCTATCTACTTATTTTTGTTATATCAATAATTTCAACCTCAGTTTCCCTATCTTCCATCTAAATTGTTGCATTATGATCGACGAAATATTAGGTTGAAACCATTCTTGTCACATAAACTCTGTGGAAATCAGTCATGAAAGTTGTTTAAAATAAAAACATTACCACACATAGATTACAAGATGTAATATATCCCTACACAATTTCAAGATTAAACTCAATCACATTTGTGAGACATATCTTCCAAATGAACTAGAGTTTGGTCAGAAAACTTTACATGGCTATAGGATATCCCCTCCTCTGCATCTAGAATTTCTTTTTAGAATTTTTGGAAACATTTATACCTGGTTTCCACGGAGTTTACATGGAGAGTTTGGGTGTTTCCATGTGATATTTGCCGGTCCTAATCTCATTTCATCAAAAGATTATCGATTTGGAATATTTAATAACATAAATTCAAATACGAGCCACTAGCTTGCGATCGCTCACAGTATGTATGTCTGATCACACTCTGCTAGCCCCTGCTCTTGATCAGACGGTCTAGATTCAAAGTTTCTGAACGACATCCATTTTAAGGACTTACAGAACGGTGATAATTGCTCTAATTGCTTTAAAATTATCTCAAATTATTGTGAAACAAATGGATACATACATAGGACAAAGTTATATTTGCGAGAAGATACTAACCAACAGGAAGTAATGAAGGATGGGTAGGTTTTTCTACGGTCTAAATCTCTGCAGTCGTAAAATGATTACCGGCTTACCCCTTTCTGTATTGCAGGTAGCAGTAGAGACAATTGTCGAGGTAGGAGATCCCAAGGGGATGATGATATGTGCCGCAGCAGAGAAATCAAATGTTGATTTACTGATCCTTGGGAGTCACAGTCGTGGGCCCGTACAAAGGTATAGTCTAATGAATATGTTGCAATGTTTTGCTAAATGTTCTTTTCTTGCTTAATCAACACAATTGATTGTATTTATCTCTATTCACAGCCTTTATACGAACACACACAAAGATATCAAGTTGCTACTCCAATGTTTTGGCAGCATTAATTGCACATGTGATCGAAGACAGGAAAATAGCTTACCTAATGCTTATCATCTTAATTTAAAATAGAACAATATTGTTGATACATCATTCGATAGTTGTCTTCTCTTGTTTAAAATGAGTTAGTTTTCGAGAGCTTTTCTTAGTTAGATGCCTTGTAAATTCCAAAGTTTTAGTACATGTCAGACTTTCTAAAACTACATCGATACCACATGACATTTTTAGCTATGTTCCCTTCAAAACTGTTATCATATCAAATCTGGATTGTTTGCTCAATTCTAAATTTCTGATCCCTTGCATTCAATCGTGTAGGATGATTGCAAGAATGTTACTTATATCACGCAATTATCCAAGTACATGGACAAAAAAATTGTTTTGACAACATATTGATACATAATGTCTATTTTATCCACATTATGTAGTCTCTACTCTCTAGTCCTTTGTGTTGGTGTGACATAGTGCAAGTTTTTCACAGAACAAAGACTGCTGATTAATTTATAATAAGCTCTCTGTTTGCGTGGATTGGCTTCAGTTACAAGCATATGAAACTCATCCTGAGAGGTGCCAAGTATTCAGTGGTCAATTATCTGACCGTTGCATATTGTTGCTGCAGGTTGTCCCTTCGAAGTGTCAGAGTATGCCTCGTGCCAAGTGTCCAGTTCTTGTTGTAAAGAAACAAGGATGAGGTTTTCTGTTACTCATTTCGGTTTTAATTTCTGATTTTTAACTTATTTTTTATTATTTTTAAAATTTTTATAGTTTTTTTGAGCTTTGTTTGCCGGTTTTTTTTCTCGTATTCGTTTGCGTTGTCTGTGATAGGCTAACCTGTTTTTTTTTAAAAAAATTTTAATTACGTTAAATAAGCCACCATCAGCTACAATGTAATTTCAGCCAGCTACAATACAATTTCAATTTCAACCATCAGCCAGCTTATTTCAGCCCAACCGAGTGGCACCTAAGCTTTCCATATCTTCATACGTCTGTTTGGGCAATTATCCAAAAGAAGGAAGAACAAGAGAATCATTGAATGCCCAAATATCTTAATAATCTATATTATTCATAGCCTAGATGATTTGATAAATAAATCAGCTTGTTTACAGAGTTTGGTATTTTTGTTATAGGACTATATATGAGATGAAATTACGAACTTCTGTGTTTATGTTGTACTATGGATCTGTTTTTTTTCTGAAGCTTATGGCTTTAGCTCGTCTTGTGGCTTTTGGACTGTTCATGAGAGATATTACAGAGTAACAGAAACTCACGTGTGATTTTTGTTGATATAAATAAAGTTGGTACAATATGTACTACAATTAACTAGTAGATCTTATCTTGAAAAGATACTCGTTTATCTAATTACTATAAAAAATCCGAAAAACAGTTTTTAGAAGCTGAAAAGAACTCACCCTAAATTGTTTGGTATCAGATTTTTAATAAGGTCTGTCCCATGTATGCATGTTGACTTCACAACATTACCACGTAGTTCTTTTTGTGCATTGATGAGACGAGCATTGAGTGCAGCTTCATGCTGACATAGTTTTAAGCACGTTGTGATTTGCATGGTACTTTTGTCAAGTTCACTAGAAGTTGTGAAAGGAAGGTCGTACTAGATGCTAAATGAAACGCACTGTTGTTAAATTTGGTGGCTCAATGCAACAAAAAGGCTTTGGGTCGGTTTTTTGGCAACCGTCTGTAGCTTTTGAATTCTAGTTATTCGTGAGAAAGAAAATACGCAAAGAGAGATAGTCGCATGTGATTTTGGCCATATAGCTGAAGTCAATACAATGTCTACTATATCAATTTGTTGAGCTTACCTTGAAAAGACACATCGTTTAAGAGCTAGTTACTGTAGTAAAAAATAAAAGTCACAAACAGTAAACCCAAAAGAACACAGCCTTTATATGGCTTTGTATTTCATGATTCACTTTCTTCGAGTATCTTCGTTGCTTATTGAGGTCATGTCTAGCTAAGTTCTGACTAGGAGACTACAGTTTCTCTAGCACAGAAGTTGGAGTTCGATGCCTCGAGCTTCTAGAGAGAAGCTAGAACCTAACTAAATTTAGGATGTTTGGCTAGAATTTGATCTAAATACTATCAATAGTGCAAGTGCTCATATTCCGTATCGGTGTACGTTAGTCTGCGAAAGAAACCATGTACACGTTTCTTTGAAGGGCTGAATGATGATGTGCGGAGTCGTATCAATTTGATGCAATACAACACTGTATAAGAGCTACTACACCAAGAAGAGCATGCTGAACAACTGGTTAAAGATACACACAACAAAGATGGCCGCAACAATACAAGTTAGAGGCATCCACATTCACAAGAAAGTGAAGGTGGCTCAAGTTCTAAACCAGTTGCATTCACTAAGCTTGTTGGAATACCATATAAAGAAGCATCGAAGGCGATAAGTACAGCAAGTAAGAAGGTATCCAAAGTCAATTCTCGTACATTCCCTATCGCTAGAACTCAGGATATTGAGTGCTTCAAGTGTAAGGGCAGGGGATATATGATGAAAGATTGCCAAAATATGAGGAAGATGTTTCTCACACATGAATGTTATGCATCAAAAAGTGATAGTGATGAAGCTAAATATGAAGGAGAGCAGTATGATAATCTAGAATTGAATGGTTCAAGTTTGATGGCTCAAAAGGTGGATCGTGACAACACACGATTGTGGAAAATGGGCAACGACGTGGAGTGTTCCAAACTTAACGCATGATCAAGAGCCAACAGTGCAAGTTTGTGATCGATGGGCGAAGCTACAATAATGTGATCAGTAAGGACATGGTTGGTTCGCTCTCATTAACAACATGGTGTTATCCTAAGCCATACTATATGCAATGACTTCACAATATTGGTAAGCTGGAAGTTACATATAAGGTACTTGTGCCAGTTTCTATTGATGGCTATGAAAGCAATGTGGAGTGCAACATCATACCAATGCATGTATGTCATCTACTATTGGGACGTCCATGGCAATTTGACCATGATGTAACACATCAAGGGAGAGCTAATCGGTTCACACTTATACATAAAGGTGTGTCCCATGCTTTGTTGCTAAAGCAAGATGAGGAGATCAAATATGAAATTATTGTGAAGAAAAAGGAGCTTGTGAAGAATACTCTAAAACCATAGACGCTTTCTCTTGAAGGGGGAGAGGATGATGCAACTCTAAGTACTAATGTTACATAATTTTGTACTTCCAAGTTGCAATATGAAATTACTTCACATATTGGCGCTGCTTTGTGTAAAGAAAAGAAGACATCAGGTTTGGCCAAGTGGGAGGAGAGGGAGGTCGGCTGAGGGAGAGGGAAAAGAACCCTAGCGCATGATGAGGTGTGCACATGGACGCATGAGAGAGTGCACATATGGAAATGCCGCATGAGGAAGTGAATGCATGCATGGAAGCAGTGCGGATGCATGAAAACCGTGTTGGTTCGTGGAAACCGCATGAGGCGACCAAGGATCAGTTGAGGGCTACTTGCCTTGTGTGTAACGAAAGAAAGGAAGTCGATTATTTTGCAACGTGTGGAACATGGACTCCTTGTGCGCACATGAAGGGTAGTCTGAGTGGAGAGTCGTGTGCATGCCATGAGGATAAAGCAAGAAGTCATGTGGAGCCAAGAGAGCTAAGCCAGGAGTTGATGCTGAGCCAGGAAAGGAGATAAACAAATAAACTAAGACTTGTGCACGGGCATGCGATCCAGAAATCGTTAAGCCAACAACTGGATACAAGTCAGGAAAGAACTTTTTATGTGGGAGTAATACGAGTTTCCTTTTAATCTTTTATAGGGAATTTGAGTTTCTTTATTTGTTTGAGTCCATTTCCTTTTTAGAATCCTAGTAGGTATCCAAGGCTTGCATGCCTTTATTTTGGCCGAACTCTATGAGTTAGTTTGTATATGTTTCAAGTCATGGTCTTTTGAGTTCGAACCAATAGGGAAGTCAAGATAGTCTAGTTCGGTTTCTTAGCCGAACTCACGTAGAGGCCATCCACCATAGCATGTACATGCATGTGTTGGTTTACCTACAACTATATTATAACTAGTAAAAACTATGGCTAAATTACTATGACCTACTCACTTCAAAATACAAGCTGCATTAATTATGACTAGATGACTGACACTGACTAACTATGACTACGGTAATAACAATAAAGGCATCCGATAAATAATTACCAGCCCTTCTGAGGAAGCAATCAAAGCTCCTACATGCAATACACCTAAATGAATTCACTAATTAGGAATAAATTAACACAGATGAACAGTGGCCACTGCACAGTGGCCGTGCGGCATAGGCCATGTGTGACTCCTCGGTTCATCTTGTGCGGTGCAGTTGCATCAACTGCCAAAGCGATGGGGCGTCAGATGTGCAGAGGAGGGAGGCCGGGCGGTGGTCTAAACCCTTGTTGGGTGTCTCTTAAGAGTGTCTGTTGCCTAGAGTAGTCATGTAGCACTAAATTTTTCACATCCCAAGTCACATGAAATCATGAAAGCCTAATTTTCGAAACCTAAAATCCTAATTTTTGAAACATAAACTCTTAATTTTTGAGACAATTTAGAAAATATAAAATCTGAAAAAATTACACAATCAAGTACACTATGTAAGGAGCCTTTTTAAATTTTTTTATAATGCTTAGACCTCATTTTCTATGTTAAATTTGTTTTACAAATAGTATACTTAAATAAAGTTTTGAGAAAAAATTCGGAATGTATAAAATTATAGAAAAATTACACAAGTACACTCCGTCGGGAGGCTCCACAAAAATTTCATAATTTTTAGAGCTCATTTGCTATATTTACAATTTCTACAAAAAGTATAATTAAATGATTTTTTTGAAAATTTGCTACAGTCAGTTACAGTGCACCCCGCACGGTGGCCGTGCTGTGCTAAAGAGCTCCGTCACATGGCTACCGTGCGATTTTGGCTAATCCGTATGGTGGCCGTACGATGCGCATATGTGTCATGTCCGGATCAATTCCGTGTAGTGGCAATGCAGTGGAGGTGCTATTTTTGTAATTTCTACGAGATGATTGCTATTCTTGCAAAAATGAGGCAAAAAAAAGGCCAATACAGCCAAAAACTAAAAATAAAAGACCTACAAGCATCTTGCTCCTAGTGAATATTTTTGAATAAACGTACCCTCCTTACCAAGGTTTAAAATAACGGGTAGCAGAAGTGTAGCGGTGGAGTATTTTTATAGTGGGTAGCGGAAGCATAGTGGTGGAGTATTTTTTTTTATAGCGGATAGTGTATATAGAGATATAGCGAACGCTACATGATAAGCTATGAAACACTTAAAATATAAAGATACTTAATCTTAAACTACAAGTCTCAACCATAATTTGTATAAAACAACCAAAATATCAAATCTCACAAGTCTATATCTAAGATAACATCAAAATATAAAAGCCATTAGTGTTTTGTTGATCAACTTTCATCATATGATGAAGAAAAAAGGAAATCAATGTCCCCTTTGTTCCTTCTTTCCTGTCCACATGAAAAATCTGTTTTTGCTGCCAGCTTCTCATTACTCTCTGATATTACATGCTTGCCTTGTTTGGTAAATCATACAAGGAAATAGATCAAGAATTATGCTTACCTTGTTTGAGCCCTCAGCTGTGCATTGGCTATTTCTCCTTTTCTGACGAGAGAGAAATTTCCAATGGGTAGAGAAATAGATGGAATGTCATTACCTAACAAAGCTAAGGATTGTGAAAATATAGAATGTTAATTAATTGGATTAGGTGGGCACATGGAAACACATTCAATGGTGAGAGACCATGTGGAGGTGACTCTATGAGTGTGATGAGTAATTGACACTAGTCTTGGAAAGTTTGAGTTTGATTTGTGTGTTTCGTGTCAAATCGTAGGTTAGCATAGTTGGTTGTGGTCGGTCCTGGTCAAACTCGGTCGGACGTGCCTGGGGTGCTTATTTTACTATTTTGGCCAGTCATAGGGTTATTTCGTGCTTGAGTACTTTTTACTATGCAAATGTATGATTACAGTGTTTCGAGCGGTGCTATGTGATGGTTTCTTGTCTGTGATGGTTGCAGGACTTTGAGGCTACGTCGTGGTGAGGCATGGGATGGCCGGACTAGGCACAGGTGGTGCTGAGGCCAAAGCAGTCGAGAGATGCCGAAGACGGTGAGGGTTCAAGGTGGTTGCAAGGCTTGGACAACAAGACAAGAGGAGGAAGCTTCTAGGAAGAAGCGTAAGGGGCAATTTGGTAAAATTGACTCAGGCTTGAGGAAGCGGATTAGGTTGGAGTTAATGGGCAAAGTGCTCGGTTGTTGGAGTTAACGGGTAAAGCAAGATGTAAACCCGCTAACTTGAAGCTATAAATGGAAGGGGTGTGCACTGGTAGTGGGTGTGGTTTTTGCTTTTGTCCCATTTCTGTGTGTAAGTCTGGTAATAGCAGTCTCTGTTTTGTCTCAATGTCTGCGTGAGTTGTGTTGGTTCTTGTTTTCTCCCTTTGTGTGTGTTTGCTCAGAATGTGAGAGAGCATATGAAATGGCTATAGACAAGCAGTTATGTAATCATTCATCTCTCTGAATCTATCTGAGAAGTCCTGTGTTTGAGATGTTCTGATTTCCTGTCTGTCTTTGTGATGTGCTTTTGTTTCTTTTTGCTCCCCGATCTTCTCTGATGATTCTTTTGTTTTTGAGTTGAATCTCTGATCGAGAAGTTGCAAAGTGATTTAGCTGTGAACTAGGAATCTTCTCAAAGCCCCTTGGCTAGCTTATTCCTGAGAGCAATCTTTTTATCAGCCGAATTATCCCCAAGCAATGGATCGCTGCATTTCCTCTATTTTCACAATTTCTAGGGTTTACTATTCATCGTAAGCAGAGGATTCTTATTCTTGTTGTCTCGGTAGGAAATTTGTGTTAGTTTTGTGTTTTCTCGATCTGAGATCATTTCCTCACTGAGATCAAAGGTCCCATGATCAAAAGATTTGTGATTCTCAAGCTATGTGGAATTTGGCCTCATTTTATGTTCGGGAGTTCAGTTTTCGGTTCAAACCCACAATCAAATGATTTTCATGCTATGTCTGTTTTCATCTTTGCAGCCAAGTTGTTCTGTGTTTATATTTCCCTCTTCCTGAGGTCTATCGCTATTCAAGATGAAGTCCGGATCAATTGACACGAGAAGAACGAGAATCATTCGACATTTCTCTATTTTTCGGTTGTCTTAAGTATTTCTTGTGCGTGCGGTTCTCTGTCGGTTGTTTACGCTTTCCTCGGGTCACCGGCGCTTTTCTTTTATGGTTTTGCTTTACTCCTTTATTTACTATCTCTGATCTGTAGTATCTGATCTGTTTAATCCTCGATCATTTGTTTTATATCGCCTCTGTTCTTCTTCATTGATGCGCATTCCGTTTCTCTGTTCGCCTCTGTTTTTAGTTCCCGGTCAGGCCGAACACACTTCGGTGGTCCAACCACTCACTCTATGGCGGTCGGCCGACACGCCATCGCTGGTCGGGCAGAAGCAGCCATCGCGGTCGGCCGGCTCGGTCTCTGGCGGTCAGATCTGCTCGGCTACTGCGGTCAGACCGGCTCTCAAATTGCGGTCAGACCGATTTTGGCTGTGCGGTTAGATCGCTACTTCTTTGGCGGTCAGACCAGCTCTCTGGACTATCAGTTTTCCTTGCTTTGTTTTCTGATCTTTTCTCCAATTTCCAGTGAGCATTCATCTTCTTGTTTCATAGCTTCTATAGCTACCGGAGAAGAAAATTGTGCGAATACTTGGGGCGGTTTGAAAGCACCATTCACCCCCTTCTGTTGCCATTTCAGTCCTACAATTGGTATCAGAGCCGGTTAGCTCTTCTCTATAAATCTTAACTGGTTTGTGAGCATGGCGACAGACAAGTATTCCACCAAGCCCCCTATCTTCTATGGGATCAACTATCCCTTCTAAAAGAGTAGGATGGAGACTTACATACAGACTCAGGGCTATGCCATCTCGAGAAAGGTCAAAACGCGCTATGTTGTTCCTGCTGATGAGAACATCAATGTGGCAAACATGCCGGATGTTAAGGCGAATGCTATGGCGAGGAACATCATAATTCAAGGTCTGAGCCGAAGCGATTCGATCGCATCTCTCATCTCACGTCGGCTTTCAATATTTGGGTGACCCTCGATGCTTACCATGAGGGAACTACTCAAATTAAGATGGTACGATAGGACCAGTACAAGCGAGATTACAACAAATTTGAAATGCTCGTTGGAGAGTCCCTTGATGAGTGTTTTGTGAGGTTTCACAAAATTATGAGCAATCTCCGAGCGGTCGGTCTCATATACCCCGATTCGGACAATGCTCGACAGATGCTTTCAGCCTTGGATTTGCGGGTTTGGGAGATGAAGGTGACCACCATCAAGTACACGACCGATCTTTCGACCTCGAGTCTTGACGCGTTGTACTCATGCCTCAAGACTCACGAGATTGATATAGTCTCTCGCAAGTCGAAGTCTCAGTCGATGGCCTTAGTCATCGCTCCCAGTCCACCCACTGGATCTTCTTCTGATATGGTTCCTGGATTCTCTCTTGCTGCTCTTTGTGAGCTAAATAATGACCAACTAGAGCAACTCCCAGAAAACCAACTAGCTCTCTTAGCCAGAAAGTTCTTCCATGCATACAAGAGAGTGAGGGACAAGAAAAGAGGAGGGTCGGTGATTTGCTTTGAGTGTGGTGGCCCCAACCACCTTCGGGCAAATTGCCCCAAGCTAGAGAGGGGCAAGAACGACTACGACGGTACGAGTAAGGACGACTACACCAACAAGAACCGCAACAAGAAGCCCCCAGCTCGCGGCCAAGGCAAAGGGAAGAAGATGTTTCACCGCTTCCTTACCGCCTTCGACGACATCAACTTTAGCGACATGGAAGGGTGGAGTGACGACGATGGCAAGGATGATCAAGACCCCAAGGACGGCGATAACTTCATCAACATGTGCTTCATGGCCAACAAGACCGATGTCAGCGACAGCGAGCTCTACAGTGACTCCGATGAGGTATGTCCCTCCTATGACCAGCTCAATGATGCCTTTCTCAAACTAGGAAAATTTCATGCTAGATCAAGATCTAGGTGTAGTGAGTTGGAGAAGGAAGTAGAAAGCTTGTCACGGGACCTTACTTCACGTAGATCGGCTCCCTTCCGTGATGAATGTGATGTATGTTCTTCCTTGTTGGAGATATGAAGAAGCTAAAGACCACTCATGATAGTGTGACTTCTGAGCTAGACTTGCTTAAGGTGGAGAATGTTAGTCTGTTAGCTGAATTAGAGATCACTAGGATTGCTGCTCTTTCATCTACTACTGTTGGGACTACTTCTTGCACCTCATGTGTGGTTAAGGATAATGCTTTTAGAGGTCTTTACACTATGCTTCTTGATCTGTCTGAAAATTATGAAAGTTATAATAACTTAAAGATTAACCTAAAGAAGGCAGATCATAAAATTGCTGAATTGCATGCTTCCTTGCTTGACCCCATTGTGTCTTGCATCAATTGTCCTAAATTGACTACTGAACTTGAATATGTCTCAAAATGGTTTCAAGAAATGATTGATCACAACAACAAAATGGCTTATTATGCGTGTAAGGACTCTGTTAGCTCACACACACCATGTAATAATTGTGAAAAACTAAAACTTGAACTCGTTGTTTTGAATGATAAATGTGTGAAGCTAACTCAGGACCTACCAGAGAAACCACAATCTTGTTTTGATGTGTGTTCTATGGTAGGGGAGAAGCCTAAGGATATGGTAGAGACGCGAAGGCTAGAAGTAGGACTGTCCCTTCCATGTCCCGCGAAGCCCTCAAAGTTGATACGGCTGTGCACAAGGAGAGTCATGCACATGCTATTCGTTCTTCTGCTGTTGATTATTCTTCGTCTCCTCCTGTTGTCTCCTCTTCCCCCTGCTCTTTTTGCACCTCTCTCTTTCAGGAGTGTCAATATCTTATAAACACTCTTGAGAGATTTGTAGGAGGCAAGAAGAAGCTGAATCTGATTCTAGACAAGTCCAAAATTTGCAAGTTCAATCAAGGTCTAGGATATGATTTCTTAGAGGATGTTAGGAAGCATCCACCTGCTGTTCTCAGACCTATAGCAGCAAGTGTGATCGAGGTTAAGCTCAGAACCAAAAAGGTTGAGTTCAAATCTTCAGGCTTTATCCAAGGGATCTCTGACAGTAAGGTGGAGTTTCATTGTACCTTCTGTCAGAAGGATGGACACAAGATTGAGAGATGCTTCAAGCGTGCCAAGATCACGCGGAGAGATCGTGTTCGCACTCTTAGGCGTATTCAGGGTCAGCCCCAGACGTTGAGTGCACCTAAGACCAACACAAGGTCTAGGGTTGATCAGTTTGAGGTATTTAGGCAAAGTCGAGAACTTGGCTTTTCTGGTTTATCTGATTTTTGTCCTCAATTTGCCTCTAATCGTGATATCCGCCATTCTAAGGGTAGATCTCGTTTTCCCTATCTAGATAGCTACCCGCGGTGAGATCAGCATGTTGCTAGTGCTCCGACTCGCTCTTCCATAGCAGTCAAGCCCAGCTACAGCTTCAGGTCTGCACTTAGACCTTCTTGCTTTCTGAGCAACGAAGAGTGTAGGGTAGTTAGAGGTTAGTCGTGCTTGACTATTTCTTCTGCTCATCGTGTGACTTAGTATTGGGTACCAAAGTCTGCATTGATTTATCCCAGTACTGAGCCATCTCTCTCTCGTTGACTCAGGTTCGCCGGACTGGGAAGGGAGAGGTATGGCTCACAGACTCCGGTTGTTCTTGACATATGACCGGAGACTCTCATTGGTTCTCCTCCCTAGTCTGTGCTCCAGGTGATGAGACAATCACCTTCGGAGACGTCTCATCTGGGCGAGTCATCGCTAAAGGTACAGTGCGGATCAATAACTCTTTTATTCTCAAAGATGTTGCCTTAGTGAGTAAACTGTAGTATAATTTGCTTTCTGTTTCTCACCTTACCGATGATGATTTCGGGGTAAGTTTTAAGAAAAATATTTGTAAAATTCTTGATTCTTCGAGGAGTCTTGTTTGGAGGATTTCTAGAATTGGGAGGATCTTTCGTACTGATTTTATTGAGTCTTCTGGCGATCCTCTCAGGTGTTTAGTTGCTTCAGAGTCCCGTGATCTCTCCTTCTGGCACAGTAGACTTGGTCACATTGGTTTTGATCATTTGACCCGAGTTAGCGGACATGATCGCATTCGAGGTCTGCCCAAACTTAAGATGGTTAAAGACTTAGTTTATGCTCCTTGTCGGCATTGCAAGATGGTTGCTGCTTCTCATCCTCCAGTCACTGTGACTATGATTAATGCACCAGGACAGCTTCTTCACATGGACACAGTCGGTCCAGCTAGAGTGCAGTCAGCAGGAGGAAGTGGTATATTCTTATCGTGGTCGATGACTTCTCGAGGTTTTCTTGGGTGTTTTTCTTAGCCTCGAATGATGAGACGTTCAGTCATTTTTGGGGTCTTTTTAGTAGGCTTTCTGTTGAGCCTCCGGGTGCCTTACGAGCGATTCATAGTGACAATGGCATGAAGTTCAGGAATTCCTACTTTGAGAAGTTTTGTGATGAGACAGGTGTAGAGCATCAGTTCTCTTCTCCACACGTCCTCCAGCAAAATAGTGTCGTGGAGAGAAAGAATCGTACCTTGGTCGAGATGGCAGGACAATGCTTGATGAGTACTCTACACCTAGGAAGTTTTGGGCTAAGACTATAGCCACCTCGTGCCATGTTTCAAACAGAGTTTTTCTGAGGGCACACTTGCATCGCACTTCTTATGAGTTGAGATATGGGCGAAAGCCCAGTGTCTCTCATTTTCGCGTGTTTGGTTGCAAGTGTTTTATTTTGAAGTCTAGGAACTTTGATAAGTTCGAGTCACGTTCTTGTGATGGGATTTTTCTAGGTTACTTGTCTTCTTCGCGGGCTTATAGGGTCTAGAACTGCGAGTCTAGCAAAATGGTAGAGACATGTGAGGTGATATTCGATGAGGCCAGTCCGGGGACTAAGCCCGATATCTCAGGTTCTGTAGAGCAATCCGAGACCATCTTTGTGAATGATGGGGAGAATGGAGATAAAGGTTTGTTACCTAATCCAGTTCCACCTCCCCTTGAGGTGCCTGCTTCTTCCACCGCACCTCGAGGAGATCAGTCCATTTCTTCTATATCTTCTGAAGCTAGTGGCTCTGTTCCTACCTCGTCAGCTCATGAGGTAGATACCACTTCTTCTTCTCATCCAAGACCTCCCCGACATATCATAAATCATCATCCTTCAGAGCAGGTGATAGGAGATCTTTTCGAGCGCGTCACACGCTCAAAGTCTGGCATGTCTCACTTCTGTCTCCACTCTGCCTTCGTTGCCTCTTTCGAGCCCAAGGATGTTAGTCATGCTCTTTCTTATGAGTCTTGGGTCATTGCCATGCATGAGGAGTTAGAGAACTTTGAGAGGAACAAGGTTTGGTCGCTTGTTGAGCCCCTAGAGGTCATAATGTCATAGGTACCAAGTGGGTATTCAAAAACAAGCAGAGTGAGGATAGGGTAGTCATTCGAAACAAGGCTAGGTTGGTAGCTCAGGATTTCTCCCAGGTTGAGGGTTTAGATTTTGAGGAGACTTTTGCCCCTGTAGCTAGGCTAGAGACCATTAGGATTTTGCTTGCATTCGCAGCGTCTAAGGGTTTCAAGCTGTACCAGATGGATGTCAAGAGTGTCTTCCTCAATGGGTATATTGAGGAAGAGGTCTATGTTAGGTTGCCCCTAGGTTTCGAGAACCCCAAATACCCAACCATGTCTACAAGCTTTCTAAAGCCCTGTATGGACTTAAGCAAGCCCCTAGAGTTTGGTATGAGAGGCTTAAGTCTTATCTGGTGAGTCATGGGTTTGAAATGGGTAAGGTAGACAAGACCGTGTTCATTCGCATGCATGGCAATGACCTTCTACTCGTCCAGATTTATGTGGATAACATCATCTTTGGAGGCTCCTCTCATGCACTTGTTTCCCAATTCTCCGATGTCACGAGCACAGAGTTTTAGATGAGTATGATAGGTGAGTTGAGCTTCTTCCTTGAATTCCAGATCAAGCAGACTCGGAAGGGTATCTTCTTGCATCAGGGCAAGTACACTCGAGACCTCCTGAGACGCTTTGATATGAGTGATAGCAAGCCAGTGTCAACTCCAATGGCGTCATCACCTTCACTTGATCTAGATGAGGATGGCGAGCCAGTTGATCAGAAAGAGTACCGCAACATGATTAGTTCCCTCTTGTACCTCACTGCCTCGAAATCGGACATACACTTCTCCATATGTCTGTGTGCTCGATTTCAGGCCTCCCTCGCGTATCTCACCGCCAGGCGGTGAAGCGCATCTTTAGGTACCTTCGAGCTACCATAGACTATGGTATCCGGTACTCTTCATCTTCCTGTCTTTCTCTCAGAGCCTACTCCGACACAGACTTTGCTGGCTGAAGGATAGATAGGAAGAGCACGTCTGGCACTTGTCAATTCATTGGCACATCTCTTGTCTCCTGGTCTTCTAGGAAGCAGTCCAGTGTTGCACAGTCCACCGCAGAGGTCAAGTACGTTGCTGTCGCCAGTTGCTGCAGCCAGGTACTTTGAATGGTTTCGACCTTACGGGACTTTGGGTTAGTATAGATAGTATTCCACTCTTTTATGATAATACTTCTTGTAGGATCGAAAATGGCAACAGAGGGGGGGTGAATGGTGCCTTTTAAAATTGCCCCCAAGAAACCACATAATTTCTCCTCCAATAGCTAGAAAGCTATGAAGAAGAAAAATGACTATTTTCTTAAATAGAGAGAATCAGCCAAAAGAGATTAAAAAAAGGAAATCAAACAAAAGGCAAAACCAAAGCTACAGCCAAAAAAATGCAGAACACAAGCACTCCAGGGAAAGAAGTCTGAACCGCTAGGCACAAAACCAACATGAAAAAGAGTAGCGATAGACAACCAGCAGCAAGGATTATACTTTTTTGTTCAAAGGAGTACACATTTTGGATTTTAGCTTCTGAACCAAACTAAGTAGCTGAGGAGAAAATTTTCATCATTCGACAATAGAAAGGGAATACTAACTGCAAGCACTAAACAAGTACTGCTAATCAAGAAAGAAGGCTGGCCGAAACTGAAAACAGACTGTTCTGCAAAAACAGAGACTGGAAGCAAAAGAGAAAGAAAGAAAACAGAATAAAAGCTAAAGCTGCTGCCAAAGACTGATACAAAAGTATTCCTACAGCTGCCGAACAGCATCCAAAAAACAGAACCGAAAAAAATTGAAAACTTCTTTGTGCTAGAACAATGAAATGAGCTGCAACTGAAAATGATTGGCCACTGCTAGCTATTGATAGATCAAAGTGATCGTTGCTTCCCAAAAATATATGCTGCCGAGAGCTGCTTTGCTGCTGCAAATTCAAGGCTGCCGAAGGATCATTTTGCTGCAAAGGAAATCAGCTAGAACCGAAACATTGAGAGAGACAAAAAAAACTACTTCTGGCCGAAAGCACCCAGGGCTGAAAATTAGATGCAGTTTTCAATTTGATTCCTTATTCCAACAACCATCTGCATAGCAGGAATCGGCAGAAGCTTGATGCACTTGATGTACTTAGAAAGAGATAAATCAGATCACAAAAGCCTTTCAGCCAAAGATCAATCAAAGAATTTAGACTGCAGCTGATTACAGAACACACATAAAAAGAAAAGAGACCAAACATCATGAGCTTGTGAACCTTGAAACATTTGATTCTTGATGGCCTCTCAACAAGAAAGCACAGGTTATGAGCAAGACTAAGAGAAGGAGGCAAACTGGAAATGAAACGATAAAGAAATATGAACAGAGAAGAGAAAGTAAACCATCTCCAAAACAGAAATTCCTTGAAAAAGAGACGGAGACATATAGAAGAAATAGAGTGATTACATGCTGTCCACTTCTCTCAAGAACACAAACTAAGTCCCCATACGCATGGACATTAGAACAAGAACAGTAATTACAAGACTCTCAATTCATTCTCACCCTCTCAATCCTCAAGAACACCAAGAGTCTCACATGCTTCTTGGGAGGAACACAATCCACACAAAGGGATGAATGAGCTCTAAAACCATGAAGGGGTATGCATCCCCTAACACCTATTTATAGCCCTTGGCTAACGGGTCTCCAACCCGTTATGCCGGCTAAACCCTAACGGAGCTGCTCTCGCCAGTGCAGCCTTGCGAATTACCGATTCGCCCCTCCTGCACCTTCCCGGAAGCTTCCGCGCTCCTTGCCAACCACGACTCGCAACCACCTCGAGTTCACGCCGTCTTGGACACATCTCGACCGTTCTGGCCTCAACGCCACCTGCGTCTAGTCCGGTCACCCCGTGTCTCGCCACGACTCCGTCTCGACGTCCTGCAGTCAACACAGACAAGAAAATATGTCACATAGCACCGCTCGATACATGTAAGCATAATAACATCAACAAACATGTCGAATCATCAGAATATACATCCTAATCTCATACGACCAAGTTTGATCAAGTCCGACTGAGCCCGTTACACAACGCAACGTCAAGGTCCGAACCAACCAACTCAAACTCGACTTTCCTAAACCGATGTTAATTACTCATCATACACATGGATGACCTCCACATGGTCTCTCAATCTCCCCCTTGATGATTATATTGACAAACCCAGAAAAAGCATATGAAGTTGAGTTTGAAGAGTCCAACATGGTCCAAAGAAGGAAATAAAGCTAATGACCATGTCGACAGAAGGAGCAAAAGAAAGAACAAGTTTTCCTAAAAGCTACCTAAATGGCTTTTTCTACCACTATTCTTCCCCTTTTGGCAATAAACACATCAAGAATGCAAGAAGGAGAATAAGTCATGAAAATGGATGAAAAGGCTGAAGTTTGATTATTCTAAGCATTTAGAGCCATGAAAATTATCCAAAATGACCATTAAGAATTGCATCAAGCCATAACTCAATAGAATGCTATCTAGATCATGACAGAATATGTATATGTCAGCTAAACCAAAGAGATGACAATTTGAATTATAATGCAATTTGTGAACAAATTAAGTCATCAATGAGCAAAGTCTAGCTAGAGACATCCAAGGATGATGCAGGCCATGTCAATAAGCTAAGCGGAACCAAGAAGCTACAGTTGAGTCCAAATAGAGTGTTATATGCTCAAGAAGGAAACATTGGTTCAAGTATTTGGTTCTTTTGTAACTTAAGCAAATCAAGCACAAATGACATATTTTCTTATGAAACTTGTGGTTGTTTTCAACCAATATTTTTATCATGTGCTAGATCTCAAGCCTTATGCGATCATACCAAGCGAGAAGCTTAAGGAAATGATCTTGGTCATCTAAAACTCCCCCTGAGTTCATGCCTAGTGCAATGGCAAGCCGTCTCATGAGAAAGAATTGGTGAGATCGGTTTTTCGCACAAAGAGATCTTTTGCTTTTGAAATGATTGTACTAACCTATGCATCATCAAGAGACTAAAACAGCTCAATCTAAGGCTCAATAGAGATTCAACGCTCAACTCAGCCTATTTGACATGGCATGGATCATAAAAGGATAGCTCAAGAAAGACTAGTCTCGTATGCTAACATTTTTAGATCAAATTGAGCAAGCTTAATTAACTTATCATGGCAAAAACTAGTTTACACATATGAAGACATGATAAATATAGCAAATGAGCACAAGTCATGGTAAGTTGTAAAGCAGTGTAAGCATGTCATAATAGGATAATCATCAAGGCACAAATGTAGTTATATTACAATGCAGAATGATATGTAGAAAATCCAGCTCCCCCTCAACATGTGATGCAGCTTTTAGTTCAAGTTGAGTTAAGTCAATATTAAGCTCCAGAAGCTCCCAAATGAACTCCCCCTGAACCAAAGCAATAAGATCGAGAAGCTGGCAAAGAAATCAAAGAAGACAGTCCTTAAAGCATAGATAAGATGTAGAGGAAACTATGGCTCATACTAACTCTCATCTACCCCATATGACTCAAGGACTATCAACTAGTTATCTAACAGACTAAGGGGCAAACACATACCCTGTCTACCCGAGAGTGGCCCGACCCTCGCAAGAACCTAAAAGCAGTGGGTAAGCTCAACCTAGTGAGAAGAGAACTAGCTAATAAGCAGCATCCTAGAATCACAAGATAAGAGTAAGAAGTCTAAGCACCTTGGCAAGAGAACCACTTTAACCTATGCTAGAATGACTAAACCCAATGCACCCGTATGCAATACAAGCAGCAAGGAGTAAGAGCATAATTAATAATGTAAAGCAGTAAAGCACAAGCTCCCCCTCACAACAGTCCATAAGGACAAACCACCCCAAGCTCTCCCCGTAGAGCTGAAAACCTAGAGCTATCCAAAGGCTTGGTGAAAATGTCAGCCAACTGGTGGTCACTCTCCACAAACTAGAGCACGATGTCACCCTTCTCTACATGATCTCTACAGAAGTGATAGCGAATATCAATATGCTTGGTCCGAGAATGTCTTGACCGGGTTCTTAGCAATGTTAATTGCAGAAGTGTTATCACAAAAGAGTGGAACACTGTCTATAGCTAACCCAAAGTCCCGCAAGGTCGACGCCATCCAAAGTACCTGGCTGTAGCAACTGGCGGCAGCAACGTACTCGGCCTCTGCGGTGGACTATGCAACACCGAACTACTTCGTAGAGGACCAGGAAACGAGAGAAGTGCCAATGAATTGGCAGGTGCCCGAAGTGCTCTTCCTATCTATCCTACAGCCAGCAAAGTCTGCATCCGAATAGGCTCTCAAGGAAAGATAAGAAGAGGAAGAGTACCAGATACTATAGTCAATGGTAGCTCGAAGGTACCGAAAGATGCGCTTCACCGCCTGGCGATGAGACACGTGAGGAGAAGCCTGAAACCGGGCACAAAGACACACAGAGAAGTGTATGTCCGGTCTAGAGGCAGTGAGATACAAGAGGGAGCCAATCATGCTACGATACTCCTTCTGATCAACTGGCTCGCCATCCTCATCTAGGTCAAGAGAGGCTATAGAAGCCATCGGGGTTGACACAGGCTTACCATCACTCATGTCAAAGCGTCTCAAGAGGTCACGAGTGTACTTTCCTTGATGCACGAAGGTACCCTCCCGAGTCTGCTTGATTTGGAAGCCAAGGAAGAATGTCAACTCACCCATCATGCTCATCTCAAACTCGGTGCTTATGACATCCGAGAACTGTGAAACTAAAGCATGAGAAGAGCCGCCAAAGATGATGTCATCGACATAAATCTGGACGAGTAGAAAATCAGGGCCATGCCTACGAATGAACAAGGTCTTATCCACCTTACCCATCTAAAAACCATGACTCAACAGATAGGACTTAAGCCTCTCATACCAAGCTCTAGGGGCTTGCTTAAGTCCATACAATGCTTTGGAAAGCTTCTAGACATGGTTTGGGTATTTGGGGTTCTCGAAACCTGGAGGCTGTCTCACATAAACTTCTTCATCAATAAACCCATTGAGGAAGGCACTTTTGACATCCATCTGGTAAAGCTTGAAACCCTTAGAAGCTGCAAAAGCAAGCAGGATTCTAATGGCCTCAAGTCTAGCTACAGGGGCAAAGGTCTCCTCAAAGTCGAGACCCTCAACCTGAGAGAAGCCCTGAGCAACCAGTCCAGTCTTATTTCGAATGACTAACCCCTCCTCATTCTGCTTGTTCTTGAACACCCACTTGGTCCCAATGACATTGTGACCTCGAGGGGGCTCAACAAGCGACCAGACCTTGTTTCTCTCGAAATTTTCTAACTCCTCATGCATGGCATTGACCCAAGACTCATCAGATAGAGCATGACAAACGTCCTTGGGCTCAAATGAGGGACTAGATCAGGTAGACAACTCTCATCTCCATCGTCCTCATCATCCACAAAGATGGTCTCGGATTGCTCTAAAGAACCTGAGATATCGGGCCTTGTCCCCGGACTGGCCTCGTCGAAGGTCACCTCACAGGTCTCTACTATTTTACTAGACTCTTAGTTCCAGACCCTATAAGCCCGCGAAGAAATCGAGTAGCCTAGAAAGATCCCATCACAAGAACGTGACTCGAACTTATCTAGATTTCCTGACTTCAAGATAAAAGCACTTGCATCCAAACACACGAAAATGAGATACACTAGGCTTCCGCCCATATCTCAACTCATAAGAAGTGCGATGCAAGTGTGCCCTCAGAAAAACTCGATTTGAAACATGGCACGCGGTAGCTATAGCTTCAGCCCAAAACTTCCGCGATGTAGAGTATTCATCGAGCATCATCCTAGCAATCTCGACCAAGGTACGATTCTTCCTCTCCACTACGCCATTCCACTGAGGGACGTATGAAGAAGAGAACTGGTGCCCTACACCTGTCTCATCACAGAACCTCTCAAAGTAGGAATTCTTGAACTCCATGCCATTGTCACTGCGGATCGCTCGTAAGGCACCCGGAAGCTCAACAGAAAGCCTACTAAAAAGACCTCGGAAATGTGTAAACGTCTCATCCTTCGAGGCTAAAAAAACACCCATGAATACTTCGAGAAGTCATCGACCACGACAAGGACATACCACTTCCCTCCCGCTGACTGCACTCGACCGTGTCCATATGGAGCAGCTGTCTCGGTGCATCGGTCATAGTAACTGTGACCGGAGGATGAGAAGCGGCAACCATCTTGCCGTGCCGGCATGGAGCACAAACAAGATCTTTGACCATCTTGAGTTTCGGCAGACCACGAATGAGATCGTGGCCACTAACTCGGGTCAAATGGTCAAATTCAATATGACCAAGTCTCCGATGCCAGAAGGAAAGGTCACGGGACTCAGAAGCAACCAAACACCGGAGAGGATCACCAGAAGACTTAGAAAAATCAGCACGAAAGATCCTCCCAAAACGAGAAATCCCGCAAACCAGACTACCCGAAGAATCAAGAATTTTGTAATTCTTTTTCTTAAAGCTCACCTCAAAGTCGTCATCGGTAAGCTGAGAAACAGAAAGAAAATTATACTACAGCTTACTAACTAAAGCAACATCTCTCAAAATAAATGAATCATTAATGCGCACTGTGCCTTTGGCGATGACGCGCCCAGATGAAGCGTCTCCGAAGGTGATCGTCTCATCACCTGGAGCACGGGCAAGGGAAGAAAACCAACGGGAATCTCTGATCATGTGTCGTGTATACACAGAGTCTACGAGCCAAACCTTTCCTTCCACCGCCCGCGAACCTCGCTTGAGTCGAGTCTGTACCGATGTCGCTTAGTTCGCCCTCGAGGGCCATGAAGCACATGTCGGAGAAGTCGTCGCCACCTTTGGGGTCTTGATCACCGGTCCCATCGTCGTCGCTCCAACCCTCCACCTCGCTAAGGTCGAGGTCGTCGAATGCGGTGAGGACGCGGTGGAAGAGCTTCTTATCCTTCCCAAAGTCGCGGAACTTCTTCTTGCCTTGCGTGTGAGCTGGAGGCTTCTTGTTGCGGTTCTTGTCGGTGTAGTCGTTCTTGCCCGAACCGCCGTAGTCGTTCTTGCCCTTCTCCAGCTTAGGGCAATTTGCCCGAATGTGGTCGGGGCCACCACACTCGAAGCAATCACGGGTCCTCCTCTCTTTTCGTCCCTCCTTCTCTTGTAAGCATGGGAAAATTTGCGAGCAAGGAGAGCCAACTGATCATCCGCAAGCTGCTCTAACTGATCATCAATTACGTCACAGAGAGCAGCAAGGGAGAAACCGCAAATCAAATCAGAAGAGGGGCCCGAAGAAGAAACGAGATCGGTGACCAAGGCCATCGACTATGACTTTGACCTACGAGAGACAACGTCAATCTCGTGAGTCTTGAGGCGCGAGTACAGCGCGTCAAGAGTCAGGGTCGAGAGGTCTGTCGTGTCTTTGATGGTGGTCACTTTCATCTCCCAAACACGCAGATCAAGTGCAGTGAGCATCTGACGAGCGTTGTCCGAGTCGGGGTACGTGAGACCGACCGCTCGGAGGTTGCTCAAGATCTTGTGAAAATGCGCAAAACACACCTCAAGGGACTCGCCAGCGAGCATTTCAAACTTGTTGTAATCTCGCTTGAACTGGTCCTGTCGCACCGACTTTATTTGGGTGGTGCCCTCATGGTAAGCATTGAGGGTCGCCCAAATATCGAAGGCGGACGGAAGATGAGATATGCGGTCAAACTCACTACAACTCAGACCCTGGGTTATGATGTTCCTTGCCTTAGCGTTTGCCTCAACGTCAGCCATGTTTTCGGCATTGACGTCCTCATCGGCAAGAACAGCAAACCAAACCTTGACCTTTCGCCAGATGGCGTAGCCCTGAGCCTAGATATAGGTCTCCATCCGACTCTTCCAGAAGGGATAGTCCATCCCATCGAAGATCGGGGGCTTGGTCGGGTACTTGTCCGTCGCCATGGCTCTTGAGACCGGTTAAGATCTATGAGGAAGATCGAATCATCAGAATATGCATCCTAATCCCATACGACCAAGTTTGACTAAGTCAGATCGAGCCTGTTACACAACGCAACGTCAAGGTCCGAACCAACCAACTCAAACTCGACTTTCCTAAACCGATGTCAATTACTCATCATACACATGGGATGACCTCCACATGGTCTCTCATTTCTGCCATCAACATTGACAAGAACCCAGTGCAGCACTCTCGGACCAAGCACATTGATATCAGATATCATTTTCTTAGAGACCATATGGAGAAGGGTGATATAGTGCTCCAGCTTGTGGAGAGTGACCACCAGTTGGCCGATATCTTTACCAAGCCTTTGGATAGCTCTAGGTTTTCAGCCTTGCGAGGAGAGCTTGGGGTGATCTGTCCTTATGGTTTATTATGAGGGGGAGCTACTTGCTGTTGTGCACCTCATTGCTTATTTACTTCTGTTGCATTCTGGTGCATTGCATGAGGGTGCATTTGGGTTAGTCCTTCTAGTATAGATTAGAGTGGTTCTTTTCCCGAGTTGCTTAGACTTCTTCTTCTCATCATGTGATTCTAGGATGCTGCCTATTAGTTGTCTCTCTTCTCACTAGGTTGAGTTCACTCACTTCTTATAGGTCTAGCGAGGGTTGGGCCACTTTAGGTAGACAGGAACATGTTTACTCCATAGTGTGTTACAAGACCAGCTGATAGTCCTAGCGTCATATGGGGTATGTGAAAGTCAGTCTGAGCTATAGTATTTTCTATATCTTATCTATGCTTTAAGGACTGCCTTTTCTGATTTTATTGCTTTGGTTCGGGGGCAGTTCTTTTGAGATTTGCTAGAACTTAATATTAACATAACTCAACTTGAACTAAAAAGTAGGTCATATACTAAGGGGGAGATGGATTTTCTTGCATCTCTTGTCATTCTGCATTGTAATATAACTACATGGAGCCTTGATTATTATCCTTTTATGACATAAAACAACTGCTTTACATCTTGCCATAATCTGTGCTAAATTGCTAGATTTATCATGACTTATATGTGTAGTCTAGTCTTTGCCAGGATAGGTTGATTAAAAATGCACAACTTGAATTAAATCATGTCTTGTTAACTCTTGGGACTAGTCTGTCTTTAGTTATCCTTTTATGATTCGTGCCATATCAAATTGGCTGAGTTGAGTCTTAAATCTTTATTAATTTTTGGATTGAGCTATGCTAGTTTCTTTATGAAGCATGAGTTATTATTAACTCCTTGTCCTTGAACTAGATTCTTTCTCATGGGACTACTTGCCATTGCACTAGACATGAATTCAGGGGGAGTTTTGGTTGACCAAGATTATTTTCTTAAGCTTCTAGCTTGGAGTGGTCGCATAAGGCATGAGATTTAGCACATGACTAAATAAAAATTTTGGTTCGAAACACCATGAGTTTTTAAAAGGAAAAACATGTCAATTGTGCTAAATTTGCTTAATTAAAAAAAGACTAAGTACTTGAACAAATGATTCATTATTGAACTTGTAGCACTCTAAATTGACTCAATACTAGCTTCTTGATTTCACTTAGAATATTGACATGGCTTGCATCATCGTTGGATATCTTTCGCTAGACTATAATCTTGGACAACTTGACATGCTAAGAACTTCATCTAAGTTTCAGATTATGACTTATTTGGTTTAGCTTGTCTAGACATGAATTGTCATTCTGGATAATCTTCATGGCTCTAATGCTTAATTTGAATAACATACAGTCATATCATTCAAGTCATGCTCTGTTTTTCTCCTTGCATCTTGATGAGTTTATTGCCTAAAGGGGGAGACTAATGGAGAAAAAGGCATAAGAGGGGATTTTCTGGAGCTTTTGAGGAAAAAATGTTCTTTCTATTTGCTCCATTATCAACATGGTCATAATTTTTTCTCTTAATCTCTTTAGACCATGTGTGACTTTGCTTTTTAATTCACAAAAACAAACTCAACTTTATGCTTTTTCTGAGTTTGTCAATATACTCATCAAGGGGGAGATTGAGAGACCATGTGGATGTGACCCCATGAGTGTGATGAGTAATTGACACTTGTCTTGGAAAGTTTGAGTTTGATTTGTGCGTTTTGTATCAAATCGTAACTTAGCACAGTTGGCTATGGTCGGTCCTGGTCAAACTCAGTCGGACGTGTCTAGGGTGCTTATTTTACTATTTCAACCAGTCATAGGGTTATTTCGTGCTTGAGTACTTTTTACTGATGCAAATGTATGATTACAGTGTTTCGAGTGGAGCTATGTGATGGTTTCTTATCTGTTATGGTTGCTGGACTTTGAGGCTAAGTGTGGCGAGGCATGAGATAGCCGGACTATGCACAGGCGGTGTTGAGGTCGAAGCGGTCGAGAGATGCCGAAGACGGCGAGGGCTCAAGGTGGTTGCAAGGCTTGGACAGCAAGACAAGAGGAGGAAGCTTCCAGGAAGGAGCGTGAGGAGCAATTTGGTAAAATTGACTCAGGTTTGAGGTTGGAGTTAATGGGCAAAATACTGGGTTGTTGGAGTTAACAGGTAAAGCAAGATGTAAACCCGCTAACTTGAAGCTATAAATAGAAGGGGTGTGCACTGGTAGTGGGTGTGGTTTTTGCTTTTGTCCCATTTCTGTGTGTGAGTCTGGTACTAGCAGTCTCTGTTTTGTCTCAATGTTTGCGTGAGTTGTGTTGGTTCTTGTTTTCTCCCTTTATGTGTGTTTGCTCAGAATGTGAGAGAGCATATGAAATGGCTATAGACAAGCAGTTATGTAATCATTCATCTCTCTGAATCTATCTGAGAAGTCCTGTGTTTGAGATGTTTTGATTTCCTGTTTGTCTTTGTGATGTGCTTCTGTTTCTTTTTGCTCCCCAATCTTCTCTGATGATTCTTTTGTTTTTGAGTTGAATCTTTGATCGAGAAGCTGCAAAGTGATTTAGCTGTGAACTAGGAATCTTCTCAAAGCCCCTTGGCTAGCTTATTCCTGAGAGCAATCTTTTTATCAGCCGAATTCTCCCCAAGCAATGGATCGCTGCACTTCCTCTGTTTTCACAATTTCTAGGCTTTACTATTCATCATAAGCAGAGGATTCTTATTCTTGTTGTCTCGGTAGGAAATTTGTGTTAGTTTTGTATTTTCTCGATCTGAGATCATTTCCTTGCTGAGATCAAAGGTCCCATGATGAAAAGATTTGTGATTCTCAAGCTATGTGGAATTTGGCCTCATTTTATGTTTGGGAGTTCAGTTTTCGGTTCAGACCCTCAATCAAATGATTTTCATGCTATTTTTTTTCTTCTTTGCAGCCAAGTTGTTCTGTGTTTGTATTTCCCTCTTCCTGAGGTCTATCTGCTATTCAAGATGAAGTCCAGATCAATTGACCTGAGAAGAACAACAATCATTCGACATTTTCTCTGTTTTTCGATTGTCTTGATTTTTCTTGTGTGGCGGTTCTCTGTCGCTTTTTGCTTTCCTCGTGTCACCGACCTTTTCTTTTATGGTTTTGCTTTACTCCTTTATTTACTATCTTTGATTTGTAGTATCGATCCATTCGGTCCTCGGCCTCATTGCTTTTATCTTCGCCTCTGTTGTCGTCACCGATGCGCATTTCGTTTCTCTGTTCTCCTCTGTTTTTAGTTCCCGGTCAAGTCGAACACACTTTGGCAATCCGACCGCTCACTCTCGGCGGTCGGGACCGACACGCCATGCGGTCAAACCGACCTGACCCATCGTGGTTAGACCGGCAGCCATCGCGGTCGAGCCGGCTCGGTCTTTGGCGGTCAGACCTGCTCTTCTAATGCGGTCAGACCGGTTTTGGATGTGCGGTCAGATCACACCTTCTTTGACGGTCAGACCAGCTCTCTGGACTGTCATTTTTCCTTGCTTTGTTTTCTGATCTTTTCTCCAATTTCCAGTGAGCATTCATCTTCTTGCTTCATAGCTTCTAAGCTATCGGAGAAGAAAATTGTGCGAATACTTGGGGCGGTTTGAAGGCACCATTCACCCCCTCTGTTGCCATTTTGGTCCTACAAATGGAAAGACCAATATTAGTGAAACTTTGTAAATCAAGAGACGCATCCCTATATCAGAGGTTGTTTCAACGTTATTGGGTAGTAGCGCTGATATAGCTTATAGCAAATAGCGGGGTAGTAGTGCTGATATAGCTTATAATAGATAGCGCTTGTATCAATCCGATATATCGACGATATTGCACCAAATCGCAACAACAACCGACATATAGCGCTCGGGGTACCATGACCACTATAGCAAGGCTATAGCAGCGCTATGGCATGATATTTAAAACAATGCTCCTTACAATCACAGGCAGAAGCAAGTTATCCCACCCGGTGTCATAGGGCACCGGGTCCAAAAAATTTTTTAGTAGGGATCAACACCTCGAACTCATGCATGAACCCCCCAGTAACTCAGTGCACCCACTCCCCGTTCCCTTAAAGCCCAATGAGGGGAGTACTAGCAGCCTAAATTCCTAGCAGTTAGCAACAATCTACAAGGAGCCTTCTCTTCCCTCAACCCATGAGCAACTGCAATAAGCCGAGCTAGCCCTTGTGCCAGCCCAAGAGGGAGGACAACAACAGGCCACGGCGTCTATTTGATCGATCCCGAAGCGTGTCACCTCACAGTAGCCCTTTTCACCTATTCGTTTCGCATGATCGGCTAAGATATGTGTACCACACCCGCCGCACAACCGTATCTAGCCAGGCAGTGATTGATCGTTGGAGAATGGAAGAAATTAGCTTCACTGGACGTATTTTTTCTATTATATTGTTCTTGAACTGCTGAACATACAAATATAGAATTGACTTTTTCAATTAATTGGTGATGATTTCATGAATAATATTTTTTTTGCTATGCAGAGCAACAAGAATTGATGAAAATTATTAATGATGTTGTGATTCGTCTCTTCATAAACTTGAAAGAATGTAAATACTAAAAGTTAATGCATTAATTTACATTTGATCATTCTACTTTTTTTAATTGAAAACTTTAAATTAATTTGGTTCTCTTTTAATAGGCCAATGAGGCCGAATGAAGTATTTTACCAATGCCGGCCAACTTTTATCTATGATTTAGTCATTACTTCCTTCATTTTGCTACAACTACCTAATATTATTATAGAGTTTCTTTATTTTAGGAAGCATTTCGATACTTCTTTATCATCATACATTGTCATCAATTATGTTAAAGTATTGATGCTAAAAATTACAAGACACATTAGTATTTATGTAATATTACTTAAAATTATATATATTGTTATATATATGATGAGTTAATAGACCCCGATTGTTTTTCTTCTACTTTTGCCCTGCTTACAATTAATTGACTTCTGCGAGAGGGAATCAATAAAAGAAACTTACAAGAGATTGTATTTGCATTCATGTAAGGGCCCAAGCATAGGTCACATTTGGAACGTGTGAAATATTACGAATTTGCCGGAATTAAGTTATTTCTAGTGAAATGTTTGTAAACATCCGCCTAGAAACCCTATGTGTGATTTATGAAGAAAGAGACGGAACGTGAAAATAGCCTCATTCTAGAGGGAGCACTGGGGCGGTGGGGCCATCGCTGGGAAGTGGGAGGGCGACTCCAACAAACCCGGACTCCCAAAACCGTGGACGCCGTTGCCTGTTTAGGGAAGCGATGGAGACAGACGGGCCAGCTGAGTCCGGGAAATCTAGGGAACAATGATGCATAATTAAGGCGAGATCAGCGTAGAGTTCACAGGACAGGTGGGGGAAGCACCTGACACTGCTCCCAGGAAATGAATGGAATCATCTTGCTTTCAGCAGTCGCCGTCCTGGTACTAGTCGATCGACTCAGAGTATATTAAATTTATGTAAATTTAAAATCATATCATATAAATATTCTAAAAACTGAGATTATTTTTTTAATGTATTAAACTGATTTTTATTAATACTCATGACCCAAGTTATATTAAAAAACCACAAAATAATAATATCCTCTCTTAACCGTACTATCTTCTACGTAGTGTTTAATGCTCTATGAATTGTTTAAATTGGCACCTTCAATGTATTGAATGATTCAATATCCTCCATATTTTTTTGTTAGAATCGGTACCTTCAATGTATTGAATGATTCAATATCTTCTCCCTTCTCATTTGAACCCACTAAAACACAATATTGGAGATGGTCTTAGAACACTATGTTACAAATGTGGGCAATAATTTAATTTCAAGTTTTACTAGGAGATAAATACAATAAACTAGTGATGCAAAGCTTAGTACTAACAGCAGGCTACTCATCATACTTCAGATTATACTCAAGAAAATATAATAACAAAGTCGTACGTGCGCGCGAACGACTTACTTGTTAACCTGATGAAGAACAGGAAGCCACGCAGGCTTGATGCAGTACAAAACGTAGATGACGCAATGCAGTGAGCAGTCGCGCAGATGCGCTGCCCAGAAACCTTATTGCCGCCCCGTGCATGTACTCTCTGCGGCAACGGTTCGGAGATAACCGCTCTCCCTTGTTCCAGGTGCACACCGTGAAGAAAGGTTGACGAGGTTCAGACGGCACAGCACCACAACACAACAACAGAGTAGAAAGTAGAGAAAGAATGGAGGTGCAAAATTCTCTCTTTTCCTGGATTTCTCGAGGCCCTTTTAAGGGCGCTGCAGTTATTCACTAGTAACTACTGCGTTTTAAACAGAATTATGCATTGGTAACTAATGAATTAAGTAGTGTAAATTCACTTATAACTGCCTCATTCAAATGTTTGAATCTCATTCAAACTGAGAGAGTGGTGCAGGGTTCAAAAAAATAGAGATGGACTTGGTCTGCCAAGTGACACGCCACGTCACGGCACGGTCGCGCGTCGCAAGTCACAAGTCACAAGTCACACGATTTTCACGCGAAAATCGCTGAATCTGCAGCATGCAAGGCGTGCGCGTGTGTGACTAGACAGAACCCTCCACATACCATCTCTATCCATATTCAAGGAGTGGTGAGGACTCTACCTTATAAATTGGTATTTCTCACCTTGCATAGGCAATATGGTACTAAATCATGCATGCTTTGGAATTAAGGAAATGAGCCATAATTAAATGGACCAATTTCTAACAATCCCTCACCAATTCCAAAGCAAGAAATAAATAGATGACAAAGATGTTGTGCTGAAGTACTGTTAATATACTAGTCTTTTAGTGTAAGTCCCGTACGGGTTGAACTTGCACCTAGAATGACAAGATTCATCTTGTCACAACTGATGAATGCACTATGCCTTGAATTCACAGCTTTTCGTGATCAGATTTCACTTCAAATCTCAACTAGTACTAGGCTGCCAATGAACCACGTCTAAACGGAGCGTTATATGATCATGCTCCCTTATCTGCTCATGAGCTTTCTAGAGAATGCCCCGTTCTCATGAACTACGACCACACAGTTAAGCTCAAGTAGGTGTATTCTTTCTAGGTATCCTGCAGGCTAATACCTTTTCCTCATTTGGACAATAGAATACATTAAGGCTTTATGCCAACCTTCCAAACAGTCGAAAGTACATTGTTTATTAGGACATGGGTACAATAAATATGTACTCTATTGTTACAACATCAATTTGTTTTTCCCATTGCCTAAGTCACGGGATCTCCGATCAACAAGGTATAGGTTACCATTGTGATGTAACTTAAATGAGCCTCATTCCCATGTCCATAGATGTCACGGAAATCGCTTTCCGTGCTAACTCTTTTATAAAAGGGTCTGCCAGATTTTTCTCAGTGTGAATATAGTTCACCGCAATCACTCCGGAGTTTCTTAGTTTTTTTGACAGATTTAAGCCTATGCTTCACATGTCTAGAGGACTTCATATTATCCTTTGTACTTATGACTTTGGCCAATACTGTTTGATTATCATAGTACATCAGGATTGTAGGTATTGGTTTCTCAACCAATGGCAAGTCCAATAGAAGCTCTCTCAGCCATTCAGCCTCAACTATGGCTGTGTCAAGTGCTACAAGTTCTGCTTCCATGGTTGACCTCGTCAATATGGTCTGTTTGCAAGACCTCCATGAAACTGCAACACCAGCTAAAGTGAATACATAACCACTTGTAGCTTTGATCTCATCCGCATCAGAGATCCAATTAGAGTCACTATATCCTTCTAATACAGTAGGGTGTACAGTATAATGTATTCCAAAAGATGTTGTACCTCTCAAATAGCGAAACACTCTTTCAAGTGTCTCCCAGTGATCATCTCCTAGGTTAGAAGTAAACCGACTTAATTTGCTCACAGCAAACAAAATGTCAGGTCTTGTGGCACCAACTAAATACATTAGTGACCCAATAATTTATGAATATCTTAATTGATCTTTTCCTAACCCCTATTTCTTTCGAAACTTAATGCTCGCATCATAGGGTGTTGGAGAAACTTTACAATTTTCAAAACCGAACTGGCTCAAAATTTTCTCAATATAATGGGATTGATTCAAAGTGATCCCATCCTTGCTTTTGATCAATTTAATATTCAGAATGACATCTGCCTCTCCCAAATCTTTCATATCAAAACACCGAGATAAGAAGGATTTGACTTTGTCAATTACGGCAGTGTTTGTTCCAAATATAAGTATGTCATCTACATACAGACATAAGATAACTTCTTGACTGCCACCATAATGATAATACACATATTTATCAGCTTCATTCACAACAAAGCCAGCTGATGTCAAAGTTTTGTCAAACTTCTCGTGCCATTGTTTAGGTGCTTGTTTTAGGCCATACAAAGATTTCAATAATCTGCATACCTTATTTTCCTGTCCAGAAATCACAAAACCATCAGGTTGATCCATATAGATCTCTTCCTCCAACTCTCCGTTAAGGAAAGTTGTCTTCATATCCATTCGATGAACATGTAGACCATAGGAAGATGCTAACGCAAGGAGCACTCTGATGGTAGTTAGTATGGCGACAGGAGAATAGGTATCAAAGAAATCTTTTCTCTCTCTCTGGGTGTAACCCTTGGCCACAAGTTTTGCCTTGTATTTCTCAATAGTTCCATCAGGCCTTAGTTTCTTTTTAAAGACCCACTTACATCCTATAGGTTTACACCCGATAGGACGATCTGTGATCTCCCAAGTCCCATTAGCCATGAAAGAATCCATCTCGCTACGGACTGCCTCTTTCCAATACTCACCATCAGAAGATGCATAAGCCTCAGAAAGAGTCTTTGGTACATCATCCACGAGGTATACAATAAAGTCGTCACCAAATATTTTCTCAACCCTTTGTCTCTTGCTCCTGCGATGAGTTTCTGTGACTAGATTGTTATCCTCCTCAGGGATTTCACATATTGGTTCAGAAAAGGTGGGAAGTTCAGAAGTTTGATTATTTTCACTTTCAATATTATCATATTGAACATTCTCTGTTCGAGAAGTACCGCCTGCTGTTCTCATAGGAAAGATATTCTCAAAGAATAAAATATCTCTAGACTTCATTATTGTATTAGCAATAATCTCAGGAGTTTCTGATTTAACTACTAAAAATATATAGGCCGTGCTATTTTGAGCATATCCTAGACAAATACAATCAACAGTTTTTGGTCCAAATTTTCTCTTTTTCTGCAATGGTATATTGACTTTTGCCAAACACCCCCAAGTTCACAGAAAATTAACATTAGGTTTTCTCCCATTCCATCCCTCATACGGAGTAATCTCACTCTTTTTATTGATTACTCTGTTTAGGACGAAAGTTACTGTTAGAATAGCTTCCCCCACCAAGCGTTAGGCATATCGACACTCTCTAACATGGCATTAACTAAATCTGTTAGTGTTCGGTTTTTTCTCTTAGCTACCCTATTTGATTGGGCGAATATGGTGGTGTAAATTCATGGACCATTCCATGCTCAGAACAGAATTGAGAGAATTCATGAGACATACTCTCCTCCACGATCAGACTTCAATCTTTTTATTTTCTTTTCTAGTTGGTTCTCAACCTCGGCCTTATAAGTTTTAAAGTAGTTTAAAGCTTCATCCTTAGTTTTCAGCAAATACACATAGCAGTAGCGTGTTGCACCATCAATAAAAGTTAGAAAATATCTTTTGCCACCTTTTGTCAATAATCCATTCATTTCACATAAATCTGAATAAATAAGATCTAAAGGTGCCAAGTTATTTTCATCCTCTAATCCCTTAAAGGGTTTTCGAGGTTGCTTTGCTTGTACACATGACTGGCACTTTGATCCTTTGACAATTTCACATTTTGGAATTAAATCTAATCTGGACATTCTAGCAATACTATCAAAACCAATATGATAGAAACGAGAATGTCAAATATTTGCCTCATATTTATTTAAACCAGTTGCAATATTCAGATTATAGCAAGACTCTAAAATACTTAGGCGGAACAAGCCTCCGCTCTTATACCCTTTACCAACAAACTTTTCGAACTTAGACATTACAATTTTATTTGACTCAAAAACTAGCTTATAACCATTCCTCCATAAGAGAGAACCACTAGCGAGGTTCTTCTTTATTGTAGGAGTATGCTGCACGTTCTTCAAGTAGACAGTCTTTTCTGAAGTAAGCTTCAGATCCACCGTGCCAACACCAAGAACAGAAGCATGCAACCCATTTTCCATTAGGATGGAGGAAGCCCCTGCTGCCTAGTAAGAAGAAAACAAGGAAATATCAGAACATACGTAAACATTAGCACCAGTATCAACCCACCACTCAGTAGATTGACTTGCTGAAAAGACAACAGGTGGATTACCATACCCTCCTGAAGTCGAGGCCTCGCTTATGATCACGTTAATAGCCTTATTCTTTGGTAATTCACCATCTCGATCTTGCAAGCAGCGGTCCTTCGCCATATGACCGTCTTTTCCGCACACAAAGCGGTGATGTCCTTCAAATCCTTTTCTCGGTTTCTTCTTAAAACTAGTTGTCTTGTTCGGTTTGTTGGATTTGTAATTTTTAGCAATGTCTTTTTTCGTATAACGTTTGCAATTATTACGGCGGATGTGCTAGGTGCATCTTTTGCTCTTGCTTTTTCTTCCACATCGAGGACTGCAATGAGATAATCAACAGAAATCTCTTCCCTCTTATGTTTTAAGCTAGTAGTAAAACCCCGCCAAGAGGCAGAAAGTTTAGCAACGATGCCCGCAGCCATAAACATTGGAGGCAACGCACAACCTAGGTGCGCAATCTCACCGACTAGTACCTGGAGTTCATGAGCTTGTCCAACTACGGACTTAGCCTCATCCATGCTAAAGTCGAAAAATTGCTCACATATGTAGAGCCAGCGACCTGCCTCTGCCTCTGCATATTTGTGCTCTAGTGCATCCCACAACTCTGTGGCGGACTTGAAGTCCATGTACACATCATAGAGCTGATCTGCCAGAACAATCAGAATGCAGCCAAGAGCAGTATTGTTCGTATTTTCAAACTGCATGAACTGCTCAATCATAAATGGATACTGCGGGTGGATAACCCACCACAACCCCAAAGACATGAGCCAAAACTTGGCTCTAGTCTGCCATCTACGAAAATTCTGACCAGAAAACCTCTCAGGTTTCATCGCATCAGAAGCACTAGACATTTCTGTATTGGAACAAAATTCGCAATAAGGTTTCTGGATTGTTACAAATGTGAGCAATAATTTAATTTCAAGTTTCAGTAGGAGACAAATACAATAAACTAGTGATGCAAAGCTTACTACTAACAGCAGGCTACTCATCATACTTCAGATTATACTCAAGAAAATATACTAACAAAGTCGTACGTGCGCGCGAACGACTTACTTGTTAACCTGATGAAGAACAGGAAGCCGTGCAGGCTTGATACAGTACATAACGTAGATGACGCAATGCAGTGAGCAGTCGCGTAGATGCGCTACCCAGAAACCTTATTGCCGCCCCATGCAGGTACTTTCTGCGGCAACGGTTCGGAGATAGCCGCTCTCCCTCATTCTAGGTGCACACCGGGATAAAAGGTTGACGAGGTTCAGACGGCACAGCACCACAGCACAACAACAGAGTAGAAAGTAGAGAATGAATGGAGGTGCAAAATTCTCTCTCTTTTCCTGGACGTCTCCAGGCCCTTTTAAGGGCGCTGCAGTTATTTACTAGTAACTGCTGTATTTTAAACAAAACTATGCACTGGTAACTGATGAATTAAGCAGTGTAAATTCATTTGTAACTGCCTCATTCAAATGTTTGAATCTTATTCAAACAGAGAGAGTGGTGCAGGGTTCAGAAAAAATACGATTTAGTTAGCGTATAATGCAAACGAATATGGGAAAGAGAATCGACAAAAAAATTCAAAATAAACTGAGAAAATAAAATTTAGAAATAATGAAAAATAATCTGGAAGGTTGAAGCCTAAGCCTGGTTAGTTAGCGTTGATTGACCACGGGAACACGTAAGCATGGGAGGAGAGAGAGAGAGAAAGCGGGGGCAAGTACGCCCAGGACAGCCAAAAACCACGGAGGACAAACGTGACTAGGAAGAGAAGAGAGGGGGGGATCGAAAACCCGCCCATGGTATTGGCGCGCGCCCACAGAGTCAGCGGAAACCGGGCCGTCGCTGCACGATTTCCACAAAACCGGGAGCCCCGCTACAGCCGACCCGCGGGCCTCGGTTCCCCCTCTCCAGCTTGCACGGCACGTGGCGACCGGTCGCGCGGCGGGTACTCTGGTGGGGGCCCACGGGACGTGGACGCCACGCGCTGCTCCCTCCCCTCCTCGCCTTTCGGATTTCGTCGGGTTCTCTTCGCTGCCGCGCGGCCAACCCTTCTGTACGGTTGGGGGTCCGCTTGTTTGTTCGTTTTTTTCCGTCTCCTCTTAGCCGGTCCGATCGACGTAACGTTCGAGTGGTCCTGGTTCCGTATACACGAGCTGCCAAGACAAGCTAAACAAAGAACGAGCTCGGAGTTCGCCGAGAATTGCACAGCCACGATTGACCTGTAACCATTTGACCCTGTATGTATCATGTGTGGAGGAGGAGAACGGCTCGGCATGCGTCATGCGTGTACGACTGTACGTCGCGCCGGAGCCCGGCGCACTTGATTTCGTGCAGAACGCAACACTTGGCGCATCGGACAGCCTGCGGTTCCGATTACCACAGGAACGTGAAGCCACACCCCAGCAATCAACGGCAGTGAGCTCCTGGTTGTTTCGCCTTAGTGGAGCTCGCTGTGCCATGTCCTGCTCCTCTGCTGGTATATACCTTTTCTTCCTTCTTTTTTTTATTCTTCCACTTATTTTGAGATATTGCAATACAGCTTGCCACACCTGCTCCTTACTAACAAACGAAACCGAAGCGTTTAGAGCAGGAACGAATGGGCTGCTGGTTTCTCGAAGGGAGTTGTAGCAGCGCTCGAAGCAAGCTGGTGAGCGTAGTGCCAGTGCAGTGCTACACTAGAGACCACGCGAAAGTTCGCGGCCGCCTCTTGTTTGTAAACGAAAATCCCATTCCTCGGACGCGGCCGCCTCGTGGGCCCCGCAAGCGTCGTTTGGTTTCGGCCCCCGGCGGGCAACGAACCCGGCTTCCCCAGCCCAGCTTTCCGAAACCACTGGCGCCCAACCCACTTATAAAACAGCCCCGACCCTCGTCATCGTCATCTCGCATCAGCACCACCAAACCGAAGTGTTTCCGGGTTCCGGGAGGAGAAGATAGTCCCACCTCGACCTCCAACAAGTCCGGTGCCGAGCTGATAAGCAAGCCTAGCCGGCGAACCGAAGATGCGGATGAGCTGCAACGGGTGCCGGGTGCTGCGCAAGGGGTGCGGCGAGGGGTGCACCATCCGCCCGTGCCTGCAGTGGATCAAGACCCCCGAGGCGCAGGCCAACGCCACCGTCTTCCTCGCCAAGTTCTACGGCCGCGCCGGGCTCCTCAACCTCCTCGCCGGGGGCCCCGACCACCTCCGCCCGGCCCTCTTCCGCTCGCTGCTCTACGAGGCCTGCGGCCGGATCGTCAACCCGATCTACGGCTCCGTCGGGCTGCTCTGGTCGGGCCAGTGGCAGGCGTGCCAGGCCGCCGTCGAGGCCGTCCTCAAGGGGGACCGCATCGTGCAGGTCTCGTCCGAGGCCGCGGCTGCCGCGCAGGCCACCCCGCCGCTCAGGGCGTACGACATCCGCCATGTCACCAAGGACCCCGACGCCGCCGCGGCAGCCGACCTGCTCCGCGTAGCGAGCGGCGGGCGCACCCGTTTCAAGCGCGCGTCGTCCTCGACGTCCAAGCCCAAGGGCGCCGGTGCCAAGCGCGCGTCCTCCACCCGAAGGCAAGAACCGGAACCAGAGCCGGAGCCGGTGGTCGTCGGCGAGCACGATGATGACCACGACCGCGCGCCGAGCCATGAGGAGTCGGCAGGCAGCCACGACCACGACCACGAGGAGGACGACGACATGGCGGTCGAGGAAGCGCGGGAGGAGGGGTCGGAGGACACCGGGGTGGACGCGGGCTCCCACGTGAGCCAGGCCGAGCAGAGCCCTGTGCCGGTGGCGGAGGAGGAAGGGGAAGATGAGGTCGGGCTGGAGCTGACGCTCGGGTTAGAGCCGGTCACGCGCGTCTCGAGGACGGCGAGGCCGGCGCCGGAGGCGCGCTGCGGCTTGAGCGTAGAGTCGAGCCACATCGGTCTGCGGCTTGAGCTGCCGGCGTGAGAGAAGCGGCGATAGTCGCTTCCTCAGCTAATGGAGGACTGTTTTGAGATCGTGTCAGAAGGGAAACAGGAAATGCCCAGCGTCTTAGTTTTAGGATTTCTTTGTTTACACCTTTCTGTCATGTAATCTTGTGATGTCACCTGTACAAACTTTCGGAGGTTCGGCTGAGGCAAAAGTTGTTCAATTGATATACTCTAGAACAATCCTAAGAAATTGAGGTCTACACTATTCTCGAAAAGAAATTGCGATCTAAATTAACTTTGGTCGCTTATTTTCACAGAACATAGGATGCACATCATTATATAATTTTTTTTCCAGAATGCCTTATTTTATACTTTCACGGTTCTACCGGTGTCTACTTAGGATGTATGTGTTGGAACATATGAAATAGAAAGAAAAACTTGAAATATCCATAGGAATGAAGTGGAAACTGCATAAATGAACATCGATCCTATAATAAGAAAATCACCCAAGATCATCATGTTTCTCTCCTAGGGGTGGATTCATATTATCCGAAAAGTTCGATTAACGAATTCAACAAATCGTGAATAGGGTTTAATATTATTTATCCAACTAATAATATTTTCTCTATCCGAATTCGTATTCGAATCTGGTTTAAATATATGGATGCGAATTTGGTTTTAATTTTTATTTTTGAATAAATTTTTACTATATAAATCCGCATTTGAATTCAAATTCGACAAAATTCTTCACAAAATTCAATTGTAATATTATGAATAATTAAACAAATCTATTCAATTTAGTGCAATTATTATTCCTTGAACTTAATTTAACATAATACAATGGTTTATTGTGTCTCATGTCTGTGTACATGGTTATTATTGTAGCTGATGCACCAATTAGGTGGATGTCCAAATCCGACCGAAGTATATCAATATTTGATTCGAATTTTGAAGAACCATCTGAGAAGGTTCAGGATATTGCTATAATGAACCATTACACATTTTATGGAGTGGTGAAATGGTTTTGCAAAGATTGCATTTGATTTAGGCTGTCTTCTAGAAGTGACACAAAAACCGGAAGTACCACATGCATAAGTGCGGTAGTTCCGCTTGGCGGAAGTACTGCGTTGAGTTGCGGTATGTTTTTTTCCAGAGTGCCCCAGGCAAGGTTTTTAGCGTGCGGAAGTACCATTTTGGGAGGTAGTAGTTCCGCATTGCGGAAGTACCGGCGTGTTAGGCGCGATACTTCCGATCTTCCAAAAAAAACAAGAGTTTAGGTAATTGAGTCATGGATTGAGTTGAGATGACCTGAATCAATGGATTAAGGTTGTATGATTCATGTCTTGACTAATGTAAGTCAAGTTGTGAAGAACTTGTGCCTGGAAACAATTTCTTTGTCTCTGGATGTGCAATATCGCTTAGAGTCAACCATAGTCAACAGCGACGATCGGGTCTAGGCTCATGGAGGAGTTGAGGCCCTGAACGGTTGAGGATGATGGGTGAGACAGTGACCTCAAGCATGGTACGAGAAAGACGAGAAATGTTGAAGGCGAGTTCGAACAGCGGAAAAGGCGCCACGTAGCTTGCATGGGCCAAGTGAGCCGTGGTTCGGTGGAATCGGGACGGGAGAGACTTGGCGACACATGGCAAGCTAGTTGTGCACCTACACATGGTAAGTATGGCGATTTTTTTGCAGTGGTTGGTGATGACCGGGTCAAGAAAAGGTATTTTGGTAGTTTGACCAAAATACCGGAAACCATCTTCGATCAAAACCGCGGCACATGGGTGATGCGTTGGGGAGTGGTTTAGGTCAAGGTGGAGTTGGTTGGATCATGACTAAGGATTTAACAGATGTATACTTATGTGCTTTGAAAAGTATGCATACGTGCATTTGTGAGAGTAAAACCCATATGTGTAAGGTTAACGGGTTCTCCCATTGTAATAGTAGATAGAATCCATTAAGGGGTGTATGTGGTTGGTTGCCCACCTATAAAAGGGGTTGAGATGGAGACATGTAAGGTTAACCATCCAACCCCTCTCTCATGTGCTCTCTTGTTTACGTTTAGGGTTCGAGAGTGGAGCACTTGGTGTGCTCTTTGTACTCTAAGGTAGAGTGACTGTAATACTTTCTATCTCAAGTAAGCAATACATTAATCTTTGTGTATCTCCATGGATCCATTCTGTTTTGATTGATTTGCTCTTAGTTTGGTTGGTTTGTTCTCTTTTTTTCTTTTCTTGATCTTGTTGTGGCAAGGATGTATAAGAGATGGATACTACCTCTGGTAATCTATCTCCACCCATCTAGGCACTTTGATAGCAAGTTTACCGAGAAAACTCGGTTTTGCTTGATTTGGGCTAAAAGTGTGATTTCTTGATCTGAGTGTATTTGAGTTGATCTCTATGGTCGTTGACCACTCGAGTCGATCTTCGACCACGCTAGCTTTCGATCACGTTGGTTTTCGACTACGTTGGTTTTCGACCGCTCTCTAGTCGTCCACCACTAGAGATGAATTTTGACCACGTTGATTTTTGACTGGTAGTCTAATTCCGACCACGTCTGATTTTCGACTAGTAGTCGAATTCCGACCACATGGATTTCCGACTGGTAGTCAAAATCTGACCAAGTTGATTTCCAATCAGGTCACACTCAACTCGTGCTTCTCTGGTTTTTAAGTAGAATTCCTATCCTAATCTTCATATCTTTGTAAATATCGGAGTAAAGGATAAGTGAATACTTGGAAAAAAATTTAAGGCACCATTCACTTCTCTCTATTGCCAATCCGGTCCTACAAGTGGTATCAGAGCCCGATTAGCTCTTTTCAATAGATCTTGACTAGTTTTAGGAGCCACAGCAGCACACAAGTATTCCACCAAGCCTCCTAGTTTTCGATGAGGTCGACTATCCCTTTTAGAAGAGTAGGATAGAGTTTTACATTCAGGCTCAAGGCTATGCAATTTGGAAAACGATTAAGACTCGGTTTGTTGTTCCTGCCGATGAGGACATCACAGTTTTGAATACACCAGATATTGAGGTAAACGCTAAGGTAAGGGACATCATCATTCAGGGTCTTAATAGAAATGAGTTTGATCGCACCTCTCATCTCTCGTCAACTTATGATATTTGGGTGACCCTTGATGCATACCATGAGGGCACCACCCAAATCAAGACTGTCCGACAGGACCGGTACAAGCGAGATTATAACAAGTTTGAGATGCTTGCTGGTGAGTCCTTAGATGAGTGCTTTGACAGATTTCACGAGATTCTAAGCAACCTTCGAGCTGTTGGTCTTACATACTCAGACTCGGACAATGCTCGACAAATGCTTTCTACCTTGTACCTCAGGATTTGGGAGATGAATGTAACCACCATCAAGTATACGATTGATTTGTCGATCTTGACTCTTGATGCATTGTATTAACGCCTCAAGACTCATGAGATCGACATCGTCTCTGACTTTAGCAACATGGAGGGCTGGAGCGACGATGATAGCGAGGATGATCCACAGAAGGATACCACGGACGATGACGACTTCATTGGCATGTGCTTCATGGTTGACGAGAACGACATCAGCGATGACGATCTCTATAGCGGCTCCGATGAGGTATATGCCTCCTATGCTCAATGATGTTCGGAAAGTTTTATGTTAGTTCTAGGACTAGGTTTGACGAGTTAGAGAAGGAGGTAGAGAGCTTGTCATAGAAGCTTTCTTTACTTAGATCTACTCCCTCCCGTGATGATTGCGATATATGTGCTTCCTTACTTGGTGATGTGGAGAAATTAAGGAACTTGCATGATATTGTAATTTCTGAGCTGGATTTGCTTTAGGTGGAGAATGTTAGTTTGCTAGTTGAGTTAGAGTTGTCTAGGGTTACTCCTTTACATTCTGATTCTATTGAGACTACATTTTGTACTTTTTGTGAGGACAAGGATAATGCTTTTAGATGTTTGTATACCATACTCCTTGATCTACCAGAAATATGTGACAGCTGTATTAACTTGAAGATTAATTTAAAGAAGGCAGATCATAAAATCACTAAAATGCAAGCTGCATTGTGGAACCTATTGCTTCTTATGCCAACTGCCTAAAATTGACTGCTGAACTTGAATCTGTTTCCAACTAATTTTAGGACATGTGTGATCATAATAAGAAAATGATTCAATATACTTCTAAGACACCTGTTAGTTCACTATGTAATAATTGTGAAAAACTAAAATCTGAATTGATTGCATTGGATAAAAAAATATGTGAAGCTAACTAAGGACCTACTAGTGAAGTCAATATCATATTGCTTGTTCTGTGCTGAAGTTGGGGAGAAAATGGAGGATATGCAAAAGACCTTTATGGAGAGTTGTGAAACCCAGATGGCTAGGATTTTGGAGAGTTGCTTGAATGTGGTTGGGGCCACCACAGCCGAAGCAGATGGCTAGACGTCCTCTCTTTCTCTCGCCAACCCTCTTGTATGCATGAGAGAATTTTCTGGCTAAGAGGGCTAACTCACTCTCTAGGAACTGCTCAAATTAATCATCACTCATCTCGCACAAAGCAGCTAATGAGAAACCCAAAGCACCATCGGAAGATGCTCCAGAAGCAGAAGTGGGATCGGTGACCAAAACCATCGACTGTGATTTCGTCTTGTGAGAAACGATGTTGATCTCATGAGTCTTGAGGCATCGATACAATGCATTAAGAGTCAAGATCGACAAATCAGTCGTGTACTTGATGGTGATTACATCCATCTCTCAAATCCTGAGGTCCAAGACAGAAAGCATCTATCAAGCATTGTCTGAGTATGAGTATGTAAGACCAACAGCTCGAAAGTTGCTCAGAATCTTGTGAAATCTTCCAAAGTACTCATCTAAGGACTCACTAGTAAGCATCTCAAACTTGTTATATTCTCGCTTCGTAACGGTCGAGTTAAACCATCTTGGCTAAGCTCATTGAGGAGTTGAGGCTCAGAACGGTCGAGGATACCGGATGAGATGGTGAGCTCAAGCATGGTACGAGAAAGACAAGAAAAGTTGAAGGCGAGTTCGAACGATGGGAATGTACCATGTACTTGATGATGCATGGCAAGCTAGTGGTGCATCTACACGTGGCAAGCATGGCGATTGCTTGCAGTGGTTGGTGATGACCGGATTGAGGATGGGTATTTTGGTAGTTTGACCAAAATACCAGAAACCGTCTTGGATCAAAACCGCGGTGCATGGACGATGCGTTAGAGAGCGGTTTAGGTCAAGTTAGAGCTGGATGGATCAAGGCTAAGGATTTAGCGGATGTACACTTATACGCTTTAAAAAACGTGTATAAGTGAATTTGTGAGAGTAAAACCCGTGTGTGTTTGGGGTTAACAGGTTTTTCCCATTATAATAGTGGATAAGATCTATTAGGGGGTGTAGGTGGCTGGTTGCCCACCTATAAAAGATGTTGGGATGGAGACATATAGGGGTTAACCATCCAACTCTTCTCTCATGTGCTCTCTTGTTTAGATTTAGGGTTTGAGAGTGGAGCCTTGGTGTGATCTTTGTCCTCGAAGGTGGAGTGACTGTAAAATTTTCTATCTTAAGTAAGCAATTTATTAATCTTTGTGTATCTCCATAGGTCCATCTTGTTTTGGTTGATTTGCTTTTGATTTGGTTGGTTTATTTTCTCCTCTTTTCTTTTCTTGATCTTGCTATGACAAGGACATATAAAAGATAGAGACTACCTATGGGAATCTATCTTCACCCATCTGGCGCTTTAATAGCAAGTTTATTGAGAAAACTCGGTTTTGCTATATTTGGGCTAAAGTGTGATTTCTTGATCCGAGTATATTTGAGTTGATTTCTTTGGTGTTCTAACTTACTATGATATGTGAGAATACATCTAGACCCATCTTGGTCATCATCCGCCCACGAGCAAACTGTATTCACCGATTTTGATTTTGACTCGGTTTAGACGGAACCTTCCAACAAACTAAAAAAATGTTTCAACTTTGGCTATGATTTTCATGATCGTTTGTTTGAATATATTCACAGCACCCCAGTGAAGATCTCTATAAAGTTTCATATCATTTGGATCTACGGATCAAAATTTCATCAGTTTTTTATTTTGAAACTATGCTAAATGCAGACTGCTCTTCTTTGTTCCACTGAAGTTTTCAACCACCTTCAAGTTTTTGACCACATTGCTTATTTTTGACCACGTTGGATTTTTAAGCACTCATTGGTCGTCAATCTCACTGGTCGGATTTCAACCTGATTCGACCACGTTGGTTTTCGACCACTCTGTGATCGTTGACCACTCGAGTCGAATTTTGACTACGTTGATTTTTGACAACATTGGTTTTCGACCACTATCTGGTCATTGACTACTCGAGTCGAATTTCAACCATGCTGGCTTTCGACCACATTGGTTTTCGACTACGTTGGTTTTCGACCGCTCTCTGATCGTCGATCACTAGAGTCAAATTTCGATCATGTTGATTTCTAACTGGTAGTTGAATTTTGACCATGACTGATTTTCAACTGGTAGTCGAATTCTGACCACATGAATTTCCGACTAGTAGTCAAAATTCGACTACGTTGATTTCTGATCAGGTCGCGTTTAACTCGTGTTTCTTTGGTTTTTAAGTAGAATTAATATCCTAATCTCCATAGCTTTGTAACTATCGGAGTAAAAGATAAGTGAATACTTGGAGGAAAATTTTAAAGCATCATTCACCCCCTCTATTGCCAATCTGGTCCTACAAATTTGTATCTAGTACACACCCGATTTGTTTTCAAATCCGTGAATATGCGTATGCATATCCAAATCCAGCTCAAGTAGTATTGATGCAGATACACACAAGCTTAGCACTTTTCAGTCAAATACATTATTTCTCTGGAAAGAAGTATTGAGCCGCATTAAATATTGTCAGGTGAATTTGTTTCTTAAGGAGTTTCTTTTAATCGATGATGAACTTGGAATCCTACATCATGCTATTATTTTATGTATTCTTAGGTATGATTCATGTGAAGACTTGGGAGAGCAAAAGGGAGGAGCACAAGGACTTAAACTACAAGTTTTGGAAAAGATTTGCAAGCCAAATTCGGATCTCCCACGTGCTCTATCCAATTCAAACACGGATTCAACTCATAATTCAATTCGGATTCGGTACGGGATAGCCTGACAGGCAGTTATTAAAAAGGCCATAACTTTCACAAACGGAGTCCGATTCAGGTGTTCTTGTACTCGTTGGAAAGATAATTTCAAGGGCTACGCAATGGATCCAGCCCCACCTTCAAATTCATCACGGATTAAAAGTTATGACCGAAATATTGTGACGGCTTAATTTTAGATTTTTCCTTTTGTGTGAGTTTGTTTGCAAATACATGTAGGGATGAGTTGGAGTTTGTTTAGGAATTCTTGGCCAGCCATGAGGTGGAGTGGGAACTATATATTGAGGGTTAGACCCCCATTGTAAGGGGACCACGTTTGAGAATAATGAATCTACTAAAGTTTGTTCGAGTTTAGCATTGCTACCGAAGTTCCATCGAGAATTAGGAGTGATTTTCTTCAATCAAGATCGTTCAACCTTTCCATTGGGAATTGGGAGCGCGATGGAACTTCATCGGTGGTCGTGAAGTTCAGCACGTGTGGTTGGGCGAATTATAGAGTGCTAACTCTTGCATTGGCAACGGGAGATCACTACGATTCATCAAATCCACGTGAGTATCTTGATCCTACGTCGAGAAGATCGGGCGACCCCGTATCATCTTGGTATCAGAGCGCGGTTTACTCGGTAGGATTATTTACCCTTAGTTTTAGATTTATTTACTTCTGTTCCTATAGTCCATTAAAATCGAAAATTGCCACAAAAAAAAACCCAAACCCTAGTTTTTGCATCTGTTAATTTTGTGAGTTTTGTTTGGTTTTGATCCATTAGAATTTTGTTTAGGTGCTGATCGTTCGTGTTTATTTGCGTAGCTTAATCTTTGTGTCCAATCCAATATCCAAAAAAAATCTTGCTGATATTTTTTTCATCAATTGAGACTAGCTTTTGAATATTGCATTTAGGGCTGCTCTTGAGTATTTTACACTTTGCTAAATATTTGTGACCCGTAAAAAAAAATCAAAGGAACGATTAAAGCTAGTTCGGCCTTTACAAAAAAAAGAGGATAACTGAAAAAAAAGAAGAAAAGAAAAAAAATATGGCCGAATTTGGGTGAGTTCCTTGTCCATAAATTCAGATTGTGTGATTTAATTTCTTGAGCAATATCATGCCCTTACATTGATATCGTTGCAATTGGCTAGCGTCTCTCCTAGTACTTGGTGCAAAACGAGCTATCTAATCTTTAATTTCAGATTGACTCTAGTTAGCTCATTCCTTTGTTTGCATCAAGTTACATTGATCTTTGCGTGTGCGTTCATATACTTCACTTAAATCTTTTGGATCAGCACTTAGGCAAAGTATTCTAGCTTGAATTATTACTTATCTTTACAACATCAAGAATTTCAGATTGCTAGGATATACACTTCCATACCAAGCTCCACCATAAAACCGTTGTGTAAGTAGTGAACATTCTTGAATTCGCTTAATCATCACGTTGCTGTTGTCACTTCTACCAAGTGTAAGTTTTTATTGGCCTTAATTCACTTCGGAAGAGTAAGAACTTCACTTGGGGGAGAAAATAGTGAGATTAAGTGATTTCCATAAAGCATTATTCTACATACATACTTGTTTCTTGCATAGCTAACATGTCAGGTGGAGGAGAACACCATGATGAGAGTGGTGAGACGAATGAAACTCAAGCATTCGTTAAGCAATATCAATTTGGGGCATTCCGTGAACACTTTCAACGTGAGCTACGCCAAGGGATCGATAAACTCCATGAGAAGCATGATGCTTTTGCTGATCAAATTGCACAGAAGATGCAAAACATGGAGATACAACCTGATGAAAATGTGCGCCAATTGCGGGAGGACATTGGAGCCCTCACTAGGCTCATACAAGCTCGCAATGGTGGCAATGAAGCAAGTGTTCAAGGAGGAGAAGCTGCTGCACATGTACCTCTTGCACCGCAACACCAAGTGGCGGCCAACGTGGTGCGTCCACCACAGCTCGGAGGACGAGGAGGAGGCCATGGAGGGCGTGGCCAAGGTCAAGGTGGAGGCCGTGGTGGTGGTGCACATGCGATGGAATGGGATGATGATTTTGCTTTGCATTACAATGACCACTATCGTTGTCGACGCAATGAAGATGATGGATTGGGCAAGCTCAAGTTTTCCATGTCCAAGTTTGTAGGTGGAACTGATCCCGAGGAGTATCTCACTTGGGAATTGAAGGTTGACAAAATATTCCGTATGCATCACTAAACGGATCAGAGAAAGATACAGTTGGCATCACTTGAGTTTGAAGGCTATGCTTTGGATTGGTGGGAACAAGTCATTACTCAAAGAGCTGAGAATGGAGGAGACCCTATGGCATCATGGCAAGAGATGAAGCGAGAAATGAGAGCCTGTTTTGTTCCTCGTCATTACAAGCGTGATGTATTTGATAAATTGCAGAATATGAAGCAGGAGAAGAGACTTATGGAGAGATGTATATCACGGTTCAATCCATGTCCATACTTCAGGTCTTATGGTTCCACTAGTGTGACACATGAGAAGATGACCGAGCATGGGACTTTTCCTTCGGTAAAGGAGACATCTTGTGCTGTCCCAATGATACATACAACAATTGAGATGCATCAAAACCCAGTTGAGAATGAGAGCCACATAGCCAAATTGAGTAAGAGTGTTAAAAAGAGCGAGCTGTGTGATTCCACCATATGTGAATTTGAGAGCATCCAAACTGAGAGTGTGAGAGATACACCAAAAGAAAATAGAGAAGTAGAAGATAGACAAAGTGAGGTTGATTTTGAAACTAACACGTTAATATCCACTTCTAGTGTTGTTCCTCACATTGTGCAGGTTGATATTAAAGAAGAGGAGCCAAATGTTCAACAATTGGCACCATTGGAGATAAACGATGAGAAGATAATCATAGTTAAAGATGAAGTACTTGCTGCCCCGTTGTTACATCATGATGATTTAATACCTACAACACCTAATCAACTGAGGAGAACAATAAATGTAACAATATTAGTGCTGAAATTAATTGTGAAAAGGTGAGTACTTGTGAGAACTCATATATACGAATGAAAATTCCATGTTCTGAAATTTTTTTGCTCAATTTACATAATGTGGAATTGATTACTCATAAGGAAGTTCTTACGAGAATATCTCCTGATGACTCTTTATATTATATCACGTTTGATGATCCTAAAGAGCTATCTAGTGTGATTGAGAATATTGCTGAAATTTCATGTTTAAAATCACTAGTTAGTACCTATGCATATACATATAAGTTCAATTTGATTGGAAATTATGGTATAAATGATAAGTTTTATGTTTACCGAATATGCATTACATGTGATAAGCTTGCTGAATTGAAATTACATATTTTGGATAAACAATCTTTTGTGCCATACCATGATCATAATGAGATGAGTTTCAGCAATAATGCTGCATGTTTCAAAAGATTTCTTAAGCCTACTTATTCATCATTTAATGTACAATCATGTACAAATAATCAGAGTAGCGCAGTTGAAGCATGGAAGGAACTAAAAATTTTCTCCCCTATATTTGAACAACTTAATTTGGTTTGGCCCATGAATGACTTGTCCATAAGCCTAGCAAAGTCGAGGACGACTTTTTCTCATAGGAGGGAGAATGATATGAAAGACAATGTTGCAATGTATACATCTTATGGTTGCCGTTATATTAATTTGTTTGTGTGGAACAACGAGAATAACACGATAATTGATTCATACATATACCATGCATATGTGTTGTTTTTTTATCTACTACGCCTTCAGATGTTCTTGATATGCTAAGCAAAAGAAGTGTTGATGACAAATATATATACCATGCATATACGTTGTATTCTTTGTTTAGTACAATTTCAGGCTACCAAAAGCCGATGACGGCTTTTCTTGAAGAAGGGGAGGATGATGTGGATACGCACAAGCTTAGCACTTTTCAGTTAAATACATTATTTCGCTGGAAAGAAGTATTGAGCCGCATTAAATATTATCAGGTGAATTTGTTTCTTAAGGAGTTTCTTTTAATCGATTATGAACTTGGAATCCCACATCATGCTATTATTTTATGTATTCTTAGGTATGATTCATGTGAAGACTTGGGAGAGCAAAATGGAGGAGCACAAGGACTTAAACTACAAGTTTTGGATAAGATTTGCAAGCCAAATTCGGATCTCCCACGTGCTCAATCCAATTCAAACTCGGATTCAACTCAGAATTCAATTCGGATTCGGTTCGGGACAGCCTGATAGGAAGTTACTAAAAAGGCCATAACTTTCACAGACGGAGTCCGATTCATGTGTTCTTATACTCGTTGGAAAGATAATTTCAAGGGCTACGCAATGGATCTAGCCCCACCTTCACATTCATCACAGATTAAAAGTTATGACCGAAATATTATGATGGCTTAATTTTAGGTTTTTCCTTTTGTGTGAGTTTGTTTCCAAATACATGTAGGGATGAGTTGGAGTTTGTTTAGGAACTCTTGGCCAGCCATGAGGTGGAGAGGGAACTATATATTGAGGGTTAGACCCCCATTGTAAGGGGACCACGTTTGAGAATAATTAATCTACTAAAGTTTGTTCGAGTTTAGCATTGCTATCGAAGTTTCATAGGGAAATAGGAGTGATTTTCTTCAATTAAGATCGTTCAACCTTTCTATTGGGAATTGGGAGCGCGATGAAACTTCATCGGTGGTCGTGAAGTTCAGCACGTGTGGTTGGGCGAATTATAGAGTGCTAACTCTTGCATTGGCAACGGGAGATCACTACGGTTCATCAAATCCACGTGAGTATCTTGATCCTACGTCGAGAAGATCGGGCGACCCTGTATCAAGTATTGTATTGAATATGGTTTTACCACTGCCCGATTTGAATCCGACTCTTTGCACACCAATTGGCTTGTTCGTTTAGCTTTTTGTGACTTTTGGCTTCGGCTTCTAAAAAAACCAACATAAACGGGACGACTTTTCCAAACCGCTTCTCCAAACGGTTTTTTGAGCCCAAAGTTGTCGTATCGAAAAATACAGACAAAAGCCATTAATCATAGCTAAAGCCTGTTTTTTAACGGCTTCTAAAAACGGCTTTTGGTTTTTGCTACAGTACCTAACTTTTAAACGATGTATTTTCTCAAGACGGGGTCTACAAGTTAATTGTAGTACACGTTAAAAGCCCAACATTTGTATTAACCAAAATCGCAAGCGAGTATCTCTCTGTAACCTCTGTCGCACACAGCTAAAATTCAAAATTTCAGCCAAAAACCAAAAGTCACAACCATATCAAACAGACCTAAAGCTATCTATCACGGCACAAAAGAATAGGGCCCATTCTCTCGTCATCCCCTGATCTCCTCACACCTTCCACACAAAAACACCACTTTAATAAACTAAAGAAAGCTGAGGAAAAAAGCATTCATAAACTCGTATACTTCATCCACCCTTGCCCCTCTCATATCATACTGCACTATGTAGATTATCCTGCCTTCTACACAGAGCCACTAAAAAACCATCCTTTTTTTTTGAGCGGAATACCACCCTTTTTTTAGCGGAATATCTATGTTTCTCCATTAACACGGCATGCTAGCCAGATCGCTAGTCACCGAACGAGACACAGACTTCGGGAAATCCTCGAGCCTAATGAGAGGTCCAGGAGATCCCAAAGCCTTAGCTAGTTCGTGCGCCACAATATCAACAAACATGCTCCATGGCAAATGCAGACTTCAAGATCGTCAAAACCGCCCCTGACGAGGTTCTTGATTGCTTCCATGGAGATCTCGCCATTGATGCCATTGTCAGGCTTGGATGGAGATTCTGCGTTTCACTCTCCAGCACAGCCGTCCGAATGCCCGCATCAAAAAGCAATGCTCAGAGCATGGACCAATGCCATTGCCTCCTGCACGTGCTGCAATTTTCCCACCGCGGCCATGGCCATCTGTCCGCGGCTGTCTCGTAGGATTGTTCCCCAGTTACCTGCCCCTGTTTCTTGATGGAGAGATCCATGGGAAATACTGCGCTCAACGAGCCCTTTTTCTATTATTCACTCGTTCGTTCCAACAAGGCAAAATACATGTTGAGGGCCTGTTTGATTCAAAGAAATTTCAAAGGAAAATTAGAGGAATTCAATCCAAAGGAAATATTCCTGTAAGGGTGTTTGAAGTTTCAATTCAGCCTAAAATCTAGCCGCAGGCACTTTTTGCGTAGGTAGGTTCTAGACATTAACACGGCCGCTCCAAGCAATTTATAAGTCGAAATATTTGATTTATTTTGTATTATATCTGTTATTAATTTATTCTATATAATTAAATATAAGAATTAAAAAATTATATTAGAACAGACAATACAAAAAAATAAAAAGCAAAAGCAAAAAAGCTTATAAAAATAGAAAATCATAAACTATAAATAAAAATTCCTCCCGGCTCCAGCTCAGGTCAAACCGTAAGGAGACTTGGAACGCAAGCTGCCGACGAACCCGTGGCCACCAAGGAACCGTACGCGCCGATCGCTGCAACTCCCCAGCGGGCCTATAAATGGGCCACCGGACGCCCCCGTATCGCCGCGCAACAGAACCAGAAAAAGCAAACCAAGCAAGGAGCAAGGATGCGTCGCGAGGACGGCAGCACGGGTGGGTGCGCGCCTACGACCGCGACCTGGTCGATTCGTAGGATTGCTTCAAAGGAAGTTTATAGGATAGGAAAATTTTCTACAAATTTTGGAGGACTTCTAGTACGATGTCTAACCTCATGTTAGCAATTCCTGTAGGAGTTTCAATGCACCTTCTCCCTTTCTCTCTCCATTCTCTCTCTAATCAATCAACATTTAATCTCAAAATTTCATTTTTTCCCAAACACATCTTTTGTGCAATCCCTATGGTTTTGATTCCTGCGGGATTCAAGCATGCTACGACATTCCAATTCTATACTTTTTATTCCTGCGTTTTTAGAATCTTGGCTCTTAGGGAATTTTGGCTTCATTCCAAACAATGATAGTTTCTGGCTTCTAGAAGCCAAAATTTATTTAAAACACGATGGCTTCTTAACGTAGCTTCTTTTTACCTTCTCCTTTTACGTTTTTTGTATTATCCGTAGAAATATAATGATGTTTTTTATTTTCTCGATTTTTTCATTTTTCTTTAAATGAATACCCTAAAAAAACTAACAGACGCTACAGTATTGTTTTATCCAAAAAGTAAAAGCCACAGCATTATTGAACAGGGTCTTTAACTTCTTGACTCCAAAATCATTAGCAAAGAGGCAAAATAAAAAGGCACGGATCAAGTTCTTCCTGTCCAACTAAGCTTGCCTGAAGGGTTCAGGATAGGGCTGGCCCAGGCCCAACAACTGCGACTGAGGCTTGGCCCAGGGGTTCAATTCAACAGGCCTAAAATCTAGCCGCGGGCACTTGTGTGGGTCAGTTCTGGAGCCTAGACAATTTGAGAACAGCCTAGTGCTCCTCCAGGCGGCTCCAGCTCAGGTCAAACCATCAGAGACTTGGACTCCAGGTAGCCGACTACAACACGAACCCGTGGCCGCCAACAGTGTATTAAAAAAACGTTACATCGTTCCAGATAATATAAAAGAATAAGAAAATAAAAGGATAAAAAGTCAAAATAAATTAAAATTAGAAGCCAATGCATTCTAAATAGCTTGTGGCTTAAATAAGCCGAAACCCAAAAAAAACTAAAAACTAAAACCATTTGCATCGAGACCTTAATTCTTCATAATCCTAAGCTATATTCTTCATAATCCTAAACTAGAGCCAATATTTTACTCTTAATTCTTCACAATCCTAAACTAGCGCCAACAATAAATCATAAGGACACCAGACCCATTTATATGGCAACAAGAACTACAATACGGCAACCTGCAAGAATTCGAAGGCAACATCATGATTGCCCCTATTCTCATGCTCAACTAGTCACAGGATCATACGAAGAAACGCAGCAAAAGGGCCTTAAGTCATACATTAATGCGACTCCTCGGGAATTTTGAACAACATACATCATTGCATATAGGGAAGATGCTGGCATGCTGCGGTTCAGGACAAATATGCGCTGCTATCAAGAGGGCGACCCTGGAAGCACTGCAAAGCCTCGTCCCTCCTGATGACAAGCTACTCGGGTACATTCATAGGAGGTTCGAGGCTCTCGACAAGAATTCGCAGGTCTAAATCCTTATCCTCGAACTTCTTGATGAAAGGATGATTCTGCAATAACATGAACGATAATTCAGCACAATGTAGTCAATACAATGTAATCAGTCTGAATCTACAAAAACTAGTAAAAGGAAATGCTGACCAAGAGTTCTGAAGCAGACATCCGCTCCGCGGGATCCTTTTGTATGCTACAAAGCAATATAGAAATATATAAAACTACAGTATGATATACACTGTTGATATGAATATCTAATAATAAGTTGGCAGAAATCATTAGTTGCCCTCAAGATGTGCATGTTTCCTTAAAACTTATTCATGAAACTAGAGACAGAGCACAAAAGACGTATAGTCAGTACAACAAAGCCAATTGCTGCAGGTCAAACATGATGTGAGTTGAGGACAGATTCGCAGTATACATGTGTACTAGTGGAGAGTCAGTTAGTCAAAACCTCACAGCCAAGGTTTTATTAATCTGGCAAACAATTTTGGTATTGGCACAGCCGATTTGAATCAGTAAGTACCTTTTGTCATCAAACTTTACGGCCAGGGCCATTGAAGGCTTGAGTTTCATGAAACTGTTGATAACTCAAACTTCAGATTTTAGCTAAAGCAGTACTGCTACTGCTTGAAGTTTCAAGGGCCAACAACGTACTTATACCTATTTTGTTGAAAATTAAGATAGGTTTACAATTTGGCCATGTCATAAAAGTATCACATTAAAATGCTAAGAACTATGGTCTACAGAAGCACCAAGTAACGCAGTGCGTCCCAACTAGCCTACAAGCCTAGCCCTGTTTTTTTTCAGCTTTTGGCTTCTGCTTTTGGCTTTTCTACAGTAATTGGCTTTTAAACAGAGTATCTTTTCAAGATGGGGTCTACTAGTTAATTATAGTACATATTGTACCGACTTCATTTATATCGGCAAAAACCACACGTGAGTTTCTGTTACTCTGTAATGTCTCGCACGAACAGCCTAAAAGCTACAAGCCGCAGCTAAAAGCTATAAACCTCAGCCAAAAAGAACAGGCCCTAAGCTTCCTTGCTCAATATCCACCGAGGCACCAGCTACAATTCCAGAGTCAAGATAAGTCTCCAAAAATTCTTTCCAATAACAAGAAAATAAATCTATTGTAAGAGTTTACCCACTGAGCCATTGGCTGCAAAGTTATTTGCAGCATCTTGATGTGCAAGCACTTATGACACAATTGCAAGGTGATTTCACTTTTCAGTAGATTTGGGTGGGTTCTTTTGGACTTATGGTTTGGCTTTCTACAGTAAATAGCTTTTAAACTGAGTCTTTTCAATGTGAGGTTTACAAGTTAATTGTAGTAGACACTATCCTAACTTCATCTATATCGCTCAAAATCGTACGCAAGTATCTCTCTCCGTACTCGACCTTGCAAATAGCCAGAATTAAAAATTTTAAGCCAAAAGCTATAAGCCACAGCTTAAATGAACTCACCCGACAATGCAAAATCAACTACAGTACAAAAGTTTGTAACAAAGAGAAAAACTGGACTTTTGTGGATTTCACTAGATAACTTCTGCGCAGATTAAGGAATTGTTTTTTCCATAACTAATGAAGCTCAAGTGCTCACAAAGTCACAATAAAACTGTTCTCTTGAAAAAACATGCCATGCTTGTCCAAAGGGGAAAAGAATATTTAAGTAGAGAAATTCCACTAGCTGTGAGAAACAAGGAAATCACTACATATTAAAGTAAGTGATAAATAGCTTTATCAACAACTTCAAATGTTTCATTTTCACCTTTCCTAGTTTTGCGAATTACACACAAAAAACTAATAGGACTTTGAAAAACAGGGCAAAAAGTTGATTCAAGTTTACTGAGCAAGAGAATAGGCAGGAAGGCAGTAACTGAGATAATTTTCATGTATAATTTCAGAGGAATGTTTAGCATACCAGGAGAAGATAAATGAGCAAAATTCTGGGGAGAACTGATCTGCAGGTGCAGAAGGTGGTGGCTGGTCAACAATTGCTTCTAGTAGTTCATAAAAGCTTAACCAACCTTCTCCTTCTGAAGGTATATATGGGAACCGGCCGATGGCACACTCAAGTATTACTAAGCCCAAACTCCATATGTCACTCTTGTAGTCATACGAGCTTCCACTAATCCGCTCAGGCTGAACAAGGAAGAAAAACAGAGAACTATGACAACAAATTTATGCATTCCAGATCACTATAATGAACATAAACTAGCAGTCACATAGACAAAGCAGATCATTAATCCAACATACCGCCATGTAGTTGTAGGTTCCAACAAACGTATCTCGCTGACCCATTGAACTTGCTAGCACTGCACTTACCCCAAAATCAGTAATCTTTACTTCACCTTTATGGTTGACTAACAAGTTAGATGGCTTTATGTCCCTGTGAATCACGTGCCTTTCATGATGAAGATATAATAAACCCTCCAAAACCTGAATTATCATAATATTATCAATGTTAGCTGTGTTAGAATGTAGCTTCAACTTTCAACAGATAAGACAAAATTTCAAGCTTATTACAAAACAAGAGAAGTCAAAGCAGAAAACAAAGGCCAAGTTTATGCATACCTGCTTGCAAAGTACAGCGAGGTATGGCTCCAGAATCGTTTTCACTTGTTTAACGATATCCGCAAGAGATCCACGATCCATGTATTCCAGAACAAGATATATTACACCATTGTGGTAAAAAGATTGATGGCAAAGAACTATATGTGTGTTCTGTGTTGCTTGATTTATTTTGAGCTCCTGAACTATTTGTTTGCGAACTGACTCCTGAATGTTCATTTGAATGCCCTACGGAAAGATTTGCAATACTGGTCAATTAACTGATATATGGGTGAAGAAATGCCAAAGCAGTATGAACACCAGGGACAATGCTTGAAATTTTTCATTGACCAAAATATCATTACCTGATGTACTCTCATTCATTAGCATCAGTATTCATTAAAGATTAGTGTTTAGTAGAGATTTCACATGTACACGTAGGCTGGTACTACATGTTATTGATACACCATTCATTTAGCATTTCCCACCTCATTTTAGCAGTGTGCACTGGTGTGAACTTAATTGAATGCTGCCATGCCATTACCAAGTTGACTAAATAAAACAACCAAATGCTAAGATGCAGAATAATCTGGTTGTCAGAACAAGACATAACATGTAGTGAATCTGTTCAAACAGGTATGAACAGATGGATTTCCATTTCAAGAAACATAAAAAGGGTAGAAAAACAGTACAATGGAAGAAGAAAACTAACAGTCTAATGCAGTGCTCTAACTTACGTAAAACATATATTTTCCATCCCGGCATTAGTGTGGCCCACTAGATGAACTCAGTGTACTGGAAATTACCTTCAAGGCATACAATGTCCCCACCCACTTGTGCCGCACTAGTTGGACAACACCACCGCTTCCCTTACCAATGACTTGAATCATCTCGAGATCATCCATTGATAGCTGCACATCTTCCACCTTCAGGTTTGTTGATTGCTGGAGAAAACAAACAAATCAAGATGCAATCCAAATTTAAACTACTTGGTCACTAACCAGAAGGTAGCAACTACAAATGCAAACTGGAGAATGGTATATCCTTATCGGAGTTCAAGTTAAATATGATAACCATTGGAGACAACATATCCTGTTCTCACTACCTTGAAAAACTTCTCAGAGTCGCATCTAATATTCTAATAACACAATAGCAAGTAACAGAGCACAGAATTGCAATCCTATGCATGAAAAATCAACATCTGTGCAAGATAAACATGAAACGAAAATTGAGAAATGTGCACATATGCTTCGTCTATGGATAAAACCTGTACCAAGTTTGAAGCGCAAGGTTTCCTCTGCACCATGGCAACCCATAAAGCAGCAAGAGTGTGTGATTGGTACGGATTCTATCCATGCAAAAGGTCTATTGCATATTGCATTCAATGAACCAAGGGGAATGAAGAAAACGTTGGATAAGGTTTGGGATTGAACTGGTACATGTGCTTCTATACAAAACCTACATGCCACCATACGGAAAACAATACCGCAAAAACACAAATGGACAGATCAACAAACAACAGTAGTCATTACTGCACAAGGAACTCACATCTTCATCTCCATTTTCCTCGGAGATAAGCCGCAGGCCTCTTTGATTAAGTCGCAGTTCACCATCCTTGAATGTACCACTCGCCGTCCTAAAAGAGCACCAGCGATCAAAGACATCAATTCAGTTTACACATAAACTTCTGAAAATTAAATCGTCGAATCCACGATGAAATCGAAGGATAAATAAAACAACACACGATCTGGAACTGCAGATAGTATCTGGATAACTCAAACGTCGACATACAAATACAAACAACAAAAGTCACGAATTGCAAAGTCAGCTTAGCAACGCAAACCATACCAATTTCAAATCAAGCACGAGATCAGTAGATCACTTGAATACTAAGCAAAGCTAAGCTGCTGTCTATTCCAGCAACTCACGGATTCATCAAAACGCAATCCTATCTCCGTCACAATTCACAACCAACCCAACAAATCAAAGGTAATATGGAAAACATCTCGATCGACAGCCTTTCAGACAAAAGGCACATAATAATTCAACAGCTGAATCCTTCGGTCGCTCCAATGGGGAAAAATTTTTAAAAGAAAAAAATCGGGGATGAAAATGAGCTGTTTAGGCTAAGGAATTTGTCGACGGGAGGCTAAGGGAAACCTACAGGAATTTGTCGACGGGCGTCTCCTGCGCCGGCACGGCGAGCTTGAGCTCCTTGAGCGGCTTCTTCCCCCTCATGGCCGTCTCCTGTACGGCTAGGGTTTCTCGGGTGGGAGATGGAGACGGAAGTGACCAAAGGCCTAGTCGGAGAGCAGGAAGGGGACCAGGTGAACTCCTACGGAGCCTGGATCCGGCCGGATCTGGCCACGGCGGCGCGGCGGAGAGGAGAGCAGCAGCCGGCGTGGTGACCGGGTGGAGGGGAGGGGGACTTGGCACACCGCGGTCGTGGACTCGTAATAGCAAGTAGCAACTCTGGCCCAGTAGCTATGATCCTTTCCACACAAAACCAAATCGACGTCATGGATGGCTAAGTCCCGTGGTCCAACCACCCATCTTACCCCTTCCAACTTGTTGACTTGTCAAGTACGAGTACGTTGCAACACTAGTACGCTGCAGTAGCTCGGTTGGTGCGACAGAGTGCATAACCCATCCGTTCGGGCTTGATCCGGCTGCCTCATTTTTCAGGGTGCTATTCATATTCACATGAACAATACTCTTTAGGATACTATTTATATAAATAATGTTTCTCAGAGTGCACTTGTATTAATGTATATAGATGTGTCCAGTGATCAAAGCATGTGTCTATGCTCCGTGAGACTCTAGATCTCATCTTGTCTTAGTGTGTGTATTAGATGTATCCATATAAATAGTGTATACGGTGTAGAAATACAACTGTTCCGATCCGATTCGAACCGGATCTACCCCACCTGTCCTAGAGCTCTCCCGCGTGGTTGCACGGTCGGACAATTTGTGAAAGCTACCATGGCCTTATTACCCAATCACCCCCTATTACGCCCCGCGGACTCTCCGCGCGCGGAGAGGGCCACGTCGCCCGCGCCAGGCACTCCGCCCGCCGCGTGGACGGAGAATCTTCGTACGGTCGGGGGAGCCGTTTTGCGAAAAAGTCTCTGCATTTTTCCGAAATTACGTACGGGTCCTTGGTTCTCACGAAAAGGTCCCTGCCAGTTTTTTTAGCCCCTCCACTTTGCAGGATAGCCCCTCGCGGTTTTTGAAATTGCGCACGGGTCCCCGTTTGTTTACATACAGGTCCTTATTTTTTTTGCAAAAAAGCCATTTACCTTTTTCGAAAATACGCATTTTTCCTTCGATTTTTTTTAAAAAAAACTCCTCACGAATTATCGCCTCTTTTATTTTGGTACGTACGGTTGCTGACGCGGCGTGGCGCCGCGCCTACGAGGCTAGTAGAACCAATGGGCCGGACAGTTTTGCCGTGGCTGACTACCATCATTACTCTATACACTGAGTATTTGAAACATCAAACAGCAGAACCATGAAGTCAAATGGTGTAGACTTGATGAGAATACAAATTACAATAAATTTGATAAAACAAAATAAGTCTGATAAAACAAAATAAGTCTGGTAAAACAAATAATGCCGACATCGCACAGATTTATCACAAAATGACATTTTTCAGCTGATGACTAGCAAGAAGCAAGCATGATCCCTACTTATGCAAGCCTTTTATATTATTATAATGACAGTAACACTCAAGAGTGTAGCTTTCGGCACCAACGATAATGGATTTCTACATGAGCTGGTGGTTGTTTCATCCTGAATTAGTCAATCAGTCTTCTGACAACATTCTCTGTTCTATCTACTTTGAGTATATACTAGTTTCAGTTAAGATGCAGGTAAAACAAACCATCGTTCCTGGACACTGAGCAGAAGAAAAGGGAGAGAACCAAGCTAATTACTCCTTAGTACTGATTCAAGTAGAGAATAGAGCAAATCCAAATGATGTCACTTCATGTATGATGTCCAAAGCACTGGTTTTCGGTACTCTGTCCAGCATCCATGTCCGAAAAAAGGCCAAGAATTTCAGTACAAATGCAGATGCAACCATATGTGACTCGAATCTGAAGTATGAACTCACTGCATCAGTTTGTTCTAATGCATGCATACATATTCACCAAGTGTTAACATCCAAGAATTAGCTCTGCTTGAACAAAGTACAAACATGAGCAAGCTCTAAAGACAAAAATTGTGGCATCTCTTTTTTATTTTTCCCCCTTTAAGTTGGGCAAAAGTTCAGTCATCGGGCACACATACAAAACACTTGGCACAATAAATCATCGTTCCCAAACACTTGATAGGCTAGAGAGTTATATATATATATATATATATATATATATATATATATATATATATATATATATATATATATATATATATATATATATAGTAAAAAAACGAGTGCTCCATGGTGCCCGGGCACCATAAGTCTAAAATAAGTATGTATCGCGTACGAAAAATTTTAAAATTTCTTGAATATCAAGTTTAACTAGTTTACTAACTAGTTTAAACAAGTTCGAACTGAAATTTGAACTATAGTTACCTTTTTTATTGATAGTTTGATTGTAGGTATGTGCTGATTATATATATAAATTAGCAAAGCATGTGATCTAAATTCGTTCAAAACTTTGAATTCGAGTATATTTTTTTAAAGGAATATGTTTCATTTGAATTGTTATAGATGGGTATATACCCTAAAACTGATATTTTCAAAAACATACCGAATTTGTGTTGAATTCGCATTTGAAATCAAGGTGCCCGGGCACCCTGGTGCCCAATTTCAGCGTCCTATATATATATATAAAATAGGGGCACCATGGTGCCCAGACACTATGATTAAGACTTTTCATTTATGATTGATTCAGCATGCTAAACCAATAACTTCCTTTCCAAATTAACGCCTTTTCGAATTAATGAATGTTAACGGGAGACCTAGTATATTACACTTGCACGCATCTAAAAGTCATCCAAAGGCAGAAAGACTTGATGCCCAGACACCATGGTGCCCCATTTCAGCGTCCTCTCTCTCTCTCTCTCTATATATATATATATATATATATATATATATATATATATATATATATATATATATATATATATGATTTCTAAAAGGTGGAATGCTCACTGAAACACTGACTTTATGTGAAGTGAAAGATAAAATACTACAAGATTCTAACGTGTTACTATTAAAAATAAAGATATGCATTAGCAGTACTAAATAAGAAATGAATTAGAGTGCACATAGAACATGCTACTGAACAACAGTCCTAAATAAAAAAAAAATACATTTTTGCTTGATCCAACAGTTCATTTAGGGAGATCATCGTGTTCCACAAAATCATGAATTCATGTCGCACTAAGATGAGACGAACCTACAGTTCCAAAATAATTACAGAAGAATTAATTCTTATAATGCTGAAGTAATAGGAGAAGTTGCAAAGAGATAACTTGATAATTTAATCCAATATTACAGACATACAACTGCTTCAACTTGATGAGAATATAAATTACGATAATAAATCTATAAAACAAAATAATTCTAACTAAACAAACATGGCAAATTATGCTTTAATCTGGTGGGAAATTATGCTTTAATGCGGATATAACATTACTAATTATTTCACCCATTTGACAACAAATCTACAAACTTCCATAAGTTCTCAATACATGAACAGTCTAAGTTGACAACATGGCACATATTAATCATAACTAGACATTTTCAGCTCATAGCCAGCAAGAAATAAGCATGATTGTCACTACTTAATTACAGCATTGTCAAACAAAATGGAGAAGAAACATGAGCTGGAAAGCATAGTAATACCAGCAAATACACGATAGACTATATGTATGTAGCAGTCCAATTGAAAAGCAAATATTTGTCAATCTGTAAAAGTAGATCAAAAGGAATACTAAACCGTAGACATTTCAAACTAGGTTCATCACCAGACCAAAAAAAGCAGAAAAGGAAAAGGTTGTCAATAGACCCAAAAAAAATCCTAAATATCTCTAAACAAAAAGCACATGTCAATTTGGTGAAGCTGACTACAATTAATGAAGTGTCAAGACTTGCATCGAAAACAAGTGATCAAGTTTATCCCTTCAGTCAACCACAATGCTAATACAAAAAGATATAACTAACCACAGACATGTTTAGTGTATAATTTTCAAATCTTCACGTCCTAACTCCAATTCACAACTATATACAAATCAAGACAATAGAATGAAGAGTCACATTATACAAGGATAGATAATTAGCTTGTACATGGGCAAACAACACTTTGGAATTAAGTTATTAAGGAACTACCAGAATGTAGACATGGATGGGGATACACTACATATGGTGATGACCTAAAAATCTCGACTATCACATAATTACTTTTGGGTGCAACCGTGCAAGTACCCATGTGGTCACAATTTTTCAAACAAATATTCATGGATATTAGCAAGACATATGGCAATTAATGACACAGGAATGACATGGTCACCAAACCAACTCCTAGAACATACTGAACAACCATCATGCAGGTTTTGGCCTACATTAATCAATTAAAAAAATACTTATTTTCTGACACTAACGACAACAATGATGAGAAATGTGTGTATCAAAAGTCTATGCCATACTTCACAAAACTGAGTCCCAAAAGTATATCAATGTTACCTGATCTTAAAGTTCACATAGGAGGATCATCGAGGTCAATCAAGTCATAAATTGATGCCATGCTATACTTAGTAGAACCTATAGTTCAGATAATTATAAAAGATAAACTAGTTAGTATAGAAATCACAAAACATGTGTGATTCGCTAATGTAAGTAGCATTTCTAAATGAAATTGGATAGCATAAAATAAGATTACTAGATGCTCGATACCAATCCTGCAAGCAAATGAGTGCCTCAATAGTCTCTGCGATCAATCTGCTATGAAAATCACTAATGATCCTCCCTCCTGTACTAAAAGCTGCCTCCGATGCTACAGAACAAGTCGGAATCGCTAGCACATCCTGTGCTATGTGTGCAAGGGTTGGATATTTAGACTTGCCATAAACCTTCTAAACTCATCGTATTCTAAAAAGATGAATGGAATCTCATGTAAGGAAATCATTCTCATAAGCTCATACCGTGAAACATCTGGGTCGAAGCTTCAATCTCTCAAGCAAACACCATTTAGAGATCGAATTGTGGAATTTAGCCTCTCCACAACCTTGAGAGCACTAGTCTGTTTCTTGCATCTCTATAATTGCTTCAGCAGTGAACTTGTTCCTGCTCCACGCTTGGCACTAATCTCATGCTTACAATGTTTGCATTTTCCTTTTGCAGCTTCTCCATCGATAAGTATTGGCACATACTTCTTCCAAGCATCTGAGCTGAATCTTTCTATTCTCACTTCAATAGTTGAACCAACACCAACAATCTCGACTTGGTCATCACCATCATCATCATTGTCACTATCAATATCATACATTTCATTGTCTTGTGTGAATCCTATCAATAATAACAACATATAGGAATTTTAGCTTTACATTCAATAGATGGATCAACACCAACAATCTATATGCATTGTAATAATAAATGACAGCACAAACAAAGTAAAATTTCAGAAATAATAGAACCTATAGTTTGAATAAAGCTGCAAAATTGAGAAGGGTATCATAATAGTTTCTTTTAGTGTCGAACCGGAGCCGAGAGTGATACCATAATTTGTAATCATGGATTTTAGAATGGCACTATCATTTCGTTGCACCCTGCCTCCCAACATACAATGATACAGGTAAGCTCATCATGGATTAATATGCGGAGCTCAAAACATCAAATGTGAATATTCTACTAGCAAAGAGGACCCAAAAAAATAGTAGTACTGGTATTAGAGTCATTTACCTAGTAGTGCCATTTATAAGTGCCTTAATATTAATCGATACTAGCCAGCATTAAGGATAAATAAGTAAAGTGTAACAAAAAGAAAAAGATGCAGGAATCTATGGGCACAAGAACTGAGTCTGAGACCACATGAAGTTACTTCATAGAAGTCTATAGTAGTTCATAATTCAATACAGTGAATAATTCATTGTAGCTAAAAACATGGTTGTGGCCAGGCAACCTTATGCCCTGCCTAATTGTGGTTTCATAAATCAAATGTAGAATATTCTTGTTTTGGCTCATCTACCGCCATTTTCATTACATTTTGCTGCTCAATCAACTTGCCATCATGTTGTTCACTTGCCATGTTATATTCTGTACACCTAACCAAAGCAACCATTGCCATCCAGATAAGGAATGTGTGCCAGACCACTATATTAACTATTGAATTTTTATCAGTACAGACGCAACGAAGGCAATAGCAATGTGTACCTGGTAGAAACCAGAATTGAAACCTAGACTCAAGTTGAGAAGCCCAATTGAGATGCCATTGAGCACTCCAAATCCCATAACTTGTGTGAGCTTTTATTTTTCATGGAATAATGTAGCAATTTCTCTTTTATTTCCTTAGGCTAATGGGAGTTTTATTTTTCATGGAATAATAGGAACTTTTGCAGAGTAGACATCTAGATAGACTAATCTCTTTATGATTAGACATAAAAATCAATCAGTTGTTTATAAATTATGAGTGAGACTGGTCCCAATAGCATTTTTGTTTCATAGTTGGGGTGTCTAATAGTCTAATCTAGCATATTGCAAATTAATGTAGGAACACAGAGAAGACCAAAACCTCACCATGAGAAGTGACAATGCCAAGGGTTGCTATGGGCATTCAGAATGCCTCAGATGACCTTGCCACCAGAGAAGACATCAACACTGGTGAAGCCACCACTGCCACAGCCGAGGACCTCTCAACTGAAGACAACCTCACCACCGAAGAAGCGAGAGACAATCCCCCTTGTCCTTTCGCTGTGGGCTGTGTTGAATATTGCGTCTCTGAACTTGCCATGTCGGTGGCGGGGATGAACTTGAGGCTAGTAGCGAGGATAGGCTCGAGGCCAGTGGAGGATGTGACGGTGGATGAGCTCATGGATGATGAGGAGGCAGAGGCGACGCTCGAGGAGGAGGATGAGGCAGAGGCGGTGCTCGTAGAGGAGGAGGTAGAGGCGGCACTTGTGGAGGCGGAGCACGCGCTCGAGGCCGAGATGAGCTGTAGCTGGTGGAGGAGGCGGCAGATGTCTTGCTAGTATCTTGGGCTTCAGCAGTGATAGCGGTGGTGGTGGAGATTCGGAGGAGCAAGTGGGGGAGGAGCTCACGGTAGAGGTAGATTCACGGTGGGGATCTAGAGGAGCTCGTGACAAAGGAGCTTGCAGAGGGAAACCATAGTGGGGGGAATAGTTTGTGGCGGCCGACGGTGGCATAGCAGTGATGACGGGTGCAGGGGAACTAGGAAAGGGATCAGGTCGACCCTAGGGTCGATGGGATCTTAGACCCTATTGGACTTCTTAATTTTGGACCTAGACCATTACCCTTTGGTGCCAAAAATTTGGGATGGGCCATGTTGTCTAATGGGCCAAACCGGACCACTTGCACCCCTAGTGTGGTGTCATATGTCTGTGCATATCTATGAGTGTGTGGTTGTACTCACTTCAAAAAAAACTTGTACCCCTGAATGGAAGCGGTCTTTCCGACAGTGGCCACCTCGCTCGTAGATGTCATGCCACTGGTCATTGCTAATGCCTTGCATAGAAGCAGTGTGATGAGTTGATCTGGATGGTGCTGCAAGCCAGTATGCCTCTGTGCCTCATCATAACTCATACCCTCCTGCCTGCTCCAACTATACGAAATCAGCTGGCCACCGTAGAGTGCCCGAAACATTACATCCCACCATATCAGCTGCTAGGATTTTAGTCCTGTTCTTTTTGGGATTTTCAGCCAAAGTTTGGCTTTAGCTTCTATCAGTCGATACTACTCATCAGATCTACGAGCTGCAGGCAAAAGCCATCAGTTGCAACTCAAAAGAAAAGGGCCTTCGATTATTCCAATTGTGAGTTGTTGCGTTCTTTAATTGTGAGCTGTTATTCCAATTTTGGTTTTAGCTTCTATCAGTCGATACTACTCATCAGATCTACCAGCCGTAGGTAAAAGCCATCAGCTACAACTCAAAAGAAAAGGGCCTTCGATTATTCCAATTGTGAGTTGTTGCCTTCTTTGATTGTAATGTACTACTAGCTTTCTTAATAAAGGGATTATTTGTGGGTTAAATAAAACGAAAGATACTTCATTGAGCAAATCAAAAGGGTTGGATTTGTATGCTCATATTATTACTGTCAGCAACATTTTATGCTTTGAATCCAGGGGCGAGGTTTGCTATGTATAGTAACTTAACAAATAAGGGCATTTGAAAACAAAACAAGAAAGTATTGGTCGGGATCCTCTTCTACTCGTATTGGAACATTTAGAAGAAGAGAAATAAGATGATTTTCAATCAAGAATATCAGATGGTTCGGCAGGTGTTCTATCATATCGAGGAGGAAGTAAAGAATAGGAAGAGATTGTTTGCTTCATTTTGTTGCTAGGGACTCGCGTTGTCTTCAAAAAGAGCCCTGCTCTTGTGTTTAGTAGCTATTTTTTGTCCTTGCCCGAGGTGGCTAAGGCTGTATCCTATGCTTTTTGTAAATTTTAACTTCCCCTCTTAATGCAATGGCACTGCTCCTTCCTCCTGCAGCGAAAGAAAAAAAGAAAACAAATAATAGCAACCACAATGTTGAATCATTTCACCTATCTTTGCATACGCATTGGTAGATATGCATAGTACGATGCCTTTAAGTGGAAACATTTTGCAATGTAACGGTCGAACAATCTGAGTTGTGTAATGAGCCAACTAGGTTTGACACATGGCACGAACACTATAGCAAGCACTGTACCACATGAAAAAACCTCAAAAAATTGTGACGCGATACTAGAGCACAAAAAAAACTTTTTCCTGTAGTGCTACAGTGCTTTTGTGCCGCATGTCATTGCTCGGTTGGCTCGTTACACACCTCAGTTTGTGCCACTGTTACACAACAAAATTTTTCCGTTGAGTGATCCATCGGGTCCCCCTACCCCCTCGCCTCTGTGCCTCCTCAATGAAGACCGCCCCTAAAATCTGTTGGGATACAAGATACGTTAATTAAACTAGTGCAAATTAATATTTCTACCATGTAAATCAGGAAGTCATGCGAGTAAAAGATAATAGATCATTACCACTAGACGTGCAGTGTAGTGGAAGAAGAATTGAAACAGCCTAGTTCAACATAACACACATTGATGTAGTGGAAGTAGTTGATCATCTAATGTCCTGATCAGCATCCTCGGAAGGCGATCGTCCTCAAACGGTAATCGATCTCCATAAGCCGATCGTGTCTTCTCTCGAATTGTCCTAATCAACGCCGTAGTCATAGCAGTACCTCTACTAAAGTCCACATGTCTGGGGATAGGATATCGTACGCTGGTGTGCTAGCACCAATGCATACAACATAGCTTTTAGAAGGAGGCCGATAGGGTTGCGATAGATGTGTGTTATCTCTCTATCTTGCCATCTTGCCCATAGCCCAAGTCACTTTATATAGAGCATCTAGCTAGATCCTTATCCAACATGAGTAAAGATGGTATCCCACCCTAAGTGCTTTCAACCAAAACCTCATCCAATACGAGTAGGGATCGTATCCCACTACGAGAGCCTCCTACCGAATCCTATCTCTTCCAACCCGTTAAGTGTGTGATCCTATAGGTTCATGTATACTTGGTTGTAACTCAAAAATATTTTTCCAATCAATGCTCAATAGCAGTCCCTAACAGAACATATCGACCCCAAAATATACATAAAGACCAATCTTGCCGAACCTTATGCAATATGATCTGCAACCAAGTCCTATTCGCTTACGATCAGTTCATAACTACTTATGACTAGATCGTATTTAGTTACGATCAGTCTATATCTCCATATGACCAGTTTGCGATATGTCTGACTTGGTCACGACCAGTCAGTATATCCATACTAGCAATTCGTATCTAGTTAGAATAAACGAGCTATTTGTGTATTCTCTTTTTACCTCACGATATCCGAACGAACTTTAGATGAGAAAAGTGTTATCCATGGACTATTCAATATTTTCCCGATCTAGTGATGGATAACTTCATAGGGTCGACTCTTCAACCACTCGTGGCATGGTCACACACTTTCTTTACCCGAACACATCGAGGGGCCCAGAGATATCTCTACTGTTATGTAGGAGAGGCAAATCCCATATCCGACCAGACATATTTCTTGGCATGTTTCATACCATACCTGAAAACTAAATTTATAACTACCTAGTTACAGAGTAGAGTTTGATAATCTCTAAATGCACTATTACATATGTAGAAAACTATACTAATCTTAGGTAAAAGGATTATACATCATCATTGCTTAAAACCAATTGGTGACACATAAAATATAACAATCTCAACATTATCTTAAGGTGGGTCAATCCAATATTATATTTTCTAATATGTGTCCACATTATTAATTTGATATCCCCATATCTATGACTGGTGAAATGTCATCATCAATCAATATATGTGTTGTTCTATAAGTCATTAGTGTCCCGACCAATAACATCCGATCAGGGATCTTCTAGAATGCTATCATACAACAAATAAAGAGCTTCACCAATAAGTCACGTACTTGCTAACTTTTATAAATGATAATTCGTTCAAGGAACATAATAACATTTACTCAAAGATCATAAACATAAAAGTGATACAATCATCTCTATAATTGCCTCTAGTGCATAACACTAACAAAATCCTCACATTTTCATGCTGTCCTCTCATTTTACCACTGCTATGATCTATCTCGAGCTCCCCCTTGATGAGTTCATGCTCGATTCCGCCTTCTCTCTCTTACCGTGGTGGTTGCCCTGCACCTGCCAACTCTAGGTCTTGACGTCCTTGGCCTAGGTCCTTTTGGAAACATGCAAAGAGATGCCTGGTGGGGCCATGATAGAAGGACCGTCAGATGAGGTGAACAATAGATGTGAGGGGTGTAGGATCAATGCCGACGATAAGTGGGGGTGAATAAGAGCCTAAATCTTTTCCCCTTGGTATTTCAATATTCTTTCACTATAATAGCTATGAAAAAATATGAAGATCAAAGTTTAACACCCTCAGTAGAAAACACCATGAAAAACCAAGCAAGACAAACCATGACTTAGTCCAAAGGCAGACTGTCTGTAGGTCTGAAGCTCTACGCACTTAAGCCAAAGTTCAGATAGTGAAGATGGTTTGTCTCTTTGTATTGAAGATGGCTTGTAAGTCCGAAGCTCTAAGCACTTAAGTCGGAGTTTGGACAGTGTAGACGGCTTGCCTCTTTGTACTGAAGATGGTTGCAGGTTTCATAGAAAATTTGACAAAACCACAAAATGACACAACTTCACACCAAAGCTTTAAATGACTTCAAATTTGAAACACACTTTCTCTAAGACATTAGGAACCTATTTCAACAAGATATCAAAGAAATCATTGCCAAAGTTTCAACATTTTCGATTCAAAGTGAAAAGTAAAGTTGCACCAAAGCCGAAGAAAATACCAAATCTGAGCCTAGAGCTTGTTGTGGATTAAGATGGTGAAGCTAACCTAGGATCAACTCACACATATCATAGCAAACCTATGAACAACAAGAATCCAAGCAATACCTTGTGGAACCAATCCTCCCAAGAACCGCCTCAAAACAAGGTAAAGATTGAGCAAACTTCACATTTTTGCTATGAGGATACCTCGATGGATGGGATCTGACCTCCAAGAGATATTTTTACCACTTACACGTACTTGGCAACCAATAAGATCAAGAAGAGAAGAGGGGAGAGCAAAAACCAAACAAATCAAAAAGCAACATGGCAAGAACAAGAATATAACTTCTTAGAAGAAACTTGGATCTCTTACTATTTAAAGAGGAAGGTTTTTACAGCCACTCCTAGGAGGACAAGAGCCATAAGGGTAACACTGCAAAGCACTCATACATAGATTCCTCGCCCTACTACAAAATACTCCCTCAAGACTTGAAGAGATGGGAGGCATCACTCTCCATTCTTTCCTTATATAGAGGAGACAAGCACCTCTCCACTATTCATCCTACCTATCACAAATTAGTGGCTCAAATTTACCCAATCAATATAGATCCTAATCCAAAGTGGACACCCGTTAAGTGCACACAAACGGATTTCTCTCTCTCTCTCTCACACACATATATGTGCACACTTTTGAAAGCACATAAGCAAGTCTTGATTTCATTAGCTTCTCCATGATCTAAACCGTCTTTCTCAAAAGCAATGGTTTAGCGTCTTCATCTTTTTAGGTATTTGAAAAATGCCAAAATACTCTTATCTTGACATGGTCACATTCTTCACTAGCAAGCATTCTTCATGCTTGACACATGTATGTTCATCAATGACTTGCCTCACGTCAGCAAATCTTTTCTGTTCCATTTCTCGCTGAACCACCACCACATTTGCACCGACCAAGCCATTTGGTACAGCTCATTGCTTGAACCTTACCTTTCACATTCTTGTCCACTATACATCTTGCTTGAGCTCAACCATCTTACCCAACATCTATGACCGATCTAGACTTTGGTTCCCCAACCAAGTCCTAGTCCTCCTCGTTGTTAAATATAGTTGACTTTAAGCCTCCTGCACATCTAAAGGATAAAAAATCATGTCCAGACATACGTTCTTCACAACTTAAACTACGTTAGTTCAAAAATACATCATGCAACCATATACACTGACCAAAAACCTCTAGGACCCAACAACGACAAGATTCACTAATTTTACTTTCGGCCCTATGTTTCAGTAATGACTGACAATCTGCCTCCCCATAGCAGACGATCTTCTACTCAATAAACAACAGACGGTCCGCTATACAACGGATGGTCTTCAACTCAACTAAATCATAGACAGTTCACCAACTAATGGTAGACTGTCTGCAGACATTAAAACTTGCTGAAATTTCTCAAACCAAAATTCCAACGACAAATCATGCTGATTGTTCGTCACAATTACTATGACATCTTCTCACGTGGTCTTACAAGGGGAGAAGTCAGACAGCCTGCAAGTCCCAGAGGATCCGTGTCTGTGACCAAACAACATCATATTTTTTTAGATGACTAACCACATCATTATCTTCCACTGAAAGAGCACAGTTGAAGGACAACTGTACCTGTAGTGCTGTAGAAAATAATCGGCAAGAAGAGTCGCAAGTCACTCTTCAAGCCAAAAAAATTATTTGTAAAGCTGACTGTCAAGACCGTTGACAGGTTATGGGTAGCACACCGGGGGGTTTCTGATCTCGGATTGGAGTCGGAGAGGAGCAAGAAAGAAGACAAGAAGAGTTGTTCGGAAATTTGGGATGACTTTTCCTGCCTCTGGAAGTAGGTCATTGTTACGTTTAACTTTCTTTTCAGAGGAACCGTACGTTTCACTGGTTCATCACCATGCATCTTGCCGTGCATTGACCACCTGGTCCAACGATCGGAACTACAGATCGTAGCCCTCAGTATTAGTTAGGTTAATACATACACGCTCTGATTCATCCTCTGCTTCTCCCCTTTCACCCTCCTGCTGCTCCTTGCTCACTTGCTCACAATCCTGCACTTTGGCACCAACCAACAAAGACAGTCCAATCCGATCTCTCTGCCTCTGACTACTTCACTCCAGTTACCAATGCACACAGGGAAGGTGTCATTTACCCGTAGCTAATTGCAACGTTCGATCTCTAAATCAAACACAACTACGATCAAGTTGATTTTGAGGGACTAATATGATGACTCTTAGAAGAACATTTTTTTAAAAAAAGTGAATTGCAGTTTGCAAATACTGTGTCATTTGTTTCACTTTGCACCAATTTTAAGTAATACTTTCGCTTTGCACCACCTTAGAGTAACTAAGATTACACTTTGCACCAGTTTAAGCATGGTCATCTCGGGTTCTTGTCGTGTGTGCGTGCAGCCGACGCCCCGAGGCTGAGCCGAGGAACGCGCCCGGCATCAGCACGATACGCCACATGTAGCATCATCAGCGTCGAGGCCCGCCTATCGGCGACGCCGCCCGAGCCGTTGTACGTTGTGTCATAACCTGAAGAGTTGAAGACATAGAATCTGAAGAAAATAACGATTCGTAACATTACATACCACTAAGGATGGACGGCTGAGATGTGATCGGGCTATATGGTGATAGATCAACGTATCTGATTACGTTTGGCAAAGTGGAATTAGATATCGAGTGATCTCACTGTGATTAATGCTTAATGTTAGACTAATCGGGTTGTAATTACAGTAATCACTCTTAGCCTTAATCCTGGGATTATGTACTGACATATGTACTCCTCTGCGGTGAATGAAGGGGGACATCGATTGGAAAGACCACAACTACTGTAGCCCTAGTTGTATCGCTTTGCATTTAGCTTTTCTGGCGATTGTTCACCCCCGATTTCTTCTTTTCCCCTTCTAAGCCAGAATCTCCTCCTGGGGATCTGACAAATTGGTATCAGAGCCAGCCAATCCTCGGCAAGAAGAGTCACGAGCGATTGGGTCGGGAACTACGGTCCCTTGTAAAATTCCCGATCGCCTTCGATCCGTGGCGGTGGACGGAATCGGACAGGGTGGAGGTTCCGGACCTCAGATCCGGGTAAAATCCCTAAGCCTTGTTCGATCTGTGAAGGAATGACGAAATCAATGGCAAGGATCGAGACTGAATCGTCGGAACTCACGGCAGTTCGGCAAGAGGCGATGGTGGCAGCTACAAGGCTGATGTATTGCAGCGTCAGATGGGGGATCTACAGAAGCAAGTGTCAGGATTGCAAGACCAGATGTCCAGGATGGAAGCTCTACTGCAAGGGTTGGCGAGCCCTCAGATGAGGACCATAGAACCAACGCTGGGAAGAGGTAACCCTCAATTTCAACAAGTCGAAGAATCAGGAATCAGACAAGAGATGGTGCAATCGGGAGAGTTGGAAGTAGAGATGGCCCGAAGAATCGAAGATACGGGGCCAATCAACAGTACACAGGGAGTTCAGCTGCCTGGGGCACTCGAAGGTAACGTTAATCCTCCATCCACTGGGAATTCTGCTGTTCCTAATAGATGGGGTCAGAATCAAATGCCACATACCTTTGCTACTCCTCCCACTTTCAACAACCTAAACACCCTTCGAGGTCCGGATTGGGTTAACCAGTGGCGTTTGAATCCTAGAGATTACATGAACGTACCTCAATCTCAGTATCATGCAAGGCAGTGGAACCCAAACCCCAGTAACGATAGGGTCCATAGTTTCTATAAGTCCATTGCTAAGGGGCCTAAACTTGATTTCCCAAAATTTGATGGTGGAGAACCATTGTAATGGATTAGGCAAAGTGCGACATACTTCGCTATGGCAAATGTTCCTGATGAAGCCAAGTTCGATTTAGCACAGATTTACATGGTTGGTAGAGCTGACAGATGGTTAAGGAGTACTGGGTTGCTTTGGAACCCACCACCATGGCCTGACTTTTGTGCTATGGTGTGTGATCGCTTTGCTCAACACAGTGGGTATGAGGTATTGGAGAATTTCCACTTGGTAAAGCAGTACAACCTTAGTGTGTCAGATTACATAGATCGATTTGAAGAGCTTATGGCTGTTTATAAGAGTGAGAACCCACTTCAGAATCCCTAGTTCTTTGTTAAGTGTTTTATAAATGGGTTGAGGAATGATATCAAACACTATCTTAAACCCCTGAAACCACAAACCTTTGTGAAGCATATTGGATGGCTACAGACATGGAAAAGGGAGCTGGGGCAGTGAACAAAAGGAATGCCCACAATACTATTTCGGGTCAGAACAAGGGTTTCATTACTGGTGCTAAGAATAAGCCTACTACTGAAGTTACTGGTCAGAAGAGAGAGAATATATTAAAACCATTCATCCCCGGGGTCTGCAAATATTATGGTGGAAAATGGTTTTTGGGACATAAGTGTAAACAGTATCAACAGATGAATCTAATGGCAGGGGAGAGTGAGGAGGTTGTTACAGCAGAACCTGAACAAGAAGAAGAACCATCTGACAATGTGGAGAGGCAGGGTAACCAATCAGATTCAGAGGGGCAGCTAATGCTGATCTCCCTTCAGGCTGTCCAAGGGTTGATGGGAGTAACAACTTTCACTTTAGAAGTAACCATTGGGGGCAAGAAAGGAAGAGCATTGATTGATAGCGGTAGTACACACACTTTTATTGATCTAACCTTGGCCAGTCGAGTTACTTGCAAGATCCATTTAATGCCTTTGCAGAAAGTCATGGTGGCTGGGGGAGGGACCCTACTAACCGGTTCTTACATAGCTGAGGCGGATTATTGTGTTGGAGGAGAGATGTTTAACAACTCTTTCAAGGTATTACCGCTGAAAGGTTACGATATGGTACTAGGTTGTGACTGGTTGTATCAACATAGCCCAGTCAGCCTAGATTTGAAATCAAGAAGGCTAACTATTGTGAAAAATGGTGAGACTGAGATGATTTTTGAGGATCATGGCCCGACAACGGTTGTCAAGGTACTAAGCCAGAAGGGAGGAGATAAACTGATTGCGAAGGGTATGTGTGGCTATGTGATTGACTATCGGCCCACTAGATCTCAAGAAGAAGTTTCAACCGTGAATCCATTATTTCAACCTTTGCTGGATGCCTTCCAGGACGTTTTCCAAGAGCCCAAGGGTCTGCCACCGGTGAGAGAATGCGATCATACAATACCTATCAAAGATGGGGCTGAACCTCCTAACCTTAGGCCCTACAGGGTTCCACACCAGTTGAAAGCAGAAATGGAGCAGCAGGTCCTCAAGTTATTGGACTCCTCAGTCATTAGACCCAGTTCAAGCCCATATGCTTCTCCAATTATCTTAGTCAAGAAGAAGGATGGCTCGTGGAGGCTTTGTATAGATTACAGAAAACTAAATGCTCAAACCGTTAAGAACAAGTACCCGATTCTGGTGATTGAAGACTTACTTGATGAGCTGAATGGAGCCACCATATTTAGTAAGTTGGATTTGAAATCGGGCTATCACCAAATACGGATGAGGATAGAAGATATATGTAAGATAGCTTTTAGAACCTACTTAGGACACTTTGAGTACCTAGTCATGCCTTTTGGACTCACGAATGCTCCAGCAACTTTCCAATCATTGATGAATTCCATTTTTGCCAAGTATTTGAGGAGGTTTATCCTGGTATTCTTTGATGATATACTAGTCTATAGCAAAAATGAGAAGGACCATATACATCATCTTACCATTGTATTGGAAATTTTGAGGCAGCAGAAACTATATGCCAATATCAGTAAATGTGTGATTGCTGCAACACATGTGGAGTATTTGGGCCATGTTATATCTGCAGCAGGGGTGGCTACTGATCCAAAAAAGATTTCTGCAATCAGTGAATTGCCCAAGCCGCAAAATGTATCTCAATTGAGAAGTTTTTTAGGAATGGCTGGGTATTACAGACGTTTCATTAAAGGTTATGGATTGATATGCAGACCTTTACATGATATGTTAAAGAAAGAAAACTTCGGTTGGGGAACTTCACAGGATGAACCTTTTGAGGAACTGAAATTCAAGTTAACCTCAGCTCCTGTCCTAGCTCTTCCCGACTTCTCTGAACCGTTCACCATGGAAACTGATGCTTGTCAAAAAGGAATTGGAGCTAGGGATGGCAATTGTGCCCGTTTACCCGTGTACCCGTGGGTAAATACCCTAATGGAGCCGGGTATGGGATGTATTCTTTGCCCACGGGTATGAAAATGGGAAAAATCTACGCCCATCGGGTAAACGATGCACGGTATGGGTTAGCTCTACCGTGCCGCCTCGCCTGCTTACCGTGAAATAAACCGGCGGTGGGACCATCCTAAAATAATAAACCCTACCCGCATACGCATCTCCGCTCTCCGTCTCCACCCGACCGCCCCTCTCACTCATCCGCCTCCTCGGCTCCTCCGCGTCGCCCCACCCCAATCCCCACCCGCCAAATCCACCTCCTCCGCCTGACTCCCCACCGGCGGCCGGCCTGCCTCCTCCTCCTCCGCCCCGGTCGCCGGCCTCCTCATCCGCCCCCAATCCGCCTCCTCCTCCTTCGATCCACCGCCCCGCCGCGCCCTCGCCTCGGCCCGCCTCGCCCGGATCCGCCGTCGCGCGCCGGCCCGCCGCCTCCTCCCCCCACCCACCCCGACCGCCTCTTCCGCCCCAGATCCGCCTCTTCCTCCTCGCCCGACCGCCCCTCGCCCTCTCGCATCTCCACCCCCGGATCCCGCCTCCTCCTCCTCTCCTCCTCCCCACCCGCCGCCGCCTCCTCCTCCCTCTGTCGCTCCACCTGACCTGGGACACCGCCTCCTTCTTCGCCCCGGCGGTGATGCCCGACCATGGCGCCAACCCGAGGCCCTCGCCGCCTCGTCCATGAGCTCTCCTCCGCCGCTCCTCCAACCCCCCCCCGCCCATGTCCAACGCCGCCATGGGCCGACTAACAGCCGCTCATTGTTCCCCCAACAGCGGTGATAGTAAGATCATGCATTTGCTTGGTTTACTTCAATCAGTAGCATGGCTTTGTGTGCATCATCTTACACTGAATTTCAACATGCCTATGTTGCCAATGAAGTAATTTGTGCTAATTCATGTTCCATTTGTCATGCTTAATATAGAGCATTTGGATCTTTGTAATGTGAGTCGCAAGACAGATATAATGGAAAATGGCCACTTGTCATACTACATAATAAACGATCGCCAAGCTTATGGAAAATTCATCTAATAGGCATCGATTGAAACTTGGAGAGCAAGCAGAGCATTGTACACTTCACCAAGTGGGTCAAATGATGACCTGGTAATCTTCCTCGATTCTAGCCTTGGGTGTCTGGACTCCTTGCACTTCTTGTTTTGTTTGGTACCTTGGTTTCAAATATTAGTATAAGTTTAATTCTCACCATATTGTGTATTGGGAAGTGTATCTTTTACCTGCAATTGTGCATAGACCAACTAATGTGTGTTATGCTGAATTTTCACCCTCTCCCCATCGCTATGTTTCATTTCTTGGATGTTGCTAAATATATGAGATTCAACTTTTCAGGTATTGGCTATATGCAGCAATTAGATTGAACTGTTTGCTTGTGACTAATGACGAAATGTAGAAGCTGTTGTGTGTGTTTGTTACAGCATTCTGGTTTAATTCAGCAAGTGCTATGCTATCTTTTATGAAACAAAACACATATGTTTTATATTTTAACTCTTTAGCCCTGTAGCATGATATTGGGAAACTGTTTGTACTTATGAAGAAATTGTAGATGATGAAAATTATATTGTCAAACTGCAAATTATGCAATTATCTGGCTGGCTGATAGTTCAAGTAGGATGTGCTCAGTTCGCGGGTAAACGGGTATGCCATGGGCGACGGTACCCAGGCGACGGGTATGGGCGAGGTTTTTACCGTTGTCCTTCGTGGGTATACCAGCGGGCGAATCGGGTCGTGGTGCGGGTATGGGCGAGCACTACCCGTACCCGCCGCGCCCGATTGCCATCCCTAATTGGAGCAGTGTTGATGCAAAAAGGAAGACCTATAGCTTACTTTAGCAAAACCCTAGGAATTCGAGCTGCAGCCCTCTCCACCTATGACAAAGAAGCCTTGGCAATTCTTGAATCCTTGAAGAGATGGAGGCATTACTTCCTTGGAACTATATTAGTGATCAAAACTGATCAGCAAAGTCTCCGGTTTATGGCCGAGCAGAGGATCGGCGAAGGTGTTCAACACAAGCTTATGTTGAGATTGCTGGAATTTGATTACGTCATTGAATATAAAAGAGGGAAAGACCATAGAACGAAGCTACACTGCTGACTCACACTGCAAGGAACTTTTAGAACAGCTTACATTGACATCAGGGCAGCAGAATGAGTTCACACTTCACTCGGGAGTGATCAGGTATAAAGGGAGAATCTACGTGGGAGGTGATGCAGAATTGAGGCAGAATATCATCAATTCATTCCACTCCTTAGCCATGGGAGGACACTCGGGTATAGTAGCCACTTACCATAGAGTAAAGGGGCTGTTTTATTGGCCGGGGTTAAAGAAAGAGGTCCAAACTTTTGTCCAGAATTGTGCCATCTGTCAAAGATCGAAGCCTGAACATTGTCACTACCCAGGGTTTTTGGAACCCTTACCCATTCCGGATATGGCATGGACTCATATTTCCATGGACTTTATAGAGGGAATGCCTAAATCAAAAGGGTATGAGGTCATTTTGGTTGTTGTTGATAGGTTTACTAAATACTCACATTTCATTCCCTTGACACACCCATATTCAGTACAGTCGGTCACTCAAGCGTTTATTGATAATATCTTTAAACTACATGGGTTTCCTCTAGCCATTGTAACTGACAGAGATAGGATATTCACAAGCAAACTGTGGCAAGAGTTGTTCAAGGCTCTAAAGGTTGAGTTAAGATTTAGCACTGCATACCACCCGCAAACGGATGGGCAAACCGAGAGAGTTAATCAATGCCTGGAGACTTACCTCAGATGTATAGCTTTCTTTGAACCAAAAAAATGGGTTTCTTGGCTAGCTCTTGCTGAATGGTGGTATAATACCACTTTCCATACCTCCCTCAAGGTAACTCCCTTCCAAGCCTTGTATGGGTTTCCACCCCCTATGATTAACGAGGTGGCTATTCCGGGACCAAGAGAAGAAGAGAGCCAGAGCTTTCTGCAGCAGAAACAGATGATGCTAAAGAGACTCAAGGAGAATTTAGCTCAAGCACAAGCTAGAATGAAGAAATATGCAGATTTAAACCGTTGTGAGAGACAATTTGAAGTAGGTGACATGGTTTATCTCAAGATGCAACCTTACAGGGTTTCGGCTTTTGGATTAAAGAATGTTCTAAAACTTACAAGCAGATTTTATGGGCCTTTCCGAGTGATGCAAAAGATCGGTAATGTTGCTTACAGGATGCTGTTGCCAGAGGGAGTAGGTATTCATCCGGTTTTTCATGTCAGCCAACTCAAAAGGCACTGTGGACCTTCTGCCATTCCCAGTCCAGAATTACCTCTAGTCAGTGCAGATGGCAAGATCAAAACTGAGCCGCTCGCTGTGCTAGAGACTAGAGCTTTACCTCGACGAGACAAATTGGTAACTCAATGGTTAGTGCAGTGGGTTAATTTGCCTCCGGAAGACACATCTTGGGAAGATGCCGATTTCATCAAAGGCACATTCCCAAAGTTCTTTTCTCACACTATTAAATCTTGGTTCCCAGAAGAAAACACTTGAGGACAAGTATGGTTTCAAGGGGAGGGTAATGTCACAACCTGAAGAGTTGAAGACATAGAATCTGAAGAAAATAACTATTCATAACATTACATACCACTAAGGATGGACGGCTGAGATGTGATCGGGCTATATGGTGATAGTTCAACGTATCTGATTACGTTTGGCAAAGTGGAATTAGATATCGAGTGATCTCACTGTGATTAATGCTTAATGTTAGACTAATCGGGTTGTAATTACAGTAATCACTTTTAGCCTTAATCATGGGATTATGTACTGACATATGTACTCCTCTGCGGTGAATGAAGGGGGACATCGATTGGAAAGACCACAACTACTATAGCCCTAGCTGTATCGCTTTGCATTTAGCTTTTCTGGCGATTGTTCACCCCCGATTTCTTCTTTTCCCCTTCTAAGCCAGAATCTCCTCCTGGGGATCTGACACGTTGCCGCCGGGTTGTAGCGGAGGAAGACTTGGAGAGGATCATGGACACAAGCCCGGCGAAGACGATGTCGATGCTCTGCATGGCGAAGACCGCGGTGATGAACGCGTCGCACGCGTCTTCTTGTTGGCGTACTCGGACATGATGGTCGCGGACAACGTGTTGTCCCCGCCGATGCCGAAGCCGAGCCAGAAGTGGAAGAAGAAGAGCGCTACCGATGACGGAGTGACGTGATGTCTGGAACGACAGCCCGGAGTGTAACTGTGTAAGAATCAACAAGAGGAAGTAGGGCATGTTCTTTTCCTCTGAAGCCGGCGGCTTTTGGCTTTTGCTACAGTACCTAACTTTCAAACGGAGCATTTTATCAAGACGGGGTCTACAGGTAAAGCGATCTACATATTAAAAGCCCAACATCTGTACCATCTAAAATCGCAAGTGAGTATCTGTCTCTCCGTAATCTGTACCGTAAACAGCCAAAATTCAAAAATTTCAGCCAAAAGCCATAAGCCGCAGCCGAAAAGAACATGCCCGTAGATTGGTTTGGAGGCTCGCGCACGAGTTTGGCTCGGTTACAACCTGATCCTAACAACATTTAGGTGCTGCTCTTTTAGACTGTAAGTGATAGTTTTTGAATACGACCAATAGTTTTTATTTACGCTTTTGAGACCATGATGAACGGTGAAAATATTGGTATATATGGCACATTTGGTTTTAGATTCGAAAAGTTATTTGAAGGAACGACTTTAAGAAATTACTTAGAGAAGCCGCATTGTTTCTTTCGGCTTCTGGAAAAACTGAAGCTAAAAAAAAAGGATAGGACCTCATGTGCATGCAACAGGATCCTTTCTTTAAAACTAATTACAAAGTCTACCTCTATCTTTAACAGTGGTGGGGTTAGGATTTGGTTACGTCCCAGACTCAGTGGTGGAATGATCTAGGCTATCTAGACTGAAGCATGAAAATATTATTCAGGTTAGACTGAATTTACCTGGACTATACAGTAAATATTTTTCACACGCTAAACTGAAGTCTACCTTGTCTGAGGTAAGACTCCGCCCCTAATCTTTAACACAGAGCAGATGGCGCAGGCGACCATGAGCACGAGCACGCCGAAGTTACCAAAGACGAGCTAGCCCATGAGAGTGCCGACGTGCGTGACGCACTGACGCTGACGAGCGCATTGTTCACCTGCTGCGGCAGCTTGTCGGGCTTGGCGCTGGTCTCGTTGGTGTGGCAGATGCGGCCGAGCAGCTTGGACACGAAGCCCATGCGGTCGTAGGCGTCCGTGCCGATGCTCTGCGTGGTGAAGACGGCGGCGACGAAGAAGCCCTAAGGCAAAGTGCAACATTGATTAGGTGGTGCAAAATGAAAATATTGCTTAAATTAATACAAAGTAATAGAAGAGACTTAATACATAGTGCGAATTACAATTTAATAAAAAGAGTTTCTCTGCATAATTACATGTACCATGGTCGAGACTGCACATATGCTAATGTCTACAAAAGTCGTATGATAGTGTTCATTGATGGCAAGGGAACCATCAACCATGTAAGAACACTCGCTATCTTAACAAAGCGTGTGATCATCTAATGAGCTAAATTATTACAGGATGTGCTTCTATATTTTTTTCAAAGTGATTTGCACAACTGTTAAAGCATAACTGAATGATGAATAATAATTACTTACTATTTCGTGTGTTTTGAGATTAGTACCATTCTTGTTAAAGCATAGAAGCATTGCTCAATTATTATTAATCAAGCTTCTAATAATGACTGGAGCATATTAGTGACATCTCTGCTGAAACAAAACAAAACATTAGATAACAATAGCTACCTCAGTATATTAGCAGCCCAGCACTGTTACGCTCCTTTTGCAGCGGCTAATGCTGCATCAATTATGTAGACTCCACAGCAGCTGGTGCTTCCACCGGCAAGCTTCTTGCTACTTGAGCTCTCTTGTCATCAGTCTTCTTGCCATCTTCGGTGGCCTTGCCAGATGCAGACTTGGACCGTGATGCAGAATCAAGCTCATCGTCCTTGACAGCAAGTTGTACGGGATGCAGATGCTTGCTCATCGTCCCTAGTTCCGGCTCTGGGCTCTTTCCAAAGTCCAAGCAGTGTGTTGCCAACACCATCGCTGCTCAGTACAGCATAACAGAGCAGTTAGAACACCTCAAATAATTAAGCGATACATATGGAAGAATTTCCAGCTTCTATGCATTTAATATATGATGTTGCAAGTCTGATTCAATCAGGTTCATTCATCATCCCTTAATAGTATTAGAAGCATCAGTTTGCATCTCATCGACCTTTTCCTTTGCTAGCAATACGCAATGAACTTGAGTGGCATTAAGGACTTTATTTTACTGCCCTACATAATGCAAACAGCTAACATGAAAATTTTGTACGATGCTTGGTGAAATCTACCGATGGTACAACTATTTTTCACATGAGGAACATACAGATGATGACACAGGCTAGAAGGGCATACGAGTAGGGTACTTTCTGGGCGCCTTCAGAGGATGCACTCTTACGTGACAGCCATATACTGGTACGCCAGAGACTGCTTTTCTAGCTCCTGCAGTTGCATCGTGCCGAATGCCGCCCCAGCACCAACAGGGATAGATGTCATAGCGTTTCCATTTCCTCCTGAACTTCTGTGGTCGCTGCTACTGCCAACCAAACAAATAAAAACTTTTTAATGGCACTCAGCTAAGAAAAAGTCCTGGGCAAATAAATATAAGTTCTGAAATTCGTAGATGCATGAATATTTTGATCACTTGCATAAACCTTTGAATAACAACGAAAAGGAACAGATTTGTAAAGCAACAAGTCTTTCTCAATTTTTGATGCCCTCCATGTATTTTTAGCAACAGAACAAAACTATCATACAACAAAAAAGGAACAAAAGAAAATCCCTAAAAAACCCCTTACAACTAACAGCAAAAATACTCTTAAATATGTAGCAAACTTTAGTGTACACAGCCCCTTAAATCAAGCTCACGGCTAGGGGTGAAAATGGATCGGATTCGGTCGGATATTGCTTAAACCGTATCCTAACCCATATTTTTTTCTCCGGATTCGGAGTCGAATACGGTAAGACCGGATACGAATACGAATTCGGAATATTCGGAGTTTCGAATACGGTACCGTCGGGACGGATATGTAACGGATTCGGTTCGGAAACGGATAATATAGGCGGATAATACGGATGATTATAATTCCAAAAGCTTATACTTTAGTAACACAACATAAGTTTATACATAAGTGGTAAATTCATACAAGCCACAATAGGAACACAACATAAGTTTATCTTGCCATAACAGAAACACAAAATAAGTGGTAAATTCATACAAACCACAATAGGAACACAACATAAGTTTATCTTACCATAACAGAAATACAAAATAACAATAGTATAGGCAGTAATATTATCTTCACGATTTTTTTCTACTTTGAGCTGTTGTTGGCCTGGACGGAGATTATGTTTTTTCTTCAAATGATTCCAAAAACATGTTGTGCCATTGTTGGTCTCACATCTTGCACTGTACTTACAATGGTTGCATTGCGCCCAATTTTGAACAACCTTCTTCCCATTCTCTTCAACTGTCTTTGTACTTCTAGTGTACTCATCCCAAACAGCTGATGTACTCTTCTTTTGCCTTTTTGCACTATGCTCAACATCCTCATGCTGCACTACATTCTCATGTGTGCCACTTCTAATAGACGGTGCCTCTTCACATTCAGTTGGCGCTTCACGAGATGCAACTACACCCACAGTATCACTTACACTTGCACTTACAGATGTCATCATAGTTCACAATTCACAACTCACAACTGAAGATAAATGCACGATCCAAGCTGTCAACGAAGATTGAGCAATAACAACATCATGAGTAAAAAGCAAAGCCAGGATAAGAACTTAGTTCATAATAACATTCATAATAACAAGAACTTAGTTCATTACATTTTCCAAATGCTGAATAGATATATTGGGTTGTTAATGACTTGATGAGTACAATTAACCATTTATCAATCAGAAAATGCACTTCTTGAAATGAAAAGGAAAATCAATACAACTTGCTGCTTCAACTTTTATTTCTTTCACCAACCTCTGTCAACTTTTGCTTGCTTACAGTGAAAATTTTTGCTTGCTTCAACTTTTGCTTGCTTACTCTGATAACTCTTGCTTGCCAATAGTCCAATACTGCAGTAAACAAGATGGTTGTACTGCAGTAAACAAGAATACATCATGCATGTTAGTACTTGTACAATCACAGTTAAAACTTACAAGAATAGCAGTTGATTACTTTGATCATGTTGATTACTTTGATTACCTTGTACAAGAATCACAGTGAAAACTTACAAGAATAGCAGTTGATTACTTTGATTACTTTGTACAATCTCTGACTTGATAATGAAATGATCAATGTCCACAAATATATTAAATCCCTTACAAGAATGAGATCCCTTATAGTGAAAAATTCACAGACTCACAGTGATAACTATCTCTCTAACTTGATAATGAAATGATCAATGTCCACAGATATATTAAATACTTACAAGAATGAGATCCCTTGGTAGCGTAAGAATAGCAGTTCTAGCCAGCGGAAATGGTATAAACAGAAATTACATTATACACAACAGAAGAATCAACAAGATCAATATCATAGTGCAATCAAGAACCAGGAGAATCAGATCTACACAGTTCTTCGTAAATATACTATAAATATACACAACAGAAGAATTACATTATAAGCAAGATCAATATCATAGTGCAATCAAGAACCAGAAGAATCAGATCTACAATAAAGAACATAAGTTTTATAGTTCTCATTCAGTTTTTTAGATAAGTAGCAAAAAGTATAGGCTACAGCATCGTATGAACTCCCATGCGCTGAATCACTGGCTAGCTAGAGCATACTAAATTACTGACTACAACAAACCGCAGGAGGGAGACGAGAGGGGCTTACCGGCTACGATGGCGAGGGGGATGCAGGAGTTTGGCTGCAGCGCAGGCGGCGGCGAGGCCGAGAGGCGGGGCGCCCCCCGAATTCGCGGGCGCCGCCCACCGATCCCTCGAGCGGTCGCGTTCCTCCGCGCCGCAGATCAATCCCCGAGCTGCAGCACGGCGGCGGCGAGATCGAGAGGCGAGGAGGATTTGGGGCGGAGCGAGCTAGGGTTGCGAGATCGAGAGGAGGCGGGAGGATTTGGGAATCGGGAGCGTTGAGCGGCGATGCGCTGCGCGCTGCTGGATTTGGGAATCGGGAGCGAGTGAGCGAGCTAGGGTTGCGAGTTGCGACTCGCGACTTTCGAAAAGCGACCGCGCGTCGGTGCGGCGGCGGATCGCGGCGGCGGCGCGCGGGCCGTTGGACCGCGTGGGCGTGGTCGATGGACGGTCGCCGGTCGGTCGGATACAGTCGGTATGTATTCGGTTAGTATCCGAAAAAACCGAATACCGAGACAATCGGTACGGATATCATATAAACCGAATCCGCTACCGAATCCGACTACACGTATCCGTATCCGAACCCGAATCCAACCGGATACTAAACCAGTTTACCAGATTTACTACCAACCAGATTCGATACCGGATCGATCGGGAAAAACCCGATCCGTTTTCACCCCTACTCACGGCATCTTACCCTACTCACGGCATCTTACCACCTGCTGGTACAGCTCCACTCGAGGCAGCTGGAGTACGTTGCGCGGATATTTTATTAAAGTCGCCTATCAGACACCGTATCAAATACGAATACTCTTTCAATATATATCCTATAATTTTTTAGATTTTTTTAAAATAAATTCTCTCGGATACTTCATGGATACTTGCTGATACACATAATAACCATTCTTCAATCACTCATTTCGATCCATCCATTCGACGAGAAAATTGATCATTTGCCACTTTGAAGAGTGGGCTTCGCAAATTTGCCACTTTCAAAATTGACTTCGTAAAAATGCCATGCAGTACATGTACATCTTGATTACCATGCCATTTGTGCCATTTAGCTCATTTAATAATTTTTTCCTAATTTCGGAGGTGGAAAAGACAATCCTACCCTTTAAGTTTTGCACAAAGACCGATTGGGATGCGTGCATGGGAGGCCGGCGGTGGGAGGCCACCGTGGCTTGAGGGCGTCATGGGAGGTCTGGCCGCGCGGGAGGCGGCGGGAGGCCCCACTCTTCAAAGTGGCAATGATCAATTTTCCTCCTCCTCCCTCGCCTCGCCTCGGCTGTGGCCTCCCACAGAGCCACGCCCACCACCACCACCGCTGCCACAGACTTCCTCTCCCACGCCCCAACGCCGAGCAAAGCGGCGGTTTCGATGATGAGATGAGCCGGGGAAGCTGGGTGGCATGGCACGCGTCGGAGGGCGTCGGCGGCTGGCGCAGGGTTCGACGAGGACCAACTGCTTACGGGAACGAGTTCGCCCGATTCGGGCCGGGTGCTTGGGGCGTGTCATGGCCCAGCGTGCGTTCGGGTCACGCGCACCGAGGCGGGTACAGCCAGGGCAACCTCCATGACCCGGCCTACGAGGACGTCTGCACCGGCGCCACCAACCACAACGAGGTCGTCCGCGTCCAGTACGACCCCGCCGCCTGCAAGTACGACGACCTCCTTGACGTCTTCTGGGCGCGCCACGACCCCACCACACCCAACCGCCAGGTCAGTGATGCCAGCCCAATTCACCCACTCAGTTGAAGCGCGCTTTGATTTGAGGAGAGCTTTTGGGAACTGGGAAAATTTTGATAAGAATTTGAGGGGAGCTTTGAGGAATTGCTGGATTAGGCACAGTGTGCTGTAATTTGAGTATCCACTAGTGAGGCACTAGAACAGATCGATTCTATCGCAAAATTCAGATAAAATCGAAAAAGAAAAGGGAAATTTCGTCGCCTGAGAGATTCCAACTCTCGCGGGGAAACCCCATGCACACGCCTTAACCACTCGGCCAAAGCGACGTTTGTGCTCTTCGTGCCTTCTGTCGCGGACAGCAAGAACTGGGAATACTGCGGCATAGGCTCAGCAGTCCTGCAGCATGCAGCCTTTTAACCTGCGCATCAAAAAAATGTAATGCATCGTTGAGTTCCTTGGCAACCTAAGGAGCCTCTTGGCCGCATGTTTTTTTAGGCAATTTTGGATAACAGTAGCGAGTGTACGATGTACCGTAGTCCTACTCTTGACTCCTGGCCGGCAATGAGCCAAGCATGCTTGTAGAGTGTGATCATGTAGGCAGGTCCGTCAGTCCGTGGGCATTGCTTCTCTTGTGGTTGTAAGTGGGATGAGCCAGTCCAGTCCAGGTCAGACTCAGTTATGTTGATCACAAAACTGCACCGTCCCTCCCAGCTACAGTTTGAGCAAACCCTACCACACCATGAATCTGTACCAATTTCCAAACTAGTTTGGGAGGACCAGCCAAGAGCTCGAGCTTTAGCACTCAGTGTTACAGCTGCGTTAACAAGTACTCCTGTATCAGTGTCTGTACCTTAGCAGTAGCACTCCCCTAAAGGGTGTGATAAAACTGTCCAGGAGTCAGGAGATACATCGCTGTAGTATACATACTACTGTATGCACCTTGCGCCTTGATTGGCTATATTGGTTGACGCCCTTGTGTTGACACAAATTTCACCCTACTTCTGATTTATGAAAGGTTGTTAGTCCCAGCAAACAGTGCAAACTAGCTTAGTAGAGGACTGGACTGAACAAGTTTTTCAGTGAAAGTTATTTCTAGACAGCTGAATAGACTGTCAAGATATTTGTTTGCTTTAAGCAGCTGTTCAACAGGACTGAAGCTTCTAATCACATACATCCTTAACTCTCTGCACGCAGGGCAATGATGTTGGGACCCAGTACAGGTCAGGGATCTACTACTACACCCCGGAGCAGGAGAAGGCGGCGAGAGTCCCTAGAGAAGCAGCAGAAGCTTCTGAATCGGAATACAGTGCAAAACTTAAAAGGGTAGGATTGTCTTTTCCACCTCCAGAAATTAGGAAAAAAATTATTAAATGAGCTAAATGGCACAAATGGCATGGTAATCAAGATGTACATATACTGCATGGTATTTTTACGAAGTCAATTTTAAAAGTGGCAAATTTGCGAAGTCCACTCTTCAAAGTGGCAAATGATCAATTTTCTCTCCATTCGACCATTCCCAACTTTCCCCCACGCCCACATCGCCCCGATTCGCCTCCCCGTCCTTGTCGCCGCCAAGACGGCGCCGCCGGCCCTGCGCCGCGACCGCTCCCTCGTCGGCCGCTCCCCTTCTCTCCCCATTGGCTTCTCCCCTTTCCTCCTCATCGCCTACTCCCTTCCCTGCCAGCTCCCCTTCCCTTCTCAGCCCCGCGCCGCCGCCGCTCCCTCATCAGCCACTCCCCTTCTCTCCCCATCGGCCGCCCCCTTTCACTCCTCGTCACCTGCTCCCTTCCCTACCAGTTCCCCTTCCCTCTCTGACCCCGAGCCATCGTCGCCAACAAGCCAGGACGCTCCCCTTCCCTCCCTGCCAAGACACCACCGCACCCCTGGGCCACAGAGCCGGCCCCCTGCCCCGCCGGTGAGTCCTCTTCTGATCTTCTTCCTTTTCTAGTTTTCCCTATTGTGCAATATTGTTCTCCCTAGTAGAAGTGCTCAATACTCACTCCATGTTCGAACTTGTCAGATATGAAGAATGTGGGTTTTTCAAATCTGAAGAATGTGGACTTCTCAACTTCGCTTTCAATTACAGGCAGCCTTTTAAGGTTGAACATTATTTTTTTCATGTTGAGGACCATTTGGTTTTCTACTTCTATTTTGAGATGTTCCTTTCCTTTAGATGGATGTAAGTCACAGCTTAAACTCTTTAGATTCATGGGTAGTGGATTATGTTTTGATGCTTTGGAGGTCATGAATGTGCGTGATTGCTTGCATCCGAAAGAAGTAAGTGTTCTCGTCTGCCATTCTTGCTTTTGTTGCTTTCGTTTTGCACATATATGTTCTTTCAAATTCGGGTTGGCTCAGGTGGAGTTTCAATGTTCATACTATCTATGCTGGATGGAGATTAGAAGCATCCGAGTTATGTGGTAGGTCTAGCATGGAATTACATTGTGCATAGGGAGGTGCCTTCTGTTGATACTATGTGAATCCATTATGTGGCTTGTGAAACAGGACATATCTAACAAAGACGGCCTATCTTATGATGATGATTGGGACTGTCGGTTGTATAGACCATTGTAATTGTTTGTAACATTGTTGTCGCACGATTAACTGCGATAACAAAGATGTCGTTGTTCTAATAAGATTTCTCTTTTCCTGGTTTCAGTTCTGCATTGATATCATAAATTTCAGAGTAAAGACCAGAATTGCGCTTGGTTGCAGAATTTTCTCGAGAAGGAGAAGGAAGGTCTCTCTCTCTCTCTTGTTCTCTCTCTCTCTCTCTCTCTCTTGTGAATATGTTTGACTAGTGGATGCATGAGCCTTGGTCTTGCTCTGACTCTGAAGATTAAGGCAACCAATATGATATTTTGAAACTGTTTTTTGATCATGTATACAGTCGACTATTTACTCTGACCTGAACATTTTGAAAAAAAACTTATTTGAGCTCATTATTCTAATGTCTATTGAGAATCAGCTATATAACATTTATGTAGATATGCTCCCGGCATCTAAACAGGCTTATCTTCAATGTCAGATGCACACAATAGGTTTTGTGGATGCTAACGATATGAACATGACATCTGAAAAACGGATATATACAAGTTGGCTGGGATACTCAAATAGCAAGTTAGCACATGTATCATAGAGGTTACATGATTGCTACTTCAATATTAAGGTATTCTTGGTTTCTCAATTCTTTATAAGAATTTATTAATTTCTTATTTATTCTATATTTATTACATATATGAACATATCGCCGTATCGGTGTTTTTAGGAAAATAGCTGTGAGACCATGTGGAGGTCATCATATGGTTGTGATGAGTAATTGACCTTTGGGATTAGAGTTTATGTAGAGGCTGAGTTTGGTTTTTTAGGATTGTGCAGAAGTTGGCTCTGTCTGTGAGTTCTAGAGCTCATGCCTCTTTCGACTTGGGGTCTGAGCCTCTTACGACTTGATGATCGGCATGCTTCATGACTTCTGCTCTTACGACTTTATGGTCTACGAGTGCTTCTGTGTGAGTTCCAGAGCTATTGCTGTTTACGACTTAGTGGTCGACAGGCTCTACGACTTCTAGCTTTAAAACTTGGTGGTCGCAGAAGCTTTTACGATTTGGTAGTTGCAGAAGCTTTTACGACTTGGTGGTCGCTGAAGCTTGTATGACTTGGTGGTCGCAGAGGTTTTTACGACTTGGTGGTCGGCAGTGGCATTTACGATCATGTGGTCGACAGTTTATTTTACGACTTTGTGGTCGACAGACTTTGTGGTCGTCAGTCGATTTTACGACTTTGTGGTTGACAGTTGATTTTACAACTTTGTGGTCGTCCGTCGGTTTTACGACTTGGTGGTCGGCAGTCGTTGTTACAACTTAGTGGTCGGCAGAAGTTCTTACTACTTTGTAGTCGTTAGGTGCTCCTATGACTTGGTAGTCGTAACTTCTGCTGATCGATAGTCGTAGCGCTACCTGTCGTGATCGATGGCCGTAGCTTCTTCTGAGCATGGTTGTAAGTTGTAGCTTCTGCTGGTTGTGTGTAGTGGTCGTAGCGCCCTGTCTGTGTGGTCGTAAATCATAGCGACTAGTTTTGGTAAAGTCGTAGCCACTATGAGCGATGGCCGTAGCAGTTGTTTCATCGACGTGGCGACCTGTGTGATGGTCGTAACGACTTGCTGAGTGGTCGTAGACTGCTGGTAGCACTAGGGGTGCAATCGGAGCGGATACGGACATATATCGCTCATCCTGTATCCTATTCCATATTTTTTCCTCGGAGTCGGAGTCAGATACGGATAATGTCGGATATATATTTCTCCATTCCGTATCTGTTCCATAATCTTTCGGGAGATCGGTCGGACGAAAATTATCCGCTTCTTTGCACAGGACATTGGATAGTATAGTATAATTAGAGCAAACATGGAGAGACTAGTTACTGAGATGTTGAAAGAAGAACACTCAGTACTCCCGCTTGTTTAGATATGACAATGTGTCTATATGTTATTTTGTCCCTAGGTGAAGTCACAATAGACTTCCTCATATAATTTGACATACGGATATATACAGACAGATATCACTTATCCCGTATCCTATTCCATATTTTTTTTCCTCGAAGTCGGAGTCGGACATGGATAGTGTCGGATACCCATCTACCCCTTCCGTATCGTTTCGCATGCCTTCGGTCGGTCGGACAGACGGAAATTATCTGCTCCGTTTGCTCCCCTAGGTAGGACCTCATGGGCTACGAATACCTCATGTCTTTTGCTTCAGAGTACTCGTAAGTTGTTTTAGACCAGTGCTTGCTTAGATTGTTCACTTGGGTACATTCTGATTATGCAAATTGATGATTCTTGTGTATTGTGTGGTGATATGTGATGGTTTGCTTGTTTGTGTTGGTTGCAGGACTTTGGACCTAGGTCATGGTGAGGCGTGGGAGGACTGGGACTACGCACAGGGAGGTGTTGAGGTCCAGAACGGTCAGGGAGATGACGAAAATGATCGAGGCTGGTGAGGTGATTGCAAACTAGGACGACGAGGAACCGGAGCAGGAGCTACCGGAGGTGGACATGACGTGCAACGGCGAGGTGGACTAGGACTAGGCTCAGGGAGGAGTCGAGGTCCAGACGGTCAAGGATTCCGAGTGCTGTCATGCACGAGGAGAAGCACGCTGTGTGTCAAGTGACTTGGGTCGTTTGCAGGCGAGGACGGTTCGGTGGAATCCGGACGCGTGAGAGGCTTGACGACAAGTCATTGGGGCCACATGTAAGCGAGAAGCGTGCGTGTAAAACCCGGTGTTAGGTGGGGTTAATGGATTATCCCCGGTCTGGACTAATGGATGGATCCATTACGTCTAGGGTTTGTTTGTGAGTCTATAAAAAGGGGAGTGGAAGCAAGAGTTAGTTGAGACTTGAGGCAGACCGTGAGTAGCTCTGGTGGTAGGTAGCTTTTCCTCCCTCCATGGTTGTTAGGTTAGAGAGTGTATGGCGACTCTAGGGTTAGAGCTTGGTCCTCCCAAGGGGAGTGTCTGTGAAATCAATCCTCAGAGTAATACATAAATAATTGATCATCTTCTTGAGTATTGTTATCTGGATGATATTGAGTTGGTTTGGTCTTGTTCGTCTGTGTTCTTGGTTTTCTCTGTTTTTTTATCGTTACTTTCCCTTCTTGATCTGAGAGAATGTTCTTTCTGATTTTGTTGATGATCTGACTTGCTATGTGTTAGGAAATCATACTCAAAAGCCATTTTGGCTGTTCTATTCCCATGAGCAAGATCCGATTGTCTTTTCATTCAATCAGTCTCGGATTTGAGCGCTTTTGGCGAAATCTCAGAAAGATCTCTATTTTTCTGATAAGTTTTCAATTAAAGTCTACAACAATCTCTTGAGACCTTAATCTAGTTGCGTACAACGTTTTATGGCTTGTTGATCTTTTATTAAAAAGTTCTTTGGAGTTGGATCTAGCGGTCGTGCGCTATCTGCTTTCCTCTGTTCTTCGTTCGCTGTTACGACCGCCTCTAGATTCAACCACGGTCAAGTCTCCGACCACATTGCTTTTCTTTTCGACCACGTTCAAGCTTTCGATCGCTGCGAGATCTTCGGTTTTCATTCAGATCTGAAACAGTCGCGATGGTTACTGTCTGAAGTCTCGATCATCTTTACGATCACGTTGGTTTCGACCACGATCGAGTCTCAGATAATATCGCTCTATCTTCAATCATTTTCAATATTTCAATTGCTTCATGTGTTTTCGACCACGTTGGTTGTTCGCCTACCTGTTGGTTTACGACTACGTTCATCTTTTGAGTTACAATCTGGTTTGGACCACGTTGGTTATTCGACCATCTCATTGGCTTATGACCACGGTGGTTACGATCACGCTGTCGACTGGTTTCGACCACGATTGGTTGTTCGACCATTCGTTGGCTTACGACCACGATGCTGACTGATTAGGATAACGTTAATTGTTCGACCACTGGTTGGCATTCGATCACGTTGTCTACAACTACATCTGTTTCGACTGCAACCATTTCTGATCACGTTGGTTATGATCTCGGTGGTTATCGACTAGGACGATTTACGACCACGTTGTCGAGTATCGACCACATAGTCGAGTTTACAACCATGCGCTCTACTCTCGACCATGTTGTCAAGATTACAACTGTGTTGCTATATTACGACCACGTCGTTGGTCTCTGACCATGACCAGGATTTTGCTGTGTCTTCTCTGTTACTTCGGTTTTTCTTGTGATCTTTCAACCCTAGCCTTAATAGCTCAGTAGCTATCAGAGGAAAGAATTGTGTGTATTTGGGGAGAATTTGAAAGCACCATTAACCCCCTTCTGTTGCCTGTCCGGTCCAATAGCTGCGAATCACGGTATCACGTATCCGTATCGAGATATCCGGGCAACATAGGCTGGAGTGGTGCCTCCTGCTGCGGCTGCTCCCCTTAAAGCAGCAGCCGAGTCTTTTGCCCTCCATTTCCGGAGGTCCGGAGATGCCACCAACCCTGCTCTCGCCTCTTTGCCACGTCACGCACTACTCTCGAGTGTTTCCCTGGTGAGCAGTTCCTCACCATCCCTGCAATGCACTTTGCTCTCCAATGCCTTCCGGACAACATTTCCGTATCATCCATTTCTTTCCTATCCACCTCTTCCCAATCTACTCTTGTAGGTTGAGAAATATACAGAATAGCAATGTTTTGAATAATGCTATCAATAGAACTGGAAACAGGGGGAAAGCTGCTAGCTACCTCAGTTTTTTCAATCGCCAATAAGTTGTGTGCTTCAGCAGCTGTGACTTGTTTCTTGTCTGCAGCTGCCGACAAGTTCTCTGCTTCAGCAGCCATATGGCTTGTTTCATGTTGAAGGAGCCATGTGGTCCCAAAACAATACCCAGTGGCCCCTGTGTACACCACATGCAGTTGCAGATCAAAAGGAAATGCACCAAGTTCGTAACAAGTGAAAAGATTGGATATCTACAGTTCAGTGATTTTTGGAAAGGATGGAACTTTAAGTTTTAATACAGGAAACAGATAAACAATCTAATAATATGAAACTTCTGAATGATACATGAGATGATCACTGTACGAAAAGACCAGACAACCCAATACGACAAGGTAAACATGGCAGGCGACAAAGGATCCAAACTGATAAAACCTTTTTGCGAGCCTAGCAAGTAAACAACCCACAAAAGACCAATTAAGCATTGGCACCATACACCAATTCTCTAACTTTATCCAATCAGAACTCTTAAGCATCGATCAGTAGAATGAATACATTGGGTTTTCTGATCTGCTGCAGCTTCTCCCAAGCAAAGCCATAAGCAGTTCCACATCATTCATGCAACGTGCTTTCCTCTCCATTGCCGCACGGACAACATTCTCATATGGTCCTCCACTTCTTTTCACCAAACGCAAGCTCCTGTGCAGAATTGGCACATCAGGCCCCTTACTGGTATGCTCCTGTGATTGAGAAATATACAGAGTTACGCTGTTTTGAGTAGTACTTTCAATAGAAATAGAAATCGAGTAAACATTGTTAAATGCCTCAGTTTTTTCGACTGCAAACAAGTTTTGTGCTTCAGCAGCCATGGCTTGTTCCATGTCTGTAGTTGCCAGCAAGTTCTCGGCTTCAGCAGCCATGACATGTTCTGTGTCACATGGATCATGTGGTCCCAAAATCAGATCCAATGGCCCCTGTGAGCAAATGTAGTTACAGGTCAATGAAAACAACACCAACTTAACAAAGGAAAAGTTGAAGCCGATTATTACCTCTGTGTATGACACAACATTAATCCTCTCTGCAGCAAGGTCAACATGATGGACCAGTGTATCCAAGTTCAGGGTAGTACTCATCTGAAGCGGTGGCACAAATTCTGTGGGGTGCACCAATTGCATCGGTTGCACCTCTTCTACGATGGATAAAGTAGAAGATGAGCTACAAGGACCAGTACGCATGGACATCGGGGGACTGATGTTGATTGTTGTAAGGTTGAGTATCAATAATAATGAAATATGGAATATCATCTTTGCTATCATGATCAAAGGGGAAGGAAGGGGGCAAGAGGGTTGCAACAGATTACAGGGACTATACACTTAAATCCTTAGTAAGAAAGTAATTATAATGGTTCCATTTTGAAAAGACAATTCGAGAACAATATAAGGAGGCCTGTGCTGGTATTTGAACTTCAATAACTGCTTAATACTCCCTCCAGTAATATTTATAAGGCGCCCACACCTTTTGAGATTCCAACTTTGCAAATTTTGACCAACAATTTGTCCAACAATATATATGCTATTTGATATCATTGGATTCATATTTGAAAGCACTTTCTTATGATCATAAGTTTGTAGTTATTGTTGTAGGTGTAAAACCCAAACACAAGTGAGGGGGTGGTTCTGTGATTTGAAAGGATCGTCCTACTCCTGTCGTTGAGCCAACGGGGGTTATCTTCAGGGAGGGTGCCCTTGAGGGCTCACCGGTTTGAATATGCTTATTTATTGCTCAAGAGAGCTCTTTTTACAAATGAGGGATACATAAGGTATTTGTAGACTCTTGGGCTTGTACAAATGATCAGAATACCCCTTAGGGGGTAGCTATCCTATGAGTACTAGTGAGGGATATTGTTGTCCTTTCTGAGCATGACTGCAATTCTTGGATCATAGGAGTCATTCGTAGAGCGGGCCTGTTAGTGGAGGGATAAATTATTCCTCCAACAACATATTGTAAAAAAATCAATAGTCAAAATTTTGTTTTGGAGACTGCACCAAGTCAAACCGCGCCTTACAAAAATCAACGGAGGGAGTAGTCTGTTTTCCATATTTCCTTTTTGTATATTTTAGTCATGTTACACTTGTCACTCCTATTAACGGAACCAATCCGGTTACCAAAAAAATAAATTCTGATTCAGATGAATCAACTCCATTTTGTCCTTCCATCCGGTTCTTACCTCCTTTATTCTCCATCCAACACCCCCAATCATAACCCTTCCCTGCCACAGCCCCAGTTCCACATCCACTTTTGTCGCCTGCAGCAATGCTTAATTTGGCACTAACATCACTACACCTCTAAATGCCCTTCCCCTCCTCTGACACATCAAGCTGTGAATCCCAACAGCATTGCCGAAAACTCCATTAAACAGCCCAGAACAGTGTCCACGGACTCTCAGATTCTTTTGATAATATAGCCCGTGAGGTTGCTGTTCCTGCTTGCCTCTCATTCACCATCCTTTCCTTCCATAGCTGCTTCAGTACCAACCCCCAATTCCCCCAGTAACTGTGTTACCCCTGTGACTAGGTCCTAGGGTTGAGCAAGAATATCAACTACTGAATAACCAACTGAACCAACAAATATTTGCAATTCAGTTTGGTTATTCCAGTTTATTTGGACTAGTTTGATTTTAGAATGTGAACACCAAATAGACCTAAGTCACACAAAATACCATCATCAGATAGCTAATTATTGTCTACTTCTTTGTTAGGATAATGAATCATTTCAAGTTGGTAACCCTGAGTTGGATAGTGGTCCTTAAAACTTGAATCTTTGACAAATTTTAGGAGATTCATGACAAATCGTTGGTGTCTTTGGTGCGTATACATTTTGGTTCATGCAAACTGCAACTTTTCTGCGATCATGAAAAAACATTCATTGTGGTCTAAGGTGTATTTGATCAGCAGCCCCAAGTTGATGCACATTAGATCAGGAATGAAACTGTACCAAATACGACTTAGCTGTTCAAACTGAAATGCAATAGAACATTGTTTGTGAGATTATAGCATGCATAACATATGATAGCTGCCCAACTAAATAATATCCTAGTTTTGTTTGCTAAGTGTGGAAGAGCTATCTTTTGTTAGCCACACAAAATGGTCACCTAAGGCTTAGTTGTGAGGCAAGTGAACAAAAGTGTGTCCAGTTATTTATGACACATCTAAGTTATAATTCCAAACCAACAGAGGCCTAACTCTTCAAATGTGCCCACCAGTAGCCTCCATCTAAACATGCTTTTACAGAAACATGCTCTGCATAGCTAACAGTATTTCTGAATAAATTGATCAAATTAGATTATTTGTAGTATTGTCAGTTCAATTCGAGAAGCACCAAAACTAAGGTTTATAATTCAGTTTAATTGAAATTTTATGTTGCGTTGATTGGAGTGTTCACCACTATTGACACACTAACCCCAACACCCCTGGCAGCAAGTCATAATCATCCCATTTCTTAGCAAGCTCTCAGTAAGTTGCAACCAAAAAAATGCTGTTCACCCATATCTTTGCAAGTATCGGTCTGAGGTGTGGATCGCTTACCAGCAGACACCAACACAACGGGTGACCATAGCATTTGGAAAGTATAAGCCAATCCATTGCACATAAACTCAGAATTCAGACTCAGGTTCTTCAGGTCGATGGCAAACTGAGGATAGCGCTCATCCCAGAAAACAAGAACCAGTCCAGTGGCCACCGTATGGACTTGACGCACTCAGGCATGCCTACCAAGCACCTTGCTCACCGGTATTTCCTTCTCCAACTCCCACGTCTTGCCACTGTTGGACTAATCCCTGTTGTGAACCACTGGAAATAATGTCTGCAGAAGCATTAGCATTTTGGTTTAAAGTTCTCAGTCAACATGCAAGTAGTGCCGCAGGAAGTGGACAGAGCATGTTTGAGTGCTAATAACGTGCAGTTGCACGAAGTCAAAATTCCTTTTTATGTGGATCTGTGATCCAAGTTAGTAGCTGAGTTTTAGCTTTTCTGTTATAGTCTTGCAAGTATTCAGAATATATTCGATTGTATTCGTGAGACAAATTGAGTAATACAATTTGAGAATTCTGCTCTCTGAAGAATCCACATTTTTTCTTTGCTTTGCCGTAAGAAGTACAGTGCTGTTCGGTTTTTACTGAAACGCTCTGAACACTCTCTGTTCTATCTTCAGTTTGGGCATACTTCCTGGGTTCTCTGTTTACATTTGGTATCAGAGCTGCAGGTCAGTGAGCCCTATTGCCAGAGTTGCTCCGGATGTCGATCGTTGCAGCTGAAGGAGTGCGGGAGAGCGGCGGAGGTTCGTTCGCATACCCGCAGCTGACGGCGACGAATTACACCAGCTGGGTGATCCGGGTACAGGCGATGATGGAGGACCAAGGTGTATGGGAGGCGATCGAGCCGGCGGCCGGGGCGGTCGTCGACGCGAGGAAGGACAAGAAGGCGCGGTCGCACCTTTTCCAGGCTCTCCCGGAGGACCTCCTCATGCAGGTGGCAAAGAAGAAGACGGCGAAGGAGGTGTGGGATTGTCTCAAGACGCGGTTCGTCGGCGCGGAGCGCGTCAGGGAGGCAAGGTTGCAGACGCTCAAAGGCGAATTTGATGCGCTGCGTATGAAGGAGGACGAGACGCTGGATCAATACGCCGGCAAACTCGCGACCATGTCTGTCAAGTATGGAAATCTGGGTGGCACTCTCGACGATGCCGCCCTGGTGAAGAAACTCTTCGACAGCGTGCCGGACCGTTTCCTGAATGTCATCGCCGGCATTGAGCAGTTCTATGACCTCCGCACGTTGGCGTTCGAAGAAGCAGTGAGCCGGCTGAAGGCTTACGAGGAGCGCACGCGACGTGCGTCCGGCGGCACGAGAGCCGACGGGCAGCTTCTTCTTACCCAGGCGGAGTGGGAGGCACGCCAGAAGAGGGCATCAGGTGAATCCTCGGCGAGAGGGAGATCACCTGATACCGGCGGCCGCGGCAGAGGACGAGGTCGGGATAAATGGCGTGGTCGTGGAGGACGCGGGACTATGTCAGGCAGAGAGACCAACACCAGCTCTGTGCGTGGGCGTGATAAAAGTCACATAAAGTGTTTCTCTTGTGGCAAACCAGGTCATTACGCCAGTCAATGCAAAGAGCCCAAAAAAGAGGAGGAAGCGCACCACACCCGCTCCGATGACATCGAACCAGCGCTACTGCTCGCCGTATCGGAGGAGCCGATGCAGATCGAGCAAGCGCAGCAGAGAAACCAAGATCCTTTTCCCCTCGGCGAGCCGCCCGAATCTGCACAGGCGGAAGCCCGTGGCGGCATCTCCCTCAACGAAGACAACAGGCGGCGAGCCGCATCCGCCGAGAAAGAGTTGATGCGGGATGTCGGTACTCGACAACGCGCCAAAGAACCATATGTCTGGAGATCGAGGGAAGTTTCGGGAGCTGGATGAATCCATCACAGGAAAGGTTAGATTTGGGGATGACTCTACTGTGCAGATCATGGGGAAGGGTTCCATTGTTTTTGATTGCAAGAATGGGGATCAGTGGTTGCTCCAGGATGTCTATTTCATTCCTAGACTCCGAAGCAATCTTGTGAGTTTGGGACAACTCGCTGAAATCGGCTACAGGGTGGTGCTGGAAGGTGACGAACTTGAGGTGTTCGACAAAATGTCGCAGAGGCTGGTCATGAGGGTGAGGCGCTCACCTAACCGTCTCTATCGCATAGAGCTCAAGCAGTGTCGTCCGGTGTGTCTCACGACAAGCTTGGAAGATCCAGCATGGCTTTGGCACGCACGGTTGGGCCACGTCAATTTCCGAGCATTGAAGCTGCTAGTAGAGAAGGAGATGGCAGCGGGTGTGCCGGCCATATCACATCCTAATCAGCTGTGTCATGCATGTCTGATGGGGAAACAAATCAGACACCCATTTCCGGCGGCATCAAGTTACTGAGCGCAGGAGGCGCTTGAACTGCTGCACATTGATCTTTGTGGTCCAATTACTCCCAAGACTGCCGCAGGTAACAGCTACTTCATGTTGGTTGTTGATGATTTCTCAAGATGGATGTGGGTGCATGTTTTGAAGACCAAAGATCAAGCCTGTGCTGAATTTGTGAAGCTTAAACTCCAAGCTGAAAACATGTGTGGACACCGCATCAAAATGTTGAGGTCAGACCGTGGTGGCGAGTTCTTGTCCGCGGTGTTCGCCAAGGTATGTGAAGAGGCCGGCATCCAGAGACAATTCACTGCGCCCTACACGCCGCAGCAGAATGGCGTGGTGGAGCGTAGGAACAGGACAGTCATGGAGATGGCTCGGTCTTTACTCAAGAGCATGAGCATTCCGGGGAGATTTTGGGGCGAGGCTGTACGACACTCTGTTTACTTGTTGAACAGGCTGCCGACAAAATCAATGGGACAGAGAACCCCATTTGAAGCTTGGAATGGGAGGAAGCCGCACTGCTCATTTACGGTGTTGGTGCACCGCTCATGTCAGGACAGCAACACCACACATGAAGAAGCTCGATGATCGAAGCCAACAAATGGTGTACTTGCGCCGAGGATGGGTGCAAGGCGATCGATCGCTCGATCCACGTCCGGCAAAATTGTTGTAAGTCGCGATGTTATTTTTGAAGAAAATCTGGAATGGAAATGGTCTGCAGGTGTGGGTACAGGAGAAGCGGTTGATTTCCAGTTTGAAGATCACACAGAACCGTGTGAGTGGACCATCGAGACTCGTGGAGTCAGGCTCGAGGCGTGATGCCGTGGCCACGCCTAGAGTCCGGCAACTCGTGCCACCAACTTCGGGATACAATGACTGAAGGAGTGTCGGCTGCAATCTCCTCGCCGGGTGCAGTGACAAGGTCACAGTCTACTGCACGCATGGGACAAGTTGCAGAGAATTCTTCTACACTGCCAGCCACTCCGTTGCACTCGCCATCAACAGGGATATCTCCAGCTATGGAGCAGGAGGCTCCTAACTCGACTGGGACAAGCAGCTCGGAGGAAGGCCCACGTCGTTACCGCAGCCTGAGTGATATATATCAGAATACATCTGAGGTAATGTTGGAATTTGAATCAGATGTTGAGGCTTTGCTTGCAGAATTTGAAGAACCATCTAGCTACAGTGAAGCAGCAGGAAATCCAGATTGGGAGGAGGCTATGAATAGAGAAGTACAGTCAATCGAGAAGAATGCAACTCGAGCTTGACCACCTTGTTTACCGGACACAAACCCATTGGTTTGAAGTGGGTTTTCAAATTGAAGAAGAACTCGGAAGGAGAAGTAATCAAGCACAAAGCTAGGCTTGTGGCAAAGGGTATGTGCTTGCATAGGAATAGACTTTGAAGAAGTTTTTGCTCCAGTTGCAAGGTTAGATACTGTGCGTTTGATTCTTGCAATAGCTGCAAATCGTGGCTGGGAAGTTCATCATCTTGATGTTAAGACTGCTTTCTTAAACGGTGACCTTGAAGAGGAGGTGTATGTGTCACAACCGGAGGGGTTTGTTGTAAAAAACAAGGAGCATCTTGTACTCAAGTTGAGCAAGGTTCTTTATGGCCTCCGACAAGCGCCGCGAGCATGGAACATCAAGTTGGATAAAAGTCTAAAGAAGATTGGTTTCAAGAGATGTGTACAAGATCAGGCTGTATACACAAGAGGAGAAGGTGCAGCTGCAGTTGTGATTGGGGTCTATGTAGATGACCTCATTGTCACAGGAATGGACCCAAAAGAAATTGAGGTTTTCAAGAAGCAAATGACAGCTGAGTTTGAAATGAGCGATTTAGGACTGCTATCATACTATCTGGGCATTGAGGTGTCACAGCATGAAAGTGGTCTTACACTCAAGCAAACAGGTTATGCAAAGAAAGTACTGATGCAGTTCGGGATGGTGGACTGCAATCCTACAAAGTTCCCTATGGAACAGAGAGCGCGTCTGCACAAAGATGCTGAAGGTCAAGCAATGGATATCACCGAGTACAGGCGGATGATTGGCTGCTTAAGGTATCTGCTACACACTCGCCCAGATCTTTCATTTTCTGTTGGAGTGGCTAGTAGGTACATGGAGAGACCAACATTGATGCACTATAAAGCTGTGAAGCAAATACTTCGGTACTTAAAGGGCACCACAAGCTTTGGACTGGTGTACAACCGAGGTGTGGCGAAGGAGATGCTCACTGGATACACTGACAGCGATTTGGCAGGAGATCTGGATGATAGAAAGAGCACAGGAGGAATGGCCTTCTACTTGAATGACAGCTTAGTGTCGTGGTGTTCACAAAAACAAAAAACCGTGGCACTCTCATCTTGCGAAGCTGAATTTATGGCAGCTACTGCAGCAGCAGCACAAGCCTTGTGGTTGAGAAGTTTACTTGGAGAGATCACTGGAGAAGAGCCAAAAACAGTGAAGATTTTTGTTGATAACAATTCAGCTATTGCGCTTATGAAAAATCCGGTTTTTCATGGGCGAAGTAAACATATTGATACCAAGTATCATTTTATTAGAGAGTGCATCGAAGGAGGACAGATTGAGGTCCAGCGAGTTTGCACCGATGAACAGAAAGCTGATGCTTTGACAAAATCCTTGTCAGCAGTGAAGTTGGCGACAATGCGATATTTGCTCGGTGTTCGTGATCTAGGTTCACACCAGAATTAGGGAGGAGAATGTTGGACTAATCCCTGTTGTGAACCACTGGAAATAATGTCTGCAGAAGCATTAGCATTTTGGTTTAAAGTTCTCAGTCAACATGCAAGTAGTGCCGCAGGAAGTGGACAGAGCATGTTTGAGTGCTAATAACGTGCAGTTGCACGAAGTCAAAATTCCTTTTTATGTGGATCTGTGATCCAAGTTAGTAGCTGAGTTTTAGCTTTTCTGTTATAGTCTTGCAAGTATTCAGAATATATTCGATTGTATTCGTGAGACAAATTGAGTAATACAATTTGAGAATTCTGCTCTCTGAAGAATCCACATTTTTTCTTTGCTTTGCCGTAAGAAGTACAGTGCTGTTCGGTTTTTACTGAAACGCTCTGAACACTCTCTGTTCTATCTTCAGTTTGGGCATACTTCCTGGGTTCTCTGTTTACAGCCACCACCGTTCTCCTAGAGCAGCCACAATTGCAAGTGGAGGTTGTCCATGGTGCCATTAAGGCATACTTTGACGGCTGGAAGAAGCTTACGGGGAGACGGAGCATGGGTAATTCCACTGTGCTGGTATCAAGCAAGTTGCCTGGCTCCGTTGAGGCCTCTTGATGTTCTCCACCCACGGGTGGAAGCGCCACCGGAGTGTACCAGAGTCGTACTCGCCGGCTCGCATCCTTTGGCTGTGTTGCTGCACGGAGACGACGCGGAAGGACGCCGCGTACGGCTGAGGCGAGGTCGGGGTCGGAGAGAACGGGGTCCGCAGGGTGGAACACGGGGAGGCCGGAGTGCGCGTGGGAGACGAAGAGGCCGAGGAGGGGCGACGTGGTGTGGCGGGCGCGGAAGCGGCGGAGGAAGTCGGGGGTGGAGGCGACGCCGCGACAGCGCTTGGAGGCGCGCGCGAGGGGGGCGGGAGAAGGGAGGTGGAGCAGGATCTCGGCGAGGAGATCGTCGGTGAGGAAGGCGATGGTAATGGGACTCTTGAAGGGCTGCATTGCCATCCAGAGGAGATGGGCGGCGGCAGCCGGCAGGGTGCTAGAGGCCCGTCTGGAAGGGGTGGCGGTGGTGGTGGATGGCGGCCGAGGTCAGAGCCGGAGGAGATGGGAGTGGCGCGGCGGTCACCGTAGTAGGAATAGAGGCTTGTAGGTCGCCGCCGGTGAGCCCCAGCGGCTGGGTAGATGTGGAGTTGACAGTGAACCACGGTCGTACCGTCGTACTGATGGGCTATGGTGATCGGGTGACCGTCGGCTAAATTTTTTTAAATTTTAAGTAAATTTTGTAAAACCACACTACATTTGATAAAATTATTATAAATTCATACTTTAAGCATCAATTTTACATAACCACACTTACTTCTGTATAACATTGCACAAAACCGCACTTTTAAACAATGTCGCTAGTCTGACATCTTAGGCCTACTTGTCATAATAACAAGGTCATCTTGTTTTCATTTGCTGACATAGAGATACTTGCTGTGGTAGATACCAGTTGACTCGTCAACAGGATTACAGGTCATGATGGGGCTAACCAAAGAGCTTGAGCTCCTTCCCTTGAAAGCCATCGACCAAGTCTGGGAGGTGCACGTACAGAGAGGCAGGAGGCTCGGGCGCGTAGAAGTGGTGCGAAAAAAGACTTGACAAGTGCGACCATGATGTCAGGTCTGTTGTATGTGGCAACATTACTTAAAAGTATGATTTTATGAAACGTTATGCTGAAGTAGGTGTGGTTTTTTGAAACTAGTGTTTCAAAGTATGATTTCGTGATAGCTTTGTCAAATATAGTGTGATTTTATGGAATTTACTCTAAAATTTTTATGTGAAATCAACCAGATTTGTAACCTCTCTATTGTGCTTGCTGATTCATTTGCAGCCCCACTTCTTCCCTATCTTTGACAAGGCTAACTGTGCGCCATCGCATCCGGCGAAGCCGACTTGTGGATGCCTCGTGCTACACTCCAACGAAGCCGCTTGGTTGTTGCTAGAGGTCTCCATGCCAAATATCCCTCTTTTCATTATATTAAGGAGAAGCACATGGGGCCTCGCCATCCATCACTGGAGACGATGGCAAGGAAAGGAGGAAGAGGAGAACGCATGGCGGAGGACGCTAGCGAGGCGGCAACGTGGAGGAAGAGGTGGTGCGATGGCGGCGAATTCAAGCAACGGAGGAAGAGATGGTGTAGCAGCGGGTCTAGGCAGGAGAGGAAGAGGCAGAGCTACTCGCGGGAGGGCCATGTTGGCATGGTTGTTGGGTGGTGGCGTGTTGGTACGGTAGGGGCAAGAGGGTGTTGTAGGGAGGATAAGGCGGCTGCTCGTTTGGAGGTGGGGAGACAGGGTTAAGTGGTACAAGTGTTGACTGTTGACCATCACGATAGGTTTGGATTGGATCTAATTGCCAAAAATTTTACCGAAATCTCTCAAATTTTTAGCCGAGTGATATTTTTTGACATCCCTCTTTTTTTAAGCAGGGGAGCTATGGTATATGAGTCAAGGCTGAGACTGCATGGTTTTTATTTCATTTTTGAGTAAATTTTATAAAACTATAGCTTTAGTGGCAAAGCTAGTAAATATTGTAACGCCCCCGTTTCCGAGGGCGCGTACGGACACGGCAATCCGCAACTATTCACGCATGAACAGTTATGGAGTGCCGCGCAAGAGTATACCATTGCACGCTTACAACAAAAGTCCAGCATATATTTCACATATGGATTAACATCCAGAGTTTGACAGCGGGGCGTGCAAGCCCAAAGTATAATTACATCACAAAAACTCCAGAATCCGCTTGAGCGCGGCGAAGACCTAAAGCCACGGATTCTCGTCGAAGAAGAGACCCTCGGGGACTTCCTCAACGGGGAGACCTTCACCTTCGTCTTGATCCTCTAAAGAGGGGATTTAGCAAGCCGTGAGCCAACAACCAGCTCAGCAAATCGCAAAGGAACCCTAACTTACTACTTGCACGGATCAACAAAGGATGGAAGTATACTTGGTTTTTTAACCTTGAGTGGATGCAGTTTTGTTTGTAAATCCTTTTGTAAAACTTGCCGACAAAACTACTTCTTAATCAACAGGGGTTTTCATGAAGAGTTCTTTTAACCATCTACTCAGATTAAAACATTCATAAAACTACTTAAGCTTTGCTTAATGGGATCACCCAAGTGACACAGCTCCATTAACCGGGAGCACGGCGTATTCAAATACCATTAGTTTGACTCTGCAGAGTTTGCTCAGTTTTACCCACACGATCCCTTAACTCCCGCGACAGAGTTAAGAAAGCCAGGTCGTTTCACTGCTCAATTCTTTATATAGGCTCTACCCGGTAGAATTCACTCGGGTCTGGCACAATGAAGCTTCCGTCCGCTTCGAGTGAACCTCACCGTTATTAGGTATCCGCAAAGACGGCATACCTAACCTACTTCCCAACCTCCGCACTTCTCAACGCTCAGAGTTTCAAAAGAGTTGAGCAACTACTAAACCAGTGTTGACAAGTCAACTCCTGTGGTCGAGCGATCACCGTGACATTTGCTCAAGATAAGGGTTTGGTCCTTATATTTTCACATGGCCCCAACCTCCGGTCCGCGACCACAACCTAGGGTAAGCGGTGGGCGACGACCGACTCGCGGTTTCCCACAACACCCTCACCCTTCCTTGCACACCGACACTCTCCGCCCTGGGGTACGGTGTCCCATACCGCCCCACCATAGGGTCGGGTTTTCAAGTCTCATCGCCCGCACCACAACCTTATTAGTGTAAGACTTTGCATGATGGTAGTAACCTATAGTGATCTAGGTTAATGATAATTATTTCTAGGGTTACAAAGGCAGGGCTACAAACTTAACATGGCATTTTTCGGTGGTAGGACGTATCTATATCACATGTCATTCTAAACCTTTTTATTTTACTTTAAACTAGCATTTCACAACTAGCATAATGCAAATAGCCTAATATCATAAATTAAAACATGGGATTCAGTATGATCAAAGGTTTTACGACTTGCCGTGAACTGGAACGATCTCGGCGATCTCGAACGTAGAAACTCCGGGATCCTGGGACTGCACCTGAGCCTCCGGGAACTCCGACACTAGCGTAAACACATAAAATAATTAAATACTAGCTTGAGAATAATCAAGCAAGGGAAAAATAAACTATTAAAAGAAAGAAAAAGAAATAAAATGCATAAAATAACCAATTGGTGAATTTTTAGAATTTTTCTGGGATGAATTTGGGAAAAAGGATGTCACCACTGGGTTCAGGATATTATTTGGAGCAAAGTGTTGAAATTTGGGAATTTTTGGGATTTTTTGTGATTTTCTAGGATTTATTTGGCTTTTCTGGATTTTTGGAAATTGATAAATCCTGGAAAATCGGAATGAATGAGGCTTGGGCGGCCCAAGCGCTCTGAAGGCGGCTCGGCCTTGGCGCCCATGTGGTCAAGGCCAAGGCCATGCCCATGCATGTCATGCCCGCCCACGCACGCACGCTCCTCCCGGCAGATGGCCGACGCGTGGGCAAGGCCCAGGTGGGGATGGCGCGTGAGCGGCGGTTCGGATCTGCGGGGTTATGAAGATCTGACTACCGAGATGTGAGGGAGGTGGGCGGCAGACGGGTGATCGGACGGATGAGAAGGGCGGTGTTTAAGAAGATCGGACGGCAGCGAGGATGCGACCATCCGACGCACGAGTTTAACGGTTGGGGAGGACGGCGAGGATTCGGCCACGTCGGTCGTCTTCAACCTCTCGCCGGCGCGCGCGGCAGAGGGACAGAGAAAGGGGGAGGCTTCGCTCCCCGGCGACGGCGAGGTCCCCGGTGGCCAGGGAGGGCACCACCGGGTAGATCTCGACGAGGGGAACTCATTTTGGGCCTTTGGGAGGCCGGAGAACCAACAGGGAGGGCAGGAGACCAAAGGGGAGAATCGGCCTCCCGGCGGTGAAGGAGGGACGCCGGCGGCGATCAGGCCAAATGGGTGGTGGATTTATAATCAGTGGGTCCTGGGGCTCACGTTGGTGCCGGTGGCCGAAGCTCGGAGCCGTCCTGGCGAGCTGGCCACGGAGAGGGTGATTTGGCCGGCGGTGAGCTTCGGTGCTGGAGCTCAATCGGCTGCTCGGGGAGGTTCCTGGGAGTGGTAGGAGGTGAATGGAGGTGGTAGGGAAGCTCGAGAAGCAAAGGAGAGGGCGGCAGTGAGGGGTTTTATACCCGGGAGGAGAGGGGAAGCCGTGGAGAGGAAGGCTCGCTGCTGGAGTCAACAGGAGGACGGGAGTTGTTTGGGCGTCTCCTCCGCTGTGGGCGGCGTCCCGACCGAGCAAAGAAGTGAAGGCGAGTACGGGCGCGAGGACGACGTGAGTGGCGGCATGGGCGGAGGTGCGTCTGCTGGGGAAGGAAGGCACCGGCGGTGGGGGCCAAGGAAGGGAGCGCGACGCTGGCGCGGTGTTGCCCCTTCGGACCTGGGGCGATGGGCGCGGGGCTGTCCGGAGGAGGGGGTTAAGGCGGTGCGCGACGCGGGCGTGGCGCAAGCGCTGGGGGGGAGGCGGGAGGGAAGGCGCCAACGGGGAGGGGGAACGCGGAGTGGCGCCAGGGAGGAAGAAGGCGAAAGCGGAGGGGAGCGGCGCCGGAGGGAGGCGGAAAGGAGCGGGCGCCAACGGGAGGGAGGCGAGCGCCCAAAAGGAAAGCGATTTCGGAGAGTTTCGAATTGAAAAGTTTTCAAAATTCACCAAAATTCAGGAAAATCCAGAAAAATTTGGTTTGAAATTTTGGGGTCTTTCAACCTACCCCTTAAAGAATCTCGACCCCAAGATTAACTTGGTCCAGGGAGTAAGTTGGAAAAGTCTCGCTGCAAATCCGATTCTCTTTCCCAAGTGGCCTCGTCTCGCGGTGATTCTTCCACCGCACTCGCAAAATCTGACATTCTTGTTTCTGAGTTGCCTCTCTGACGTTTCGAGTATTTGCAAAGGTTCTTCAGGGTAAGTCCAGTCATCTTGTAGTTCAACATCCGCGGTGGCACTTCATCCGTGGGTGGCGAGACATTTTCTGAGTTGGGATATGTGGAACACGCTAGGATTCTTGATAAATTGGGCGGTAGCTGTATTTGGTAAGCTACTTCTCCAATTCTCCCGATGATTTGAAACGGTCCCACATATCTCGGAGCCAGCTTGCCTTTGACTTGAAATCTTTTGACGATTTTGAAAGGGGTGACTTTGATATACACAAAATCTCCGATTTCAAAGCTTAAGTCTTTTCTGCGGTTGTCTGCATAGCTCTTTTGTCGATCTTGTGCAATCTTGAGTCTGTCTCTGATGATTTTGATATGTGCTTCTGCATCTTGAGCAATTTGGGGTCCAATGAGTTGTCATTCTCCCGTTTCTGACCAATTTAGAGGTGTCCTGCATTTTCTGCCATATAGAGCTTCAAATGGGGCCATTTGAATGCTAGCTTGGTAGCTATTGTTGTAGGAGAATTGAGCAAATGGCAGGCAAGTATTCCATGCTGCTCCATACACAATAGCGGAAGCTCTCAACATATCCTCTAAAATCTGATTTGTTCTTTTACCCCGCCCATCACTGTGGGTGGTATGCTGAGCTGAAGTTGAGGTCGGTGCCCATTGCTTCGTGTAACTTTTCCCAGAACTTAGATGTGAACTGGGCTCCTCTATCTGACACAATCTTCTTGGGTACTCCATGAAGTGTTACAATTCGTGTCAAATACAATTCGGCAAGCTTATCCTTCCCATAGGTTTGCTTGATCGGGAGGAAGTGAGCCACCTTGGTCAGTCTGTCAACTATGACCCAGATAGCATCATATCCTTCACGAGTTTTGGGAAGTCCAGTAATGAAGTCCATGCCGATACTATCCCATTTCCATTCGGGAATGGTAAAGGTTGTAACAATCCTGAGGGTTTTTGGTGGTCGATCTTGATCTGCTGGCAGATGTCACATTTGGCTACATATTCTGCCACTTCTTTCTTCATCTGGTTCCACCAATACTTTTTCTTCAAGTCTTGATACATTTTTGAGCCTCCTGGATGGATCGAGAATTGAGAAGAATGAGCTTCGGATAAGATCAATTCTCTGAACTCTTTCTTGTTGGGTATGCAATAGCGACCACCAAGGTAAGGATTCCATGTTCGCTCATTGCATATTTCGATGAATCTCCTTCTAACGTTCTCTTTTTCAGTTTTTGAATCTCTTCATCTTCATCTTGGGCTGCCTTTATCTGATCTGTTAGCATCGGCTGAAGTTCCAAAGCTGCCATACGGCCTTGTTCGGTGATCACTAAATTCAGTCACAGTATATCTTTCTGCAGTTCTGGCGAATATTCTGTGGTATCTGGTCTGCCTTGTCGAACCTTCCAACTAGGGGCATCGGCAACTACGTTGGCCTTGCCCGGGTGATATTGAAGATCAACATCATAGTCCTTGATCAGCTCCAGCCATCTTCGTTGCCTCATATTCAACTCTGGCTGTGTGAATAGATACTTCAAGCTCTTGTGGTCAGAGAATACTTCACAACGATTCCCTAGCAGGTAGTGCCTCCAAATTTTGAGGGCATGCACCACAGCTGCTAGTTCTAGATCGTGTGTGGGGTAATTCTCCTCATGGGGCTTCAACTGTCTTGAGGCATAGGTGACCACTTTTCTGTCTTGCATGAGTACACATCCCAAACCCTGCTTTGAAGCATCGCAGTAGATTTGGAATTCTTTTTCGGGGTTGGGTAGGATCAAAACTGGTGTCGTTGTTAGCTTGGTCTTTAGCAACTGAAAGTTCTCTTCGCAGGCATCTGTCCACAGGAAAGGCTTGTCCTTCTTCAGTAATTGAGTAAGTGGACGAGAAATCTTTGAGAATCCTTCTATGAATCGGCGATAATAGCCCGCCAATCCAAGGAAACTCCTTATTTTTGTCACTGTCTTGGGCTGTTGCCATTCCATAACTGCGGCGATCTTTTCTGGATCAACTTTGACTCCATCTTCTGATATAATATGGCCCAAGAAAGCTACTTCTTTTAGCCAGAAACTGCATTTGTCGAACTTGGCATACAACTGATGTTCTCTCAATCTGGTCAAAGCCATGTGCAAATGCTCTTTGTGCTCTTCTTCATTCTTGGAGTATATCAAAATATCGTCAATGAAGACTATCACGAATCGGTCCAATTGGTCCATATGCACCAGATTCATAAGGTTCATGAAATAAGCCGGTGCATTGGTTAGACCAAAGGGCACGACTGTGAACTCATATAGTCCATATCGGGTGATGAAGGCTGTCTTTTCTCGATCTTGCTCTCGGATCTTGAGTTGATGATAACCTGAGCGCAAGTCGATCTTGGAGAATACTTTGGCACCCTTGAGTTGATCAAACAAATCATTGATTCTTGGCAACAGGTATTTGTTTTTGATGGTGACAGCATTCAGACCTCTGTAGTCTACACACATCCTCAGTTCTCCATTCTTCTTCTTCACGAATAAAACTGGGGCCGACCAAGGTGAAACACTTGGTCTTATGAATTCTTTCTCTTGCAGTTCATCTAGTTGTTTCTTGAGTTCTTTTAGCTCACCGTCGACATCCCAGATCGATGCTTGGCGATTGGTTTTGTGCCCGAACCAATTCTATAGCAGCTCTCACCGTCGCCGTGGGTCCGCTCGCAATTCTTCCGAAATACATCTGGATATTCTTGCATCACTGGCACGTGATCAGGTGTGACTGCCAACATGTTGATCATGCGCTTTCTTGCATTTTTCAACACCTCTCGATCTGTTTTCAGCTCCACTCTCTGGCCTTCAGAATTGAGCATCGATACTGTCTTGGTCTCACAATCTACCTTGCATTTGTTCTTGGCTAGCCAGTTCATGCCCAGAATGGCATCTAGTCCCGACATATCTAATTGTAGCAGATCCGCTTTAAAATCTACCCTTGATGTTTATCCGAGTCCAACACACCCACCGTGGGACTCCATTCTAACCCCAGGGGTTTCAACCACATAAGGTCTTGGCAAAGAAACTGATGGTAATTAGTTTTTCGAGACAAAACTCTTCGAGATAAATGAATGTGTTGCTCCAGGGTCAAATAAAATCAGTGCAGGTATGGAGTTGATTGGGAACATACCGGCAATGATATCACTGGCTCCAACTGCATCTTCTACGGATATGTGGTTCACCCTTGCATAAAAGGTGGGTCTGGCACGGCCTCTGCCTCTGCCTGCAGAAGTGAAATTTGCCGTTCCCGCAGTGATTGCGGTCCCACCGCCTTGATCCAAGGTAACCTCCTTTGGGAGTGCTGGGGCCTGCTTGTGATTTTGACTCTTGCTGTTGTTGATTCTGAACTTGAAGTTTTGCAGCGTTAGAGGGCAAGTTCTTCCTGGGGCATTGGTCTCGGTAATGCCCAATTTCGCCACAGTGGAAGCAAGCATTTGACCTTCGGGGGCAGCTACTAGCAAGGTGATTTCCTCCACATGTGGGGCACTTAATAGCCAACGGGGAAGGGGAATTGTACTGCTGTGACTGCCCTGACTGACTCTTCGGTAGCATCACAAATTGGCGAGAAGGTTGGGATTGATATGACGACGATCCCGTAGTCTTGCTCCGCTGAGCTTGGTGTGAGGAGGGCTGAGATTTGTGTGCTGCTTTACGCTTCCTATAATCCTCCATCTCACCCCGGGCTTCTTCTGAGTTAATGAGGCTGTCCACCATATCATGTAGGTCTTTGAATTTTATAGCTGAAATGTGAAACTTCAAGGACATTGCAGTCCGAACCGAATCGCTCATCTTCTTCTTCTTTATCGACATCTTCGGGGCAAATCGGAGAGGTGGTTGAACCGGTGCGGTATTCCATAACCGCAAGGCCCACCTGTTTGAGTGCCAAGAACTCTCGGCTTTGCCTCCATGATGCCGTCGGGAATATGGGCCTCATAAAAGCTTTTGAGAATTCTTCCTACCAATTTCTTTGGGTGCTTTGATAGTTGATCCACCACGTTGCAGCAGCACCCTGCAACTGGTGGGATACATATAGTACCCTCTCTTTGTCATCACACTGTACAGTCTGAAGCTTCCTTTCCACGTCCACCAGCCAATCCTCAGCTACTAAGGGGTCAGCCGAGGTGGTAAAGGTCGGTGGACGGGTCTTCAGAAAATCTGCCCATCGGGTGGAAACTGGTGCACCATCCCGAGGGACATTGCCTCCACCCTGAAGGCATGGAGATCTGTCGCTATCTGCTCCAAAGATTCGGCTGTTGATGAAGTACCCGTAAAATGTTCTGTTCCCCTTGGTAGCGATTTTGCTCTAACATTGCTATTACACTGGCGAGTGTTGCTTGATCGTGGCGGTGCACCGCCTCACCGGTCTCGCTCCACTGCCGTGTTGGATCCATCTGCCAATTGGGAGCTGGGAATTAGCTTTGCAGCGATTTTTGGCAACCGAGAATAGATAAGTAAGATTTCGAACTTTTCAAGGTAAGTATAGGGCGAAAAAGGTAAGAGCGAGGGCGAAAGGGGACAGGAGAAAGCTTTGAACACAGAAGGAACTGATAATTTACACAAGCAACATAAAGATTAATGAACATAAATTTACAATATGCAGGTGGTACACAGACCACTTAGGGTTCATGATTACACTTGCATTACATACAAAAGTACTGCTACTAAAACAAAAGGTCAGACTAAACTAGCGATCAGCTACTACTCCTCCATGGCCTCTGGAGCTGGCAGGGCAAGAGGGGCCGCAGGGCGAAACCTAGCACGGTACTCGCCCGCAGTCAACCTGCGCCTACGCCTCAACAGAGACTGCACAGAGGCACACGAGGAAGAGACGCTGGGCGACTCTCCACACTCTGAGGCCTCGCCCGCCTCGACTGCCTCGAAGCGGACAAGAGACCCTCGAAGTTGCTGCACCTGGCGACGAGCCTCCCGAGCCGGCTCGCAGTGAACAGGGACCTCCACCGCTCGCCGTAGCGGATCACCGCCGGGCCATGAGAACGGCGACACCCGCCAGCGGGATCGCCCTCCTCACGGAACTGAGGAACTGCAAGGCCTCCACTGCGCTGCTGCGGGATCAGGTCAAAGGGCGACTCCGCCAGCTCTAGGTCGTAGTTGTCTCGGAGGTAGAGTGCAGCCTTCTAGGCTGCATCCTGCACTGCATCATCCTTGTCGATCCTCCTCGCAATGAAGCGCCTCTCGAGATCAGGGCGGACAGGCAAAGGTGTGAGGGTCACCCATGCCTTCCACTCGAAGCGCCGCTCTCGGCGAAACCGTCCGATCGTGGAAAATCGGGTGGTACTCGGTGGCTCCCTGGTCACCGAATCTCCCACAACTTATGGGCCGACCATCCATGCGGTCGGGCGGAAAACACGAAGTGCACCATCTGCTGGAAACGAAAATTTTGAAGTTAGACAAGTAAGACAGTAAACATTTGCATAAATCAAAACTTAAGCAGAAGTAAACTAAGACAGATAAGGTAGCAACAAGAGAGGTAAAGACAGCAGTAGTACTTATATTTTTCATAAACCATTTTTATACTTTGAATTAGGCTTTGCGATAAAATCGCTTCCTAGACTGCCTTAGGTCTTAACCTACGGTCAAAGAGCCTGCTCTGATACCACTTCTTGTAACGCCCCCGTTTCCGAGGGCGCGTACGGACACGATAATCCGCAACTATTCACGCATGAACAGTTATGGAGTGCCGCGCAAGAGTATACCATTGCACGCTTACAACAAAAGTCCAGCATATATTTCACATATGGATTAACATCCAGAGTTTGACAGCGGGGCGTGCAAGCCCAAAGTATAATTACATCACAAAAGCTCCAGAATCCGCTTGAGCGCGGCGAAGACCTAAAGCCACGGATTCTCGTCGAAGAAGAGACCCTCGGGGACTTCCTCAACGGGGAGACCTTCACCTTCGTCTTGATCCTCTAAAGAGGGGATTTAGCAAGCCGTGAGCCAACAATCAGCTCAGCAAATCGCAAAGGAACCCTAACTTACTACTTGCAGAGTTTGCTCAGCTTTACCCACACGATCCCTTAACTCCCGCGACAGAGTTAAGAAAGCCAGGTCGTTTCACTGCTCAATTCTTTATATAGGCTCTACCCGGTAGAATTCACTCGGGTCTGGCACAATGAAGCTTCCGTCCGCTTCGAGTGAACCCTACCGTTATTAGGTATCCGCAGCACGGCATACCTAACCTACTTCCCAACCTCCAGACTTCTCAACGCCTGTAGAGTTTCAAAAGAGTTGAGCAGCTACTAAACCAGTGTTGACAAGTCAACTCCTGTGGTCGAGCGATCACTGTGACATTTGCTCAGCACAAGGGTTTCAGTCCTTATATTTTCACATGGCCCGCAACCTCTCCAGGTCCGCGACCACAACCTAGGGTAAGCGGTGGGCGACGACCGACTCGCGGTTTCCCACAACACCCTCACCCTTCCTTGCACACTGACACTCTCCGCCCTGGGGTACGGTGTCCCATACCACCCCACCCTAGGGTCGGGTTTTCAAGTCTACTGGCCCGCAGCCACAACCTTATTAGTGTAAGACTTTGCATGATGGTAGTAACCTATAGTGATCTAGGTTAACAGATAATTATTTCTAGGGTTACAAAGGCAGGGCTACAAACTTAACATGGCATTTTTCGGTGGTAGGAAGTATCTATATCACATGTCATTCTAAACCTTTTTATTTTACTTTAAACTAGCATTTCACAACTAGCATAATGCAAATAGCCTAATATCATAAATTAAAACATGGGATTCAGTATGATCAAAGGGACAGAGAAAGGGGGAGGCTTCGCTCCCCGGCGACGGCGAGGTCCCCGGCGGCCAGGGAGGGCACCACCAGGTAGATCTCGACGAGTGGAACTCATTTTGGGCCTTTGGGAGGCCGAAGAACCAACAGGGAGAGCAGGAGACCGAAGGGGAGAATCGGCCTCCCGGCGGTGAAGGAGGGACGCCAGCGGCGATCAGGCCAAATCGGTGGTGGATTTATAATCAGTGGGTCCTGGGGCTCACGTTGGTGCCGGTGGCCGAAGCTCGGAGCCCTCCTGGCGAGCTGGCCACGGAGAGGGTGATTTGGCCGGCGGTGAGCTTCGGTGCTGGAGCTCCACAGGCGATCACCTGACAAAAAGAGTGCACCAAAGTGATTAGGGAGTTGTGAGGATGCTCTGGGAGCAAGGGATTGAAGAATGAGGGAGAGGGGAGGGAGATCAGTTTACGGGCGTCGCCGGCGCAGGGAGAGACGGCGACGGAGCTGGAGGCGATGGGAGCTCAATCGGCTGCTCGGGGAGGTTCCTGGGAGTGGTAGGAGGTGAATGGAGATGGTAGGGAAGCTCGAGAAGCAAAGGAGAGAGGGGGCGGCAGTGAGGGGGTTTTATACCCCGGGGAGGAGAGGGGGAAGCCGTGGAGAGGAAGGCTCGGGCGCGCGCGGGGAGTCAACAGGAGGACGGGGGAGTTGCTGGGGCGTCTCCTCCGCGGTGTGGGTGGCGTCCGGAACTGAGCGGCAGTGAAGGCGGAGTACGGGCGCGAGGACGGCGCGAGCTGGCGGCATGGGCGGAGGTGCGTCGCGCGGAAGGGGAAGGCACCGGCGGTGGGGGCCAAGGAAGGAGCGCGACGCGTGGCGGTGGTGTTGCCCCCTTCGACCGCGGCGCGGGGCGGCTGGGCTGTCCGGAGGAGGGGGTTTAGGCGGGCGGACGCGGCACCGGGCGCACGCTGAGGGGGGGAGAAGGCGGGAGGCGAAGGCGCCAACGGGAGGGGAACGCGGAGTGGCGCCAGGGAGGAAGAAGGCGGAAGCGGAGGGGAGGCGCCGGGAGGGAGGCGGAAAGGAGCGGGCGCCAACGGGAGGGAGGCGAGCGCCCGAAAAGGAAAGCGCATTTCCGGGAGAGTTTTCGAATTTGGAAAGTTTTCAAAAATTCACCAAAAATTCAGGAAAAATCCAGGAAAAATTTGGTTTAAAATTTTTGGGGTCTTGCAAATATCTACACATTTGGGTTCGAATTTCGAAGAAATATATATTTAAGAGCAAAAATTCTCACAAATCTACAACTCCATTAAATTGGACTTCCTACCCACGAGTCAGAAACATAATCATCGCATCACCATTCAGAAGGTCCATTTGGGCTTGCCATGAGACACGTTGCCATTGTGACACCCGCATACTCATGTGTTGTAAAATTCATAAAACTACTACTTTAATGGTGAAACCATCAAAGAACTGCACATTTGAGTTCAAATTTTTGGATAACTACAAATTTAAAAACAACGATTCTCACAAAATTACAAATTGTCACATTGTTCCCTTTATTGACAAACCAGTCCGATTTATCAGCTTCATTGTCATTCTTTGTCTTGTTACGGTGACTGAACAAGCTCACCACGGGCATGCCATCAGGGCCGCAGTTTCTACCACGCCATGTCGGACCACTCCTTGTGTGCACTTGGTCCATCATGACAAATGGAGCACCCTACCCAGTTCAAAAGGTAGGGGGTTATCCCGTTCTTCCTCTTTGCGCTCACTTCGACGTTCGACCCAAGAGAGAAGAAGGTGAGGGTGATCAAACCTAGGCGAGATTTATCTGATGTGGCGAAAAGAAGATTCTAGCAGGCTAGGGTCACACGTCGGCGTGAGCTCGCCCTTCATGGTGGACACGTTGCACCGCTTGCAGACATCTTGCCCAAGGTTGCCAAGGGACTCAACTGCTGCTTGATGATCATGCCATCGTGCAACCCCGCCATAACAGCCTAACGAGTGGGACCGGTTTATCAGGAAGGGGTAATGTGACATATTGTAGTTTTGTGAGAATTTTCGCTCTTAAACTATAGTTATCGTTAATTTGAACTCAAATGTGTAGTTCTTTTCTCATCAAAAAACTGTTTTTTCTTAGATATTATTGCCATTAAAATTATAATTTTGCAAAATTTATTCGGCTTCACTCCTTTTTTACTGAATTGGCTTACGGTAAAAGCCGTTGGGCTTTGTTTTTATCACAGCAGCTGGAAGGTATTTTACCAGGGGTTGTTGGTTTCAGAGTCACTACAGGATGACCCAATTCTGCCAGCTGTCCTACCACTGGGAAAAGTGGGTATCACAAATGGACCTACCGCTGCGAAAGCTGAAAGCTACCGGTGCCTATTCCGCTGCTGGGAAAAGCTTTCCCAGCGGTCTCAACTTCTGCAGCGGTTGGTTAGATGCTAATGTGTAAATATTCCCAGCGGTAGTACAGGTTCAGTAGACAATTGCAAGCAGTAGATTCCATACATGGAAAATATATATATATACATTCATACATATGTACCATTGTCAATCAAATTACAAAGTGCAACTAATAATGACTAAGTTATTGCATTTTCACCATAAATTTGGAACGCTTGACAGTAGTGACAAATAACCAAGATGATTCAACCATTCATATAAAATTCTTGATGAAACTTGTCTTGTTTGAATTCATGCCTAATACTTAACAAAATTAATAGTAAATAGTGCCCAGTAAATCTTAGCAAAGTACATTTGTCTTGAGCACAAAATTTGGCCAACCAATGAGTTACATCAAATTTCCAATTGGCCAATCCAATGAGTTACATCAAATTTCCAACTAACTACTACATATATGGCCCATATCAACCAAAATACGTAACTTCAAAGGTCGATTTCTCCTATTCTTGCATTCTCACCATCTTGGCATTTACCTATACAAATAGAAGAGATATTTCAGATTTCATTCTGCCAACATATATCATCAATTCATATGCTCCAATGTGGCAGACGTCACACATATACACTTGAAACACCATTATAACTTCAGTAATGTGTATACCTTTTACATATAGTATGCATTTGTCGTACTGCCAACTTAGATCTTATCCTTGCGCTTGGTTCCTGAATTAAATAATGCATGGACATCTATTAGTCATATATAAGGTAGTGAGTAGTGATCAAAGAAAACAAACATTAGAATTTCGCAGTAGTTAATTTTAAGGTCATTTACTTGAATCATTCTTTCCTCCACGCGCTGTCCCAGCACCTAGTGCATTTCGAGTTGTCCCAACATCTTGTCTAGTTCTAACATCATCTTGAATCTAAAAATTCATGATACATTAATTTAGTTCACAATTCTAGGTTTGTATCTAAAAATTCATGATACATTAATTTAGTTCACAATTGCAGCCATAGTGCATTTCGAGTCTCTTTTTTAATGGAAAATATCGAAGAACCTTATATGGCACCCTATGTATCCGTTTCCCATCCAAACTACGCTTTTCCATTTTCCATCTAGAAGTTTTACACTTTGGGCAGGCATCTAGCTTAGCATTCTCTTTCCAAAAGAGCACACAATCATTTTTGCATGCTTCTATGTTTTCATACCCTAAGCCAAGGCTGCTCACCATCTTCTTTGCTTCGTGGAAGTTTTTGGCGCGTGGTTCCAAGCGGAAATGCCTCTTTCAATAGTTCTAAAAGATTATCAAGCTATTATTGGTCCAACCACCAAGAAACTTTGTGTGTAGCAGCCTCACTATAAAATGCAACTTTGTGAATTTGCACCCAGGGTATAGCATTTGACTTGCATCATCTGCCAATTTATAGAAAGTTTCAGGATCCTCATTTGGGTTCTCTATATTATAATCAGACTTACATCCTCACCACCATTTTCATAACAATGCCCCATATCATGAAGCATTTGTGTTATCTCATCATCTAGTCACGCCAATTTCTATATTTGGCTCTAATTCGCATTAAGTTCAATAGGTGCTGAATGTTCCCCATGAAAACCCCGTGTATATCCTTCTAAAAATCCTTCACATATTAAATGTTCAGAACAACTTTTGCTGCTCTCCATGCACCATTGCCACACTTTTACAAGGGCATGTAATTTCATTTCCTTTGGCGTAGTTCGCACAAGCGAATTCTATAAAGCTCTCTACACCATGGATATATTCTTGTGAGTACCTAAAAATTTTTAATGACATATTTAGGACATTATATATGATGAGAAAACATATAGCTAACTAAGTCTGGTCCTACCTAGGCTCACTCATCCATCGCTTGTCCATGTTGATCCTCGTGATGAGCTAATGACCTAGCTAGCTTCAGATCCGAATCAATTCACTATTTCCTAGCAAATTCGAATGATGCTAAAGTAAGTGTCCACAAACATTTTACACACCTAGATTTGTATCGAAATACTTACAAAAATAGGACAAGGAAATGCAAAAAACTTGGAAGAATAGCATTCAACAAAATAATTAGAACATGTAGTCATGACCTTAAGTACATAACAGAGCATGCCTTCTTCCAATGCAAAATGTCTAATACTAAACAAGATGATTGACATATATTAAACCACCAACAAAATACGGAAGAATGAACTTTTCCTTCACATAACTAAAACGTCGCATTTCCTCTCCTCCTTGTCTTAAAAACATGTCTAATACTAAATCATAGATCCATGTGACCAGAAGCTCAAGTATTGTAGAAATCAACCAAAATAGAGAAATCTCAAGAACAAGGAAAGGTGGAGGAGAGTGAACAAAATTACCTACAAGTGGCACCACTAATTGAAGAAGTCGCTAGCAACTGCAGAGACTTCTTTGGTGCACTGCCAGAAGGCCGATTAGGGAGCACGGCGTCGATTCGGGAGCTGCTACCACCAAAACGGAGCCTCAATCCAAGAGCGAAACTCGTGTAGTGTTTGTGTGGACTGAGGTATGGAGGGGTGATGAAGGGACCAGTGCTATGGGGAGCACGTGGTGGCTCCATAAACCCTAGATTGGAGAGCAGCCATGGAAGCACCTGGAAGCAAAAGAAAGGGGAAAGATAAGCCTACAAAAGAGAATGGGGAAAAAGACTAGTACTGCTGCCTGCGTGTCCCCCTTGGGGATGGAGTTTATTTGCTCTCTCTTTGTACTACTTACAGCTGGGACCCACACAATATTTTTTGCCGTGAGAGCAGCCAGTGCGCGCACCTTTGGCTAGGAAAATTTTCACCTCCGCCAAAAGCTTCCTCGCCGCACTACGCTTAATAATAACAATGATAATAGTAGCACCGCTTGCAATAGTCTACACATTTCACAACGGTAGTGCAGATTACTATAGATACTTTTATAAGCGGTAGTCTCATTTACAAATCTATTTTTCGACGTCAACGGATCTGGCGCCTGCAAAACTAATTATTCGCAGCGGTAGAACAGTTAGCAGTAGAGGGTCATGATGTAGTGAGTGTTTTGTCATTTGAAGAAAAAAAAACTCGTAAGTTTTCTAAAGCATATTTGCTGTCACACAGTATTCAGAATCGAACTTTAACCATCATTTTACATTACAATATTGGGCTAGGCTCATAGGCAAAAAAAAGCCTCGACTGCAAATATATCAATGCTTCTCTAAAACTATTGGTGAGTTGGCAACACAACCATATTTCTCTCATCTACTGCACCACCAGCATTCACAAATACACACAGACTCACACTTCAAGCCCCAACACAACACACACAACGAGCCATGTGTTTGAAATGTGAGCAATATTTTAATTCTAAGTTATAGTAAAAGACAAATACAATAAACTAATGATGCAGAACTCACAACTAACAGCAGGCTACTCAACATACTTCAGAATATACTCAATAAAATATAGTAACAAAGTCGAACGTGTGCACGAACGACTTACTTGTTAACCTGAAGAAGAACAGAAAGCCGCGCAGGCTTGACGCAGTGCAGAACGTAGATGTCGCAGTGCAGTGAGCGGTCGCGCAGATGCGCTGCCCAGAAACCTTATTGCCGCCCCGTGCAGGTACTCTCTACGGCAATGGTTCGGAGATAGCCGCTCTCCCTTCTTCCGGTGCAGCGGAAGAAAGGTCGACGTGGTTCGCACGGCACGATGCTCGAGCACGTAAACACAAAGAAGAAGGAAATGGAGGTCGTGGGTTTCGCACATACCGGACGTCTCTCTGCATATAAATAGATAGACTGATAACTGACATGATTAAAGCAGTCATTATCCACTGGTAACTGATATATTCAACCAGTCATTTATCCACTGGTAACTGTCTGTCCTCAAAACCCCAATAAAGCCTCAAATTCAAACGTTTGAATCGCATTCAAACAGGGAGAGAGAGAGTGGTGCATAGTTCAGCAAAAATAGAGATGGGCTTGGTCTGCCAAGTGGTGCGCCACGTCACGGCATGCGATTTTCACGCGAAAATACGCGTATACGCGCGCGTGTGCGTGCGCGTGCGCGTGTGTGTGACTAGACAGAACCCTCCACATACCATCTCTATCCATATTCAAGGAGTGGAGAGGACTCCACCTTATAAATTGGTCTTCCTCTCCTTTCCTTAGCAATATGGTACTAAACAAAGCATGCTTTAGAATTAAGGAAATGTGCCATAAAAATAGGCCACATTCTAACAATCCCCCACCAATTCCAAAGCAAGAAGTAAACAGATGATGAAGATATTGTGTCAAGCATCGTTAATATACTCATCGTTTTAGTGTAAGTCCCGTACGGGTTGAACTTACACCTAGAATGACAAGATTCATCTTCTCACAGCTGATGAATGGACTATGCCTTGAATTCACAGCTTTTCGTGATCAGATTTCACTTGAAATCTCAACTAGTACTAGGCTGCCAAAGAACCACGTCTAAACGAAGCGTTATATGGCCATGTTCCCTTATCTGCTCATGAGCTTTCTAGAAAATGCCCCGTTCTCGTGAACTGCGACCACACAGTTAAGCTCAAGTAGGTGTATTCTTTCTAGGTATCCTGTAGGCTAATACATCTTCCTCATTTGGACAACAGAATACATTAAGGCTTTATGCCAACCTTCCAAACAGTCGAAAGTACATTGTTTATTAGGACATAGGTACAATAAATATGTACTCTCTTGTTACAACATCAATTAGTTTTTCCCATTGCCTATGTCACGGGATCTCCGATCAAGAAGGTATGGGTTACCATTGTGATGTAACTTAAATGGGTCTCATTCCCATGTCCATAGATGCAACAGAAATCGCTTTCCGTGCTAACCCCTTTGTAAAAGGGTTCGCAGATTTTTCTCGGTGTGAATATAATTCACAAGAATCACTCCGAGTTTTTCGGTTTTCGACGATTTAAGCTTCACGCTTTACATGTCTAGAGGACTTCATATTATCCTTTGTACTTGTGACTTTGGCCAACACCGCTTGATTATCACAAGACATCGATTGCGGTATTGGTTTCTCAACCAATGGCAAGTCCAATAGAAGCTCTCACCATTCAACCTCAAGCGTGGTCGTGTCAAGTGCTACAAGTTCTCGCCCATGGTTGAACTCATCAATATGGTCTGTTTGCAAGACCTCTATGAAACCGCAAAGATCGCCTAAAGTGAATACATAACCACTTGTAGCTTTGATCTCATCCGCATCGAGATTCAATTAGAGTCACTATATCCTTCTAATACGTAGGATGTCCAAGATAATGTATTCCAAAAGATGTTGTGCCTCTCAAGTAGCGCAACACTCTTTCAAGTGCCTCCCAGTGATCATTTCCTGGGTTAGAAGTAAACCGACTTAATTTGCTCACAGTAAATGAAATGTCAGGTCTTATGGCACCAGCTAAATACATAAGTGACCCAATAATTTGTGATATCTTAATTGATCTTTTCCTAACCCCTGGTTCTTTCGAAACTTAATGCTCGCATCATAAGGTGTTGGAGAAACTTTACAGTTTTCAAAACCGAACCTGCTCAATATTTTCTTAGCATAATGGGATTGGTTTAAAGTAATCTCATCCTTGCTTTTGATCAATTTAATATTCAGAATGATATCTGCCTCTCCCAGGTCTTTCATATCAAAACACCGAGATAAGAAAGATTTGACCTCGTCAATTACGGCAGTGTTTATTCCAAATATAAGTATGTCATCTACATACAGACATAAGATAACTCCTTGACCCCCACCATAACGATAATACACACATTTATCAGCTTCATTCACAACAAAGCCAGCGTATGTTAAAGTTTGAGAGACCATGTGGTGGTCATCCCGTGTGTATGATGAGTAATTGACATCGGCTTAAGGAAGTCGAGTTTGAGTTGGTTGGTTCGGACCATGTCGCTATGGGTGCAACGGGCTCGGTCGAACTTGGTCAAACTTGGTCGTATGGACTTAGGATGCATAGTTTGATGATTCGACAGGTTTGGACTTCATCATGAGTAAGTTTGATGCTAATGTTGATCATGCTGTTTCGTGCGGTGCTATGTGATGGTTTGCTTGTCTGTGTGGTTGCAGGACTTCGGAGCTAGGTCATGGTGAGACGTGGGAGGACCGGGACTAAGCAAAGGAGGTGTTGAGGTCCAGACGGTCGGAGACATCGAGGATGATCGAGGCTGCTGAGGTGGTTGCGAACCGGGAGACGAGGAACCGGAGCTGGAGCTACCGGAGGTGGACACGACGGGCAACGTCGAATGGATCGGGACTAGACTCGGGAGGAGTCGAGGTTCGACGGCCGGATACCGCCATTGGTCGTGTGCGACGGAATGCACGGGACTAGACTTAGGAGGAGTCGGAGGTCGGTCGGTCGAGTCAAGTGCGGTCATGCGTGAACGACAAGGAGCGGAAGCTTCCTGAAGTCGCAGAGAGGCGAAATGGTGATTTCGTGAGGTGCACAAGTGGGAGCGGGCTCCGTTCGGTTTAGCCAACAGTGGCGGTTGGAGACCCGTTAGCCAAGGGCTATAAATAGGAGGGAGTGGCTGCATACCCCCTCAATTGATTCAATAGGTTTGGGAGAAAGTTAGGGTTTGCTAGAATCAAAAGAACCTTTGGAGAGGTTGTTTTGCTTTAGGCTTTAGTTGTGGGAAGTAAGTGGTAAGAGCAGAGTGAGTTCAGAGGAGTTGCTGTGCTTTTCTATCTCCCTTTCTGTGTGTTTGTGTTGGCGTGAGTTCTTGATGTAACAACTATGCGTGGGGAAGTTGAAAGGAGATGACTATAGAAACTCTTTGCAATCTTTCATATCTCTGAATCCTTTTGAGAAGTCTAGAGATGAAAATTATTTGAGTGTTTGTCTCTCTGTGATGGATTTCTGGTTCAGTTTATTCTCTGCTGATGCTTTTGATTTTGAGTAATTCTTGGGTTGAATAGACATGGAATCCGTATGCTCTGAACTGGGGGATCTGCATCAAAGCCATTTGGCTAATTTGTCCCTGAGAGCATTCCCTTCTTGACTTGGTTATTCTCAGAAATTCTACATCCAATTTGCTATGTTTAGCTGCCTCTGTCTTTGTTTTCAAGATGTTTCTGCTCTGCTTTGTGATCCTTCTTGCTGCATCTGTTCTGAGTTGAATTCGTGTGAAGAACCTGCAAGATTGGTTTGCTCAGAACTGGGGAGCCTCTCAAAAGCTTCTTTTCACATCATTTTTGAGAGCCAAGATGCAAATAACCGAACTCTCTTCAAGATATGAATCGCTACTCATTTCCTCTGTTTTCTAGGGTTCACTGTTCATTGTGAGCAGAGGAAGTTTGATTTGTTTAGTGGCTTGATGAAAAGTGATTTGGTTTGAGCTTTCTTGCTGCAAGGTTATTTCTGGGTATGATCAAAAGGCTCATGAACTAAAGATTTGATAAACTGCAAGTTTCTTTTGGTCTTGATCTCTATTTCAGTTTTTCGACTGGATCTCTGGTTAGTTTCAACCAAATCGTTCTAGATTTGTATTGTTTTGTTTCCTGAAACCAAGTTGATGTCTAGAGTAAATTCCAAATCTTTTTCTTGAGAAAAGTAGCATTTGATCCTCTCTCTTTTCAGTTTTCTGCCTTGTCCAGTTTTTACTGTACTGGTATCCTTTGTCGGCTGCCTCTGCTCTTTTCAGGCTGCATGCTGCTTTCTCCTTTTAGCCGGCTGATTTTCAGATTGTTGCTACTGCCTGAGATTTCGCCCAAACCTTTTAATCTCTTTTACCGATTGTTGCTGTTCTGCACTATTTCGGTTTACAAGCTGCTGCTGTACAACCGATCAAAAATACTGCAATCTGAACCAAACAAGCCCTGCAGTCAATTACAGCATTCGGTTTTAAAGACAGCAGGTTGATTTTCAGCACCTTCAGTTTACTGTTTTGCAGCAAAAATCAGCAAACACCTTTAGTCTTTCTACTGTGCTTTCGGCCAGCATTTAGGCTCTAGCTGCAGTATGCATTTTCTGCATTTCTTTGGTTTGTTTTCTCTGCAATTTGGGTAATCTGCAGCTCCTGAGTGCTCTCTTCGGTTGCCTTTTTTTGCTGCAGCTCTGGAACCAAAAGAGAGTCTGGCCTCAGGTCTCTTCTAGCTAGCATTTCTTTTGGGGTTAAGGCTAGTATTCACAGTCACTCGATAAGAGTGAATTCTTTGGTTTTCAGCTAAGTCAGTTGAGTCTTTTGAGCCATTTCTTTTCGCCGAGTTAGTGTCGGCCAATTTTTACTGTAGACTTTAGTCGATCAGCTGTTTGGTTTTTCAAAGAATATAAATCATCCACTTCATAGCTTTTATAGCTATCAGAGAGAAGAGATCAACGTGGATACTTTGGGGCGTATTTTAAAGGCACCATTTACCCCCCCCCTCTGTTGCCATTTCGGTCCTATAAAGTTTTGTCAAACTTCTCGTGCCATTGTTTAGGTGCTTGTTTTAGGCCATACAAAGATTTCAATAATCTACATACCTTATTTTCCTGTCCAAAAATCACAAAACCATCAGGTTGATCCATATAGATCTCTTCCTCCAACTCTCCATTAAGAAAAGATGTCTTCACATCCATTTGATGAACATGTAGACCATAGGAAGATGCTAACGTAAGGAGCACTCTGATGGTATTTAGTCTGGCGACAGGAGAATAGGTATCAAAGAAATCTTCTCCCTCTTTCTGGGTGTAACCCTTGGCCACAGATTGCTAGATTGATCATGCTAGGCTGGAATCTGACTTATGTTGTGTAAGTTGTGAATCTTTTCTTGTAGACAGTGAAAATTTAATTTCTCTTCTTGCATGCTAAAAACTGAAAATGAGAAATTAAAATTGATTCACTATACATGTGTAGAGGAGCTTGAGTTTGCTAGGGCTGAGATTAGAAGGCTATGTTTTGCTGTTCTAGCTTCTCTTGTTTTATGTTTGTACTAGCCATGTTGCTCTTGTTGATCCAATTTGTTTGCATTTTCTTCCCTGGTTTATAGTGTGATTCTGTAAGAGATGGTGTAAATGCTTTGAGGAGAGAGCACGATGATATGAGTGCTGCATCTTGCGACTTAGTCTCCTCTGTTCTTTTGGATTAGGAGCCGTTTGTAGTGAGGATAAATCTTTCTGTTTCATATCCTTTGCTCCTACTTTGGCTAGTACATTTCTTGTTGGCTCTTCTCGTGAGGTCCAAGGGACTTCTCTTTGAGCAAAAATAGTGCTTTGTCCTTTTGGATCTTGTATCGTAGAAGACGCTTGCACCAATGCTCATTTTTGTGAGAAGGATGGACCTCATTGGCTCATTGGCATCGTGAACTTGTTTCGTGTGTTTCCCTATTTTTGTCCACGTGTTGTCTCGAGGAGAAATTTCCGTCGTTTCTCAAATGATGGACCTCGTTCGCCCAAACGAGGTGCGCATCTACGGCAAAGAAAAGTTGTGAGTTTCTTTGGTGCTTTTGTTGGTTTTCTTCTTAGTGCTTTCAAGTTAGGTATTCATCGCTTTTTCGGAGTGGGGACTCAAGTTGTCCCTTTGCGGTGTGCCTTTAGGATCTAGTTTCTTGCATGGATCATGAACTGCATCATGTAGACTTGCATTCTTCTAGTGTGAGTGTGTCAAAGTCTTGGATTCCCAAGTACATGCTTACTAACCCTTCGGGATCCAAGACTCGGGCACATTGTTCTTGTAGGTATCCAGACGCCGGTTGGAGAACATGTGATTGATTGGGTTCTAGTCTTTTCCTTGATCACGTGATTAGAACGTTTGCTGGTTCTCCACTACATGGCCTCCATGAGGCATACTCTTTCACATTTGCGTCTCCACCTACTTTGTGAGCTATTCTATACCCTCATGCTTTTATATTCACGATGATCATAATTAGCATGTTGTACGTGTTCTTGTGCTCACTTGTACCATATTGGCATGTTTTACTCTTGATACCTTCATGTCATGTCTTTATGTGTATGTTGCTTAAGTATCCTTATACCTGGTTATAAATGTTAGTTAATTGGATGCTTAAGCTTTGACCTGACTTCACGAGCTGAGTAGAATGTGCATATTAGAAGTCAAGTATCGTCATGACCTTGTGCTTTGTAATATCCATCATGGTTTAATGTTCACATCTTGCTCCTTATGTCCATTCACCATTATTTATACATGATGTATGCCCACATGATGGACGTTTGTATATGGACAGTATGAGCTTGATTATATCTTGGATAGTTTTCTATATCATGATGCTGTGTTTATTCATGCCTTCTTATCTTTCCTACCCTCTTATTTAACTAGATGGCCAACTGCTCCATCAGTTGCCATTCAACTCTTTTCTTTTGCCTCTTAAATCCATTGCTCGATTTAAATACATTTTCTTTCTTTCATGCAAGGTGATACTAGATTAATATAAAATACTTGTTTTACAGAATATAATCTGAAGACTTGATCAAAGGAATGCTTGCCTGAATTGTAACCAAATACTCGGATTCAAATAGGATCAGGTGAAGTCCCTCCCGTGGTTTGGATTATCGCCTGCAATTAAATAAGTCGGCTACGATTTAATTTACAGAATTATAATAAAATACAGGGTGTCGATGTGCTAGTGCTCCTAGGATAAGGCTTCGCCCAATTTATCCTAATCGTGGTTAGCCCTAATTAACTCATATTCTATACTCGTCACTGGAAGTTATTTCCTAGCATGGGTTTGGGTTGGTTACTTAAACTTACACTCAGCCTTTTGTTGATTTCCGACCGTCTACCGTTGCGATACGATCAATTATATACACATACAATTATTGGCGAACGTTAATCCTAATCGATCTCTTGAATGCCATTATGTCAGTTTAATTCCTCACATGGGTGTATGTATATATTCACCTCTCTAATTCATTTTAGGAATTAGGGTCATTTAACTAAATTCTTTCTTTTTGGTATTGGTCCTTTCTTGTAATCAGTACGCATGTGATTAATTCTCTATACCAGTGAAATTACCTCCTAAATGAATTTAATTAAATTATACTAAACGTCTTTGTATGATCTCCAAGTTTTATTTTAATTCGCTGCGAATTGTTAAGATCTATGCTATTTAAGTTACTATATACAAGATATTCAGTGTGCATGATTTTAAAACCTCATGTAATCCTGTGAATTTGGGGCATGTTATTCTAACTGCCTCTAATAATTTGGCCCCTTCTAATGGGTATTAATTTAGAATGTGATTCTTAATTTATTCTGATAATTACAAATACTTCTTAGTGACGTTTCTACAATTTATAATCGACTAATAAGGATTATTTGGACATTTAATTGCGTGATAGGGCAACTTAAAGGATATTCTAACAATTTACTTCATATCCCGCCATCTAATTTATGAATACTAGACATAAAAATATTTACTAGAGAGGTTCTTAGTAATTTAATACGCTAGCCGTGGTTGCAACAATAATGTACTAATTTAATCGGTATGCCATATACTCCAGTCTATTAATGGTAATTCATTTATTCAATCATTATAATTACTGATTAGTAATATTCTACTATTTAGATGGACCTACTTAGCTTATCTGGGTATTTAAATCTGTTACTAAATGATCTTAAACTATAGTACTTTAATTTAATCTATACGCGTAAAAGCTTAATCGACTTGCTTCTCTTGAACCAATGGACCCAACTAACTTGTTCTAACGACCTTAAGTAACCAAGGTGGATTTCTATAATTTACATGCTACTAATCAAATTGTCTAAGTAGTTAAATATGCCATAGAATGATTTAACCGACGATACATAAATTTTAATATACCCAAGCATATTCTTTAATCCCTAACGTTGAAGCGATACTATGGCCTAATTAATTACGCGAATTCTACGAGATGTGATCGTAGGGTTTCTAGGTTTTCGTTTAGCTCCTAAAAGCATTTCTATAATGTTGACATGGCTACAGATTTAGTTCTATAATCTTTTATTTTTCCTAATCTATTTTCTTATCTCTTTTTCCTCTCTTTTCCCTTCTCTCTCTCTCTCTTTTTCTCCTTTTTCTTTTCCTTCCGTTTCGCCCGATCCCCTTTTTCCCCTGGCCTGCAGCCGACGTCTCGGCTCCTTTCTTTTCCCCACCGCCGCCTCAGCGCCTCCGCCCTCCCCTCTTTCCACCGACGCCTCACGTCTCCTCCGCTCCCTCCGGTCTGAAACCGCCCGGCGCCGCTTCTCCCGCCCCTTGATGCCGCGCCGCCTTGACCCCTCGGTCTTCTTGCGCCGTGCCGCCCTGGGTCTTCCTCCTCACCTCCCCCCCGGTCTAGCGCTTCCTCCTCCCTCTTTCTCCCTCTCGGCTACGCCTTCACTCCCCCGGTCTCAGCGCCTTCACCGCCGGCTCTTCTCTGCGCCTCCTTCACATCCTGCGCCGCCCCTCTGCTGCGCCTTCCCCTCGCGCCGCCGGTCCCAGCGGCGTCGCGCTGCGTCACCTGGGCCGTCCTCGCCTCACCATTCATGTGTCGCATAAGCACTGCTGCCAGATCCGTGGACTAGGACCCGGATTTGGTGCCCTCTCCCTTGAATCCGACCCGATCTAAGGTTGATTTGGTTGCTATTTTGCTTTGGTTCTAATGGGTTTGCTTGAGATGGTTTAGGTCGGGAGGCGAGTTACTCTGGCTAGCCCCGGCCGACCAACTGCTGCCTGTGCGCCGGGGGAGTACACGGTGGTGGTGGAAGGTGGGGTTCGGCCGGTGGTAGCTCGCAGCCACCGTCGCCCTCGGTAAGCCTCATTTCCCCCTTACTCCCCACTTCTACTCGGTGATATGCTCAGTGTTGGTCCTGGTGCTCTATTGAGGTTGGATGGCCTATTGTCTATAGTTCAATCCGGACTATACTAGTTGAATGAACTGCTGCCATAAGTCTTGCGTGGTTTACCTTCACTGGGGTGGGTTGGCTTGTTGTGAGAATGCTTAAGATGTGCTTGCGGCCGCCGCCTTCTTGGCTTGTGGTGGTCGGCTTCTGGGCTGGTGGCTGTCGCCTTCTGGCCGTCGCCGTCGCCTGGCTCCTGGTCGCCCGCCCGGTCTTTGTCTGGTGTTGGCTTCTGCCCCTTTCCTACGGTGGCTTGGTGCTCCCTGTGGCTAGATGGTTTGGGGATGGGGATGAGGATGGGTGGCTTGCTGGAGCCAGGGGCTTCTTCTCTCCTCTCTGCTCTCGGTTGATTTGTGGAATGGCTGTGGCGATGGCTTGGTCTGCTGGTTGTGTTGTGCTGATAGCCAAGTGTAGTTTGGCTTCTCTTTTGGAGTTGCTGGCTGGTTATACTCTCTGTGGCTTACGGCCATGCGCTATTGTGGCTGTGTGTTGGATATTTCTGGAATGGCTGTGCTGTGCATGACCCTCTCGGTTGTGCTGCAGTTCTCGGCTGCTATGTGGGCTTTAAAATCTGATGATTTATGTTGGTCGGTCTCTAAAATACAACAGATTTGTTTATGCCGAGTGATGAGCCTACGGTTGTGAGAGGTGCCGACTGGCCCCCGGACGGTCAGGTATCTCCGTGAACGGATTACCCCGCCCAAAACTAACCTCTAGGGCTCTGACGGCTATTTCTATTCTTTTTCCTTCACTTATTTCTATTCGTTCTTTTGTTCGGTCTTTTTCGGTATTACAATTAATGGTTTGTTCACAAATGAAATAGTGGTGTGGTGGCAGTTCGACGACAGATCCTAATGTACGAAATGGCATGGCTGTAATTTGGCTTTATCTTAATATTGATGCATGAATGATGTTGTATGTTATCTAAATGTAATTTCTGATTTTTGTTAATTCGGATGTAATTGCATATGTATGAGATGAACTAGGTGTAAATAAAGTTCTATAATTTCTAATGTTGCAGTTATGTTGCATTTATCTGAGTTTGAGAGGCAGTTAATTGATTAGGACCGATGACTATAAATTTACAGCAATTTGTATTGTCGTTATTAATGTAAAGAGAGTTGTAATATCTTTATTTAATTTAAGCTAATTTTAGTTGTAGCTTGATGCATGTAAATTGATTTGTTGTACAAGGATCGTGAAATTGCATTGTTGGACTACGGACTGTTCTATATAATTTAATTGAGTACAAAACTTTTACCTGTCGTGCAATCAAATTGTATCTCTCACTTTAGCCTATACAAATTGGAATTCGCCCTCATCTATGGAGTTATGGTAGTAATATTAGTTTATCATTCGTTAGTTTCGCCCTACGCAGATAGACAAAAAAGTTTTAAATTCCTCCATATTTTATATCATTAAACGCATAATTAATCCCGTTTAACGTCTTAACTCGTCATTTAGGGTTAGTTAATGACGTGGGTTGTTACAGAAATCGACAATCTCTTATACTCTTTTGAGATTGTACTTAAGGAATTTATGATCGGCTTCACTAAATCTTTTTTCTCTCGTTGTGGTTTCTTCAATGTCATTATTTTGGTTCTCTCTACAAGATTCATCTTCTTTGTTTTTGATACCGTGCACATTCGTGTCGTATCTCACAAATTTTGATATAATCTAAGGGCTGCTACGCATAGAAGGGGTATTAGAGTGTAACATTTAATTAGTTCTTTTCATGCATAAAATTGTAGTTTACTACTCATACGAGTAATGAACGATGAAATGAGTCAAATTTCAGTGAAGCTAGAGAATTAATGAGTACTCGAAGTACTATCCAAACCTTTCATGCATTTTGAGAAGCTCAATGCGTTCAAATGGAAAGAGCCATGACTACAAAGTTATAGATCTCGTTGAAAAATACAAAATAGTTTATCCAAATTGGACTCTGAACAAGAAAGTTATGGCCTTTGAAACACAAGCTCGTTCACAAGATTTTATTTCATGGCAAAGCCTTTTGATGAGGAGAGTTGTTTATATGATTCTTAGAGCTTCGCCACACTGCCTTTGAGCCCTAATGGCCGTTCAAAAACTAAAAATAGTGGTCTCACATGATTAAGAGTGTATTATGGGTCAAGGCTCCCCATAAATTCTTCCACCATTGTAGCCAATTTTGCCACCCAACATTCACATGTTTTAAATTCTCAAGTCTCTGTATTTTTCTAATATGATAATGACAAAATTATGATTTATCACTGCTAACAACCCTCGATGAGGAATATTTTGTTCAGAACCTTGTTTTTGCAGAAAGTGCTTGAAGTCGTGATTTCGAGGGCTCTAGTAGATTTGGTGAGGATTAGTTGAGTTCTAACCCAGTAATTAGTGTTCTAGTTGGGATTAAATTGTCCAATCTATTCTAATAGCCAACTAATGCTAAGGTTCCAGAGCCTTTCTTCTTCGTCTCGTCTTTAAGCGTAGTTCCCTCTGATCCTTTGGGTGTGCATATCTTGCTGTAATTCTTGACATATGCATTGAACTATATTATTAGTAATCTTTTATGCTATGGTTGTGTCTACTTAATATTTTGTTTCTTGCTCGGTTGATAATTAGCCATGGATTGTTATCGATTGCTTAGCTGTAGATGAAAACATGATATTTAGATTTATTAGGCCGATCTATGTCAAATAGTGCAAGTATTGCTAGTGGTGATTAAGGTGATGGACTCATGACAGGGGATGAAACTCTGAAAGGACTGGTTTGGATTTGTAGGGTGAGAGCCAAACTAGTATGAGAAATGCTAATTGCTATTAGGTCAATCTAGTCATGAATTGCAGTAAGTGAACCTAGCCGACGGGAGGGTCTCTAACTTGGATAACCTTGCTTCTTCTCTTTTAGTTTATTAACTCATTTCTTCTAAGTAGTAAATTATCCTTCATTTCTCTGTAAATTTCAATACCTTGGAATACAAACGACTCTTTCGCTTGAGGTTTTTAATTTGTATGCACATTTGGTGTCAACAGCTAGTCGTAATTGTCACTAATCCACCATCATAACACATTCTCCATTTGGTGTCAACATCTAGCCATAGTACAGATTCTATCCACCGTTACATGGTTATCTGCACCGTATGCTAGCTTTTCAGAGTTGCATCTGCTCATTATTATCAATGGGATCGACCGCCCAGGGCAACACAATCTAGGGTATTATCTACTTGAACTTTTTATTTCACCCACAAAGTTTTTTTAGAAATATACACTAACTTGTGTAAGTTCCCATGCCCGCCCATGATCATGGGTACTGTTGTTCGAATAGTTTTCACTTTGCAGAGGTCCTACACTTTACCCATAAGAGACAACCAACTTGTTATATTCTACGTATTTCCTTAGACATGCACATCAAGAAGGGCACCACAAGATTTTTACAATGCATCTTCCTAGTGAGACCACACCCGCTAAGGTTTCCACCTCAGTGGGGGTACGACTACCCCTTCAGAAGCACCTTCTTGTGCCGTCACATCAAAGACCCTTCTCTTCGGCTTACTTGCACGTGTTCACACCGATGGCGCAACCCATGTTGGGTCGATGTAAATTAATTGATCAGGTTGTACCTATTATAGACTTGTGGTTGCACTATTTTACATCGGGAGATCGTCATAAGATTCAGTCTTTAAGGTTATCTGGGTGGTTTTACCACATTCCACACATCCTCGTACTTTCGACAGCACCAACCCCTCCTACTATCTGCTAGATATTTAAGCAAGTTGGGGCTTTTAGGAGCATAAATTATTAAGTTCAACATATCAGTCACTTTCAACTAATAACTGTCCAAAATAAGTTTTCATGTTTGAAATAATACCAGGGCAAATTATCCCACAAGTATCGAAGCCAGACTAAGCATGGTGCTTAGATATAGACTTATTACAAGTGTGTTAACCATTAATTCTAGGGTGATAAGGTTTATGTCCAAAGCCAAGGAGTGAGATATAATTAAGTAATTATCCATAAGGAATTAACTATGAACTAATGTGAATATACTTTGTATAATAAAGTAAAGCACACGATTTGATATTTTCAATTAAAATTACTTGCATTCAAAAGGTAGATGCAATATGATCAAAGTACTGACTCACCTGTCTCACAAGCAGGACGATCTTGGAATTTTTGAGCTTGCTCAAACTATGGCTCCTTGGCGTTCTCGTATTCTATGCAGACAAACGCAACACAAAGCAAATAAACATGCGAGTAACACAAATAAATTCAAAAAATTCAAATGAACTCCAAATTGAGCAAAAACAACTTCCAATAGATAGATCTTGAATTTAGAAAAAAAAATAGAAATAAATTTCATTAAATTTGGAGTTAGAACGAGTCCTTTGAAGTTTAAATCAGGATTTAATTCAAGAAATAAAAGAGGAGACAGGTTACTCTCACTGACATGGGGCCACAGGTTTTTATTAAAATTTTGAATTATTTTACTATTGAAAATCCTAACTAAGGCTGACAGTTGGGTCCCACTGGATTTTAATTTTCATTTTGATTTATTTTCTAAGAGAAAAAGGTTCTACGGCTGACACGTGGGGTCCATTTACTATGTGAACAGTAACTCAATCCCACTTATCAATGGCTCTGGCTTTTAAAATTAGTTTAAAATAATTTAAAACAACAGAGGGGTCCACCGTCATAGAGACCGAGTCTCTAACTTAATGAGGAAGGCCCATCGGTCAGAGACTATTTAACGATTACTAACTACCATTATTATACTAATTAAGCATGTGTGGTTAATTTAATTACGATGCTATAGTACTTCGTCTTCTTCCTCGAGAGAGACACAGCTTGTCACCGGCGATGGATACCTCAGTGGTTGGTAGCATGGTAAAAAATGGAGTGCCCGTGTTATACCACACGTAGTGGTGAACAACGGTGAGCCTAGGCGATGGAGGCAGGGACATGGCACCATGGCTATCTATGGTGCCAAAAGCCAATTAACAGCTAGTGGAGCATCCATGGGCGGAGTGGAGCTCACCTGAGGCGATGGCGATGCTCAAGGGGGCGTGGAGTAGGCTGGTATCAGAGAGGGTGGTGGCGGAGAGGGGGTCGACGACGACAACTCATCGGAGAGGGAGGGAAGGCTCGAGGAAGCTTGGGTTTTCTTCGGGATGTTAGGGTGGCGCTCCGGGTGGCAGGAATCGGACTCCGGATGGGCTAAGTTCCACACTGTCGACGACGAAAATGGTCGGAGAGGAGAAAGGTGATTTGGGAGGTTCTTAGGACGATTGTAGGCGAGGGATGATGCAAAGAAGTGAAAGTGTGGCTTTATAGCAGTGGAGGGATGCCGGGTACATGATGGCTTGCTGTGGTCGAGGTAGTTGCTGACAGAGGACCAAGGCAGGTGCACATGGGAGGATTGGCACAGTGTAGAGTCGAATGTCATCATAGGCACGCAACGCAAGAAGCTGCAGTGTGGAAGCGATGGAACGAGGTGGCTCAGGCTAAGACATCATAGTGGGGAGAAAGGAGGAGGGGGAATGGGTGCTCCAGCGAATGGGAGGCGTGCAGAGTTGAGACCGGGTGTCACAGGGCCGAAGCGACGTGGTGACACAGTAGGAATCCTGGAACATGCGGCAAGCGCGAGTGGCACAGGGCCTGCGTGCGCGACGTGACCAGAGCGCGTTCGAGCGGCGTGGGCCATCTTGGGCGGTTCTAGACCGGGCTGGAGGTATGGTGGATTGTGGTTGGTCCAAGAGAGGTTTGAAACTTTGAAAATTTTGAATTTTCGATTGAATTTGCATTGTATCTTTTGAATTCAACACAATTTGTAAATTTCCTAACCAAGCAAATTGACAACCCAAAACGGGATGTTACACGTGTCTTTACGGCATGTTTCTCTGACTTGGGAGAGAGCAAGTCAGCAAACTGCACAGCGGCGTGCCGGCGTCAGCCTGTTCCCATAAATAAAAGAAGAACAAAAATTATATTTAAGCAACCAGCGATACCATTCCAAATGCTAGATGACAAATCCCTCTTTGCAGGCTCGCACAGAGTCATTCTCGGAGTCATCGCTTCCGTCCTTCTGACCCATCACCTGCGTTAAGGTTGAACCGTTTTTTATTCTACTAGTAGTAGTACTCCTACGTCTGGTCTGTAGCCGAAAGAAATAAGGTGCCTTCGTTGAAATGTTGCAGTACGTACCTACGCACGTGGGAGGCAAACGACGTCTGCTCCGTGATCTTTCCTTATCAAAAAGAATAAATTTCCAAAAATATAGTATTATACTATTATTACACCGAACCATATTTTCATTCTATCTGAAACTCACAATCCGAACCCACCAATCAGACGCATAGACTTATGATGGAACCGTTTTGCCAACATGGCTCAATTTGGCACGCTGGACAGAGTCGGCACATCATATGCCCGCGTGGAGCAGTGTGGCAGAACCAGCCCTGTCTGGGTTCCTTTCTCCTGAAGCATGGAGACATCCTACACACGCGCGCGAAGCAGACGGGGCACGCAGGGAGAAGGTGACGCGACACGCAGAAGGCAGAACTAGCGTGAAGGGGATGCACGGGAGTAGAATTGGCTCGAAGCGAGCTGGCTCGGTGTGCGCTGTAGGCCAAAGAACCAAGCGAGTAAGGAGCACCATCTGTCCTTCTCGCTCCAAACTCTTCACCATAGACGCACAAGTGCTTAGGGGGTGCCAAATCGAAGCTTCTTTCATGGAGTCGGGTGGGAGGGGCAGGGGAAGGGGAGTCGCAGCGCCGCCATTGGACGACGGTGACTAAACCTTGGTTATGGGCAAGGTGAGTATGAGTCTTCTAGGGTTTTGGGTATCGTTTTGTGGTGTAGATTTGGATCGGTCTAGTAGTAGAAATCTATTGGATTTTTAGTCTTGAATAATCCTACAAATTACACTAACCCACGCCTTCCATCTATCTCACAGGACGAAGAATTCACATAAAAAAGGCTTTCCATGAAATTCAAGTGAAACCGCAACCACTGAGCCAGCGCAGTAAACCAAATCCACATAAACTCAAAGCAGAAGGTTCGCGAGGGCTTACCCGACAATGGATGGCCGCTCCGGTCGTGCACTCCCCGGTCAGACCCTCGGCGAGGCTGCAACTCCTAGCTTCTGTGCCTTGGCGTTTGGCTTCCAGGAGAAGAGCCTAAGGGATCATTCTTTTGAGCTGTAGCTTATGATTGAAAATTTTCAATTCTACCTGTTCATGAGAGAGAGACACTCGTGTGTGATTTTGAACAATATAGATGAAGTCGGTACAATGTTTACTATAATTAATTTATATACTTTGTCTTGAAAAGACACTTCTTTTAAAGACTAGTTACTGCATAAATCATAAGCCAAAAAGAACCGTCCCTAAGGCTTGGCTCGGTCTAGGCCCAAAGGCTGGTGTAGCCAACCATGCCACCTTAGCTAGATGGCGTGCCACCGTGTGGCAAATTACTCCACGTCAACAAAACGATGTGTTTTGAGTATGTGTGTCTAACTGGTGGGTCCAGGATGTCAGGTCATGGCATATGACATAAGTGTAGTTTTGTAAAACGTTTTGTCAATATAGGTGTAGTTCTGTGATACAAGTGCTTAAAATTGTGGTTTCGTGATAGTTTTGATAAGAGATAATTGGTTTTATACCACTGAATAGCGTCCGTTTCTACAAAATACCACTGAAAAATACTCTCTCTATTATATACCATTGAATTGCACCAAAATTTAACTATATGCCATTGCCATCAGTTAGCCTCCGTTTGGCTCTGAAGAAAGACGATTTTGCACTCAATTCAAAATATGTCCCTATGATAAATACTAAATATACGGAAAATTGACTTAGCCAAAAATACTGAATTTTTTTGGTGGATCATTGGGTAGTGTAAAACTCAAATATAAAATTTCATGAACTGATATTTCCATTTGGTCCATTTTTGAAATTCAAATCCAAAATCAACCTATTTGAGCTATGTTGTAAACCGGGACAAATTCATTGTAGAAAATGAAAAATAATAATTTTGGAAGCTATGTGGCATCTTAGAAGCATATGAGAATTTTTTTGAGAATTTTTATGCCACTATTATTTAGTCTCTGTTTGTAAATAGTAGCCTATATCAGTATTTAAATTAAAAATCTAAAATTTTTCTTTGAACAGTGCCTTAAAAAATTTTCCTAGCTCATTGACATATTCAACAACACCCTTGTGAATTTTCATAGTTTTTAGAAGTTGTTTGTTATTTTAAATAAATTTGGTCTTGGTCTTTTGGAGCAGTCAACTAACAGCAGTGGCATATAATTGAATTTCGGTGTAATTCAGTGGCATATAATAGAGAGAGTGTTTTTCAGTGGTATTTTTTGAAAATAGACTCTATTCAGTGGCATATAATCAATTATCTCCTTTGATAATAATAGTGTAGTTTTGCGAAATTTATAGTATCTCAAATCTTGATCTCACCGTCCAACATCCCGGACACCAATGGATGCGTAATGCATTGCTTAACCCATGCACGTCTTTTGCTATCCCTAATATTCTGTCTTTTTTTCATGTATGTGTACATTTGCATATCAGTGAGATATTACTTACTATTTTAATGAAAGATACGGTAAACCATCAATTCATTCGTGTTCTACACAAGACATTAGTGGGACGGTTCAATTCCTATAAAAAAAATTATGCTGAATTCGAAGTATTAGCATAGCAATTCCACCGTCGTAGAAGTCAGTGAGGAGGCAAGCGGCCCTCCCATTTTGTGCGGTTGGCCGGAGCCCGGAGGACGCGGCGCCCAAAACGACACGGCAACGGGGAGATGGAGACGAACGCAAGCGGCCAAAACCGCGCGCAAACACCAAGCACCAGCAGCACTACACGGCACCCCCTCTCCGCGCTTTATTATAAACCCGTCGCCTTTTTACCATCCCCAAGCGGGAGCCCAGATCTCCCCAGCTCTCCACACAGCCTCACCTTGCCCGTGGTAGGCTCCAAAAGTTAGGTGCACCTCGCTCCCAAAAAGGTGCATATCTTTTCTTGATACAAGTACGACGGGTCGGTTGTTCTGGGACGGCGACCGCGGCAGCGACAAGGTGTTGGCGTACTGGGAGTTGTCAACCGTGGGGAAATTAAGGTCCTTGTCGTGGCGCTCTCCCGTTTCGACGTGGGAAAAAAAGAGCAGCGGCCAGCAGGGTTGGGGTTGGACTCTTCAACGGCGAATTAACAAAGATTGTACTCTCTGTTTCTATCTCTCTACGTATATACACAACAAAATAAGACACTGTAGTGTTTAGGCACTATGATTTTAATTGTACGGATTCAATCTAAATTCAAATATATTTTTTAAAAAATTTCAGTTTTATGGATATATCCATCTATAACAATTCATATGAGATACATACTTTTGAAAGAATATACTCGAATCCAAAGATTTTGAACGAAGTTGGATCATATGCTTTGTTGATTTTATATAAAATCAGCACACACATACAATCAAATTATCATAAAAAAGCAATTATAGTTGAATTTCAGTTCAAACTTATTTAAACTAGCTAAACTTGATATCCAAAAAATTCAAAAACTTTTCGCACGCGATACTTAGGAGGAATACTTATTTTAAATCATCATATCTAGGCACCACAGCATCCAGATAAAGACAATTATACTACATACATACGTATGTACTCAAAACAGCGTGAGGCATGTACTGCAAGCAGTGTGTACGTGAGGAAGCAAAAAGCCTCACATGTGACACTTGTTTTGCTTACCAAAAATATACTGGTAACACTCCGGGCGTGTTTAGCTGGTTCCCTAACAAGCTCTACTAAAATTTGGCTAGCCGAAACTTTAGCTAAGGTTTTGATCGCCTAAGTTTTGCTCAAAAATTAACAAAAAATATATAGGATGCGATCAAAGATCCATGAGCATACCAAATCTTGGCAACTATCTAATCAAGTGCCCATTACTAGGGTGTTATCAAAAAATTAGTAAGGTAAGTTAAGGGCATAAACCAGACACATCCTCATCCACACCCCTACCAGTACCATGGCATGAATCATCCATCCACTCATGCTCATGGGGATGCGTACGTAGGTAGAGAGCGAGAGGCCAGGTCAGGTGCACGCCATGCATACGCCAGGTCTGCAGTCCACGGCGATGGTTCCTTTGGGCACCCGCAGTGCAACGCTGCTGCGGCCTGACCGTCACGCCTCCTGAACCTTCCCTATGGCCACGTCCCTTCAGCTCACTCGCACTCTGACGAGCTAAGCTAGCAGGCAGCTCCTGCGACCACCGCGGCTGCCTACCCACAGCCACCCCCAGAAACCAAGCTTGCTCCGTCCTCGCGGATATTAAAAAATCGCAGCTCGCGTCGCAGGCAAGGCAACCAGGCAGGCAGGCAGACACGCCCCCGCCTTCGCCGCGGCCCGTACCCCCGCCCCACCACCTGCTCGCTCCCTTCACCTCCTCCTCCTCGCGGTCACGGGCTGCCCACCGCACGCGACACTCCCGCAGTCCACTCCCCACCGCGCGCCTCGTAGCTAGCTTAACCCTGCCATCGCGACGCGCAAATTAAACGCACCCGCGCGCATCACGCCGGCCGGCCGGCCTCCATCGTCTTTGCTCCGGTGGCGTGCGCGTGCGGGCGAGTAGACGTGCGCGCCTTCGGCTCGCGTCCGGCCGTTGATGAAGCCCGCGCGCCGCGGCGGGGGTGTGGGTGCCTTGGCGCGGGCGCTCCTGGTACTGCTGCTGCTGGCGGTGGCGATCGGCTGCCGAGGCGCGGAGGCCATCCGCGCGGTGCCGCACGGGGCGGCGCGAGGCGAGGCGAGGAGCCAGAGCCACGGTCACCGCCGCAGCCACGATGGCGGCCGCGGGGCCATGCCGAGGAACGCAATGCCGCTCGTGGGGACGCGGCCCGTGCCCGCGCCCGTGCGGCTGCCGCCGGCGGGGTCCGCGGAGGAAGAGAGCAAGCGGCGGATCCCGAGCTGCCCGGATCCGCTCCACAACCGGTGACCATGTGTGCGCTTGCCTGTGCTTCGACGCTGTTCAATGCTCATGCATGGATGGACCGACCTTTCGTCTTCTTGCTTCCCTCTCGTGTTTTTTCTACTTCTTTTTGACCTGTAACTAGTAGATGCTGGGTAGGACTTTGTATTGGAAGAATCTCCCAATCCAATCCTCCTAGCTGCCAGAGGCGGGGATCGAGATTCTTGGCATACAAAGCCCTATCTACGCGCATGCCTGCATCACCACCTTTTTGATGAGAAATCAAGAGATCTACTAGGTGTGGAAAAGCTACATGCTTAATTACATACTAGAAGAATCACTTGTCGTATTAACTGTCTCCTGACGATCATCGACCTACTCTAAAGTCTAAACCACTTACATTTAACAGATGAGACAGCTTTACATGATCCCCTTGTTCTTGAGATATTTTCCCCCCTTTTATGATTCTTCTATGATGCTCGTTGCTGCGGTCAGCGGTCAGGCTGGAAGCTGTTCCTGGCCGTTCTCTCGACACGGCATTAAATGCGCACGTAATCCGTATGTCCGAAAAGTCGCGAACCCAGCTGCGATGCGGGTGGGCATCCATCCACGGGTATATTTGCGGTTCAGCGACTCCTCTGACGGTATCGAGGGGCATCGAATCGCATGCACGCTTCTGCCTCAGCAACGTGATGTGCACAATGATTTCACATGGCCACGTGATTTTGGGATTTAGGAGCTGGTCGTACCAGATGGCAAGGGAAGACATGGTCATTTATAACGGCCTGTTCCAATTACAACCACTTTTTGGACATAATAGTTTCACACACAAAAAGGCATGGAGTGCCACGAAGTCCCCCTCCCCCAGTGCGTCGTCTTCTTTTCAGTTTTTAAAAATCTTTTTTTTATTTTTTATCGTAACTAACTTTTAAATAAAATATATTTTTAAGACAGAATCTATAAATTAATCATAGTACAATGGGTTAAAATCGTACGTAAATTTTTGTTACTTTGTACTATCTCTCATAAATAGATAAAAGGTCAAAAATCATAGCTACAGATCATAAACCAAAGTGAAAAAAGCAAGCCATACCTTGGCAGTGCCAGCACCTACCCTATCTACCTACAAGCCTGTAATGGCGGAGATAATTTTGTTCAAAATGTTCTATTGTACCATTTTATACTCTCTCTCTCTCTCCAAGTCTATAAGGCATATTTTCTCTAAATATATAGAACAAGCAGATATTAAAAATGACTAGATTATTTCTAATTATTTTCTCTAAGCACTATATTTAATACATGTATATAGAGAATATCAAGTAAAACTAGATATTTATTAAGGCTATATAACGAACGTCGCATTAATTTTATATTGGAACATAAAATATGCCTTATATTTGTAGACAAGATCATTCAAAAAATATGTCCTATAAACTTATACAGAGGGAATATTTCATAAAAGTTTGTTTGTGTTAATACTATAGACCTATTCTTTTCAACTTGTAGCTTATAGTTTTCCTCGAACAAACAAACAGAATGATTTCTTTGTTATCTTTTCAAAATAGCTTATCAAAACAATATTTTCAAAACGGCTTAATGGCTTATCAACATTAGATTCATTCACATATACTTTTGCTCTAGGGGCAAAAGCCAGCAGCCACAGCAATAATTTATCAGTCGCAGTTGAAAAGAACAGACACTACTATGCAGCACCGTCATCAAATATAATAAGACTACTTAGCTTATGTACACACATATATATCCCTGACATGTTAAAAGAAAGGGCAATGTTCTTTTCGGTTACGGCTGACGACTTATAGTTGCGGCTGTTGATTTTTGCTCTAAGAGCGGGTATTTATACGAACGAACTGAATGATGATAAGTCGGTTGTTCCAAAAAACCGTTTCAAAAAGTAACAAAGAAACTAACTGCTTCAAAAAAAAAGTAATAAAGAAATTATCCTATTTATTTATTCGAAAAAATTATAAATAAAAAAGAATAGATGATAAGCCCAAGCTACAGTTACAGTATGCCATTTCTATCGAGAAGATCCTTAGGATCTGGGAACAAAATGCGACGAGGTACTGTCCTGTGCATTTGAACAGTCTTGTAAACTTTGGTGAATATACGGCCACTACTACAGAAAACCGTATTACAGACGGTTTACAGATAGTTTTTTGAACTATCTGAATTTATGGATCAGTGATAATCGAAGGTTATCACAGACGATTTTTGAATCATCTGTGGTGTAAATATCACAGACGGTTTATAACAAAAAACCGTCTATGATAGGTGATAATCATAGACGGTTTTACTTACAAACCATCTGTGATTATCAGCTATCACAGACAGTTCTTAGTTATAAACCGTCTGTGATATTCTTTTCTACCCCTAGATCTATTTCTGTTTATTGGCTAGCCTCAGGAAATACTAGCCATACCCTCTGAAATAAGCAGATCAACATGTACATGTATACATACAATTCACATCTCAATTCATTTCACAAACATTAACATCCAATTCACATCTCAATTCATTTCACAAACATAAAACATCCAATTCACATCGCACTTCATTTCACAAACATAAAAATATCCCAGAGCTCTGCTAAGTAAAAGCATTATTTTCAAGTGCCTATTCTTTCCTAGATATACAACATTACTTATAGATCAATGGCCATTACTTAGATATACAACATTACTAACAACAATAACACAAATGGATATCTCAACTGCTTCTAAATAACCGAAATTGAAGATGGCCTCACCAAGGGGATTCTGGTGATGTTAGAAGAGCTCGAGCGTGGACGGATGTGGCCAACAGGCTCGAGCATTGACGGAGGCGGACGACGACAGGCTTGGGGGGACGGAGACGGCCGGCGAAGGGCCTAAGGGAAGAGGAGGGCGATGGGCTCGGGGGACGGCGACGGCTTGGGGGCTCGACGGAGGTGGCCGGCATCGGGCTCGGGGGACGGCGATGGCCTCGGGGGGACGAAGGCGGCCGACGACGGGCTCGGGGACCGGAGGCGGCCAGCGACGGGCTCTGGGGACGGCGGCGGCGACAGGCTTTGGGGACGATGGCGGCGACGGGCTCGATTGGGAGAGCGACTAAGTCTCTGTGCTTGGTTGGTATTGCTAATAACTGCAGTGTACGCGCAAAACCATAGCGGAGGGTTATATATAAAGGCTTATTACAGACGGTTCTATTTAAGAACCGTCTGTGATATCAATATCACAGACGGTTATAAACTTAAAACTGTCTGTGATAAGTCACATAACAGAGACGGTTTGGAATACGAACCGTTTGTGACACATAAATGTTCGCGCGTCCGCCTGTTAATATTTCGATGCAAGCGGCCCTTAAACTTCTACACCATTCTGGTTTTATATGCAACACGGTGTACAATTCCTTGATACCACAAACAGAATCTCTTCTAAATTGTCATCTTCTTCACCACATTTCTGAATAATGGCATTTAAAATTCTTTTGATCTCCTTCCTCTCATCTATCCATCATGAGTTGTTCGGCCGTAACCTTACACAGGCGGCCAACAATTTACATCTGGAGCAGTTCCTCCGCTCACGCCCTGCTCTCATTCCTCGACTCGCTTCCATCTGTCAGCTGGATCTCATCATCCGCCGTCGACGGAGGTGTCTCATTGCCGCTCAGGAAAGGGAAACCATCCTTAGCCTCGTTCTTCTCTTCAATGTGTACAAAGTGGAGGAAACTCTTGCGGCAGTGCAGAGACACATGGATAATATTGCCGATCAAGCAGAATCGGCCGATTCTGAGGAAGCTTATCATGGCATCTTCTTTGAGATTATGGGTCATACTAATAATTTGCCCAGGCTAGAGGAGGAACTGGAGAGGGCAAGTACAATCTTCACAGCATTCGAGAACTCAGCGGCTGATCTTCCAACTCCAGAAGTCGAAGAAGAAGCATATGAAGCCCAAAAGATTAAAATCTGGGAATCTCTTTTTTTGGACTTTACTAATAAATTTGCCTTGAATTTGACTCTCGTATGCAAAGGTATAGCAAAGACAAGTATAAAAACGTCGAAAACGGACACCGTATGCAAAAGTTATACCCGTTTTACTGAAAGTGTCTTAAAATTAACTAAGGCGAAAATTATGAAAGTTTGAGGGATTGCAAGGTGGGAAACATATTACAGACGATTTGATATACGAACCGTTTGTGGAAACTTTATTTATCACAGACGGTCTAGAACCGTCTGTGATAAATAAAGTTTCCACAAACGGTTCGTATATCAAATCGTCTGTAAAAATATCATAGACGATTATTTCAGGAACCGTCTGTGATGTAAATGTCTAGTTTAGCTTCTTTTATAGTAGTGGACTTTGCTGAAACAATCGCTGCAAAATCAATGTTACAGTACACAGAGATTGTTTCAATACCTTGTAGTAGCCGGGGATTATCACACTGTTGCCTTCTGATCTATAGACGTGACGATGGCTCGCTGGCAGTTCTAGAAAATGGGAAGCTCACAGTGTAAGGGTATGACTTAGCTCCAAACGGCTTCTATTTCTATCTTCTAAAACATATCGGCTTTTTAATTTAATTTGTTTTGACTTTTTATTTTTTTCTATCTATTCTTTTTGCGTTGTCCGTGATGATATATATCTTTTATTATTGTAAATTTAATTAATTAAAAAAACTAACATTCATTATAGTGTATTTTTAGCTGCTACAATACATTTTAAGCCAGAAACCCATATCTCAAAGTCAGCTGAAGCACTACTTATATACATGCAGGTATTTAGAGAGGTACTTAGCAAAAGTAAACCACTTTTTCTTGACAGGTAGTGGACAGGTGTGCTAATTTTGTGCCATAGATGAGTAGGCACCGGGGCTTAACATATGCTTCATACAACTACCTCTAATTAACACATATTACAACCATCTAAAGACCTTAGGCTCTTAGGCTTTGTTTGGCGTTACCGTGGTTTTTGAAAAGTGTTTGACGAGTTTTTGTATAAATATTTTTAAAATAAAGTATTATATCTCATATGGCTATGAGGTCGAAAGTACCTGAGTATGAACTTTCAAGGTCTGATACGACCACATTGAATACGAGCATGTACTACGATCACGCCTGCTCGAGCACCAGCTACGACTGCGTTTTGCGACCATGTCTTCGACCACATAGGGTGTCAAGTACGTTTGGGTTGACCACGTTTGGTCGACTAGCTGTTATGACCACATTGTGCCAACTGTGATGCTTTGACCATAGCACCTTATTACGACCATGAGTACCGTGGCGCCGTGCCTTATACAACCACGTTTTCAATCGATTGCAAGGCGTGTAGCTAATTTATGGAAACATATGCCTAGAGATGGAAAGAAAAAGATTGATTCGGGATGCATCGTCTTCACAATGGAAAGATGATCACACCGTATCCCCATCCGATGGAAGTAATCCTTAACAAATCTTTTGATATGGAAAGCGAAGTTCTGGAAGGTAACTAATCTATAGTCGATTAGGAATCTTATCTCAATTTAAATGGCATGATCGGCACCGTGTGGGAGCTGCGTACAAGGCCAACGACCCTTGCCCGCGCCTATAAAAGGGAGAGAGGATAGAGGAGGAAGCGAAGACGGAAGGGAAGGAGGAGAAGAACGAAGAGAAGATACGCAAACACCGTTAATACGCATATGCGAAGAAGAGATCCGCGGAGAAGATCCAAAGAAGAAGGAAGGAGAAGCTAGAGAAAGGCTCGAGGAAACGATCTATATACAAGCCCAGGGCATGGCATCCCGTGTTCAGAATGGTAAAAAAGATCCTCTCCGCTCTTCATTTTGTATCTGGTTGTACTCGATAGTCGAAGGTTTTACTGGTCGATAGTCAAGGGTCTTATGGTCGTTGGTCATAGGTTTTGTGGACTGCTTTCATGGTCATAGTTTTGGAAGTCTTGCCGATACTTGTAGACTACGCAATCTGTTGTTCTGTCTTCGGTAATCGGAGGGTTAGCGATCGGTTGCCGTAGGCTTATGGTCGGTACTCGTAGACTTTCATGGTCGATACGAGTGCTTACTCTTGACATCTTTGATGTCGAACCCAGATTTCACAATCTAGGATTCTCTGTGATTCCACCGCACTATTCCCTAGATCAGTAGATAGTGCTCACAGATACAGTACTGAATATCAAAATACGTATCATGCGGAAGCGTAAATATAATAGTAGACTTACTCATGGGCCGGTCAGGCTGAAATCAATAAAATGCAGCAGCGAAAACAAAGCACACAGATGAGACCCTCAGGATGTGCCCACAGGCAGCCAACTGGGGTTCGCGACCTAGTTTTTGACATCTTCATCTTCTTCACCATCATGACCTGGAGTATTGTTGAAGCATAGCGATCCTGACACCTAATTCTGGGTTAATTGTGAGAGCGAGGGTGAGCACAAACCACAGTGCTCCGCGAGCCAATACACAGGATGTAATTAAATAATATGCATGGCTTATCAAGGAAAGGGTCGGGTTATTTTATTTGCCATAAATTGCTTTTTAAATATGATACATAGAAATTTCCTGAGACCTAGCAGTTTGAACTAAAACATAGTGTGCGAAAGAATGCAATAGTAATAGCGATCCAGATTCCATCCACCGTTACATGGTTCTGCACCATATGCTAATCTTTCAGCGTTATAACCGCGTACCTTATCACTGAGACGACACTCAGGGCAACACAAATCAGAGCTTTCCACTGCCCTCCACTTTTCCAATTCCATCTACAAAGTTTTTGAAATAGAACTATATCTGGTTAAGTTCCCATGTCCGCCCTTGACGTGGGCACGACTATTCGAATAGTTTTTGACTCTGTAAAGTTTGTACACTTTACCCACAAGAGATGATCTGCTCGTTGCCCCACATGATTTCTTAGCCATGCAGTTGAGTAGATCATCACAAGGTCGTTACAATGCATTTTTCCTAGCAGAGTTACGTCCGCTAAGGTTTCACTCCCTTCGGGGTACGACCACCCTTCTAGGAGCCCCCTCTTGCGCCGTCATATTGGAGGATGTGGCCATCCTCTGCCCGCCCGTGGTCACAGCAGCACAACCCTTACTAAGTTAATGCAAATTAGTTAGCCCTGCCTACGGGCATGTTCTTTTCGGTTGCGGCTTTTGGTTTTTGGTTGAAATTTTTGAATTTTGGTTATTTACGGTACAAATTACGGAGAGATAGATACTCACTTGCGATTTTGGCTGATACAAATGTTGGGCTTTTAACGTGTAGATCGTTTAACTTGTAGACTCCGTCTTAAGAAAATACTGCGTTTGAAAGTTAGGTACTGTAGCAAAAGCTAAAAGCCACTGGCTTGTGAGGTAAAGAACAGGCCCTACATTTGCCAGCTTGTGGTTGTACTTGTTGTACGCTGGGAGGTCATCACAAGATTCGGTCCTTAGGGTTATCTGGACGGTTCTAGCACTGTCCCCCTTTGTGCTTTCACGGTACCACACCCTCGAACCATCCGTCCAGATAATTAAGCAATTTAAGGTTTTTGGCAGCATAAAATATTCATGTTACAACATACCATTTATTTTCACAATAACTTCCCAAATGAGTTCGAAAGCACTTTATAAGAGATTCCATTTATTTACAATGGAGTCCATATGTGGATATGTACAAATACTTAGACACCAGAAATTATCAATCCAATCTGAAACTAGACGAACCCAATGCCCCTAGCAATCAAATCATTTCTGCAGGAATGATCTAGGCCTCATTCAAACGTGCGAATTTTTCTCGATTTCTATAAGCTTTAGAGCTATTTCTTATAAAATTCATATAAAATTTCTGTATTCCAAATAAAGCCTTATATCATATTCACCTATTTCATCCAATTAGCCTAGGAAGGTTGACTAGTACAGGCGCTATACCATGCTTCATCAAGGCTCAAGCGCCCACAGGGATACGGCGCCTCTGGGTATCTCCATCCAGGCAACCAAGAACTCCCAGCCGGGTAAACAGGCGGCGCCGCGCAGAACTCGCCAGAATCGCGATCGCTCCCTTTCGCCCAAGTTGATGCTGGACAGAGGGCAGTGAGCACGAGACCGTCAATCGGTTTCTCAAATCAATTTTCACAATACTTTCCAAATCAATTTCTCATAATTAAAAGTGAGGTTTGAAACATTTTTGGTACGTCCGATTATCTAAGTAATACTAAGCATGATGTATAATTATGGACTTATTTTTGAAAGGTTACCATTATATTTTTTGCTAAGGTGACAAGGCTCAGATATTCAAATATTCCAAAGGAGGTACAGTTCTAGCAAGTCGAATAATAGGCATATAACTAGAATCTTCAAACAGACATATATTTGCATATGAAATAACAGCATGCAATTTGATAATTTAAACAAAAATAAATTTGCAGAAAACGTAGGTTCAACATGATCAAAGTATTGATTCGCCTTGCGCGGTTTTACCGCGGTCTTGAGCTCACTCAAGCTTTCTCATTTGTTGGTATTGGTCCTGATCGTCGAAGCTTGCTTCAGCTTCTACCTCCTGGGCCTCGTGTGCTCGGGGGTCGGCGCGGCTTGGGGGCGGCGGTGATGATCCGGCGGCGAGCGGCGGCAACAACCGGAGAAGGAGCACGGCGCGGGCTTGGCTCGGGCTTCAAGAAGCTCAACCGTCGGCGGGGATGTCGTTGTGGGGCTCCCAAGAAGCTCGGGCTTGGCGGAATTGGTCCGAGGTGGCAATCGGCAGCGAATACTTCGGCCGGCTTTGGGGAAGAAAGGGCTCGCCGGTGAGACTTGGTGCACAGAAGCTCGATTCGGGTGTGGGAGACCGAGGACGGTGTGGCGATGGCAGGCGACGGTGACCGGGCAGTGCTGCGGCAAGATATTGTGCAATTTGCAGCTTTGCACCGCGCGAGCTTGGCCGGTAGAGATTTTGTGCCGCGTGGCCGGGTGACGCAACGGGACGGAGGAGAAACCAGGGGCAGTGGCGCTGTACCGTGTGCGAGGTGGTGAAGCTGGGGGCGGTGGCGGTTTTCGCTGGCGCGCCAGATAGGGTGAGGTGATAGCTCGGTGCTGCTGTGGGCAGGAAGACGGCGTCCTCGGGCGACGGTGGCCGGCGAGCAAAGATGGGCGGCGACGGCGTGGCTTCGACCGAAGCAGGAGGAAGGGGGAGAGATGGGCCGAGCCATTTCGGCCAGGCCGAAGGCTCTGCCCTATTTTTTTCCCTTTTTCTTTTATTCTTTTTATTTATTTTATTTACACATTCATTCATTCATGTATGATCATGTATTTATGCCTTTATATTACCTCATTTTGTTCCCTTGCTTGCTCACTTAATTACTACCTTTATTTGCTTTATTGCTAAACTTATCATGATATATGTTTAGTATGTTGTATATTTGTATATATATATATATATATATATATATATATATATATATATATTTCAAAATGGAATCTTATATTTTAATTCAAGTTTCTCCCTCCTTTTGATGGATCATCTTTTCAGATTCGGATTTTTTAAAATTATAGATTTCCATTATTTCCATATTTCCATTATGGCTTATTAAGGTTTTTTCATTTTTCATAAATTTCTCAATTATTGGAACCCCAACCAAAATTTAAAGAAATACCATAAAAATTCCAAATTTCAAGAAATTACATTCCAAATAATTCAAAAGCTACACGTGTCCAAATTCAAATTTTGGGACGTTACATTTGAGCACTCGTGTTGGGCTAGTGGTTGACTGGTCGGTGTGTGATGGTCGATGATGAATGGTCGTTGCTGTAGTACCAGTTAGGTACTCGACGATTGAGGTACTCGTAGTCGGAGGATTGGGTACTCGACAGAAAGTGGTTTCACGATCATGGTAAGCGGCCGTGTGTTGGAGTGTCGTATGTATTCATAGGTTTCGAGTACGTGTTGCGGCTGTAATTTTTGATCAATACTCGGTAGTCGATACTCGATAGTCGATCTGTAGTGGTGCGGGTGGTTTCTGAGTACTTGTGGGTTACGAGTACTCTGAGGTAGCGGCCGTATTGAGTGGTCTAAGGGTCTGTTCCAGTTAGCGATAGTCTATGCGGTCATAAACATTTTGAGGGATGGTCATAGAAGGTTTAGTACTTGTCTGGGGATAGGCAAGGGTGTGTTTTGGTAATGTGTATTGACTATGGTCAAGTTGGGGAGAACTTATACCAGGAGAGAGTTTCTTTGGTCGTTGCATGTACAGGTGGGCATGGAGGTGGCTAGGGTCGGTGACGAGGAGTATCGGGACTAGGAGGGGGTAATCTGAGATTCAGGCGGTTGGGATGTCACGCGAGCTAGTCGAGCTCATGCTGAAGCATGTGGAGGTCAAAGATAGATGCTGCATGGAGGCATAGAGACAGTTATGGTCGGTGACGAGAAGGACCGGGACTAGGAGGGGGTAATCTGAGGTCCAAGCGGTCAGGATATCATGCGAGGTGATCGGGCTCATGCGAGAGTACACGGTAATGGTGCACGATGGAGATATAGGAGGGGATATCTTAGAGGCTTCGTCGTGTGTGACGTATGGAGTTGTGGATCGAGTCCATGACTTATACGAGATGGTTAAAACCCGTGTTAGGAAGGTTTCGGGTCCCTTGATTTGAGGAAAAGATAGGATCTCGTGTCCAGGTTGTTAAGGACACGATTTTGAGGTGTTCGAGTGGAACATGCTTTGTGCGCTGACCTATAAAAGCAAAGGAGGATGTAGGCTAGCGTACGACGTTTTAGGGCTTTCAAAGAGAAAGTTTTTAGGGGCACCGTGAGGTGCTTTGTAGCCAAGAACTTGATAAAGAAATAGTAGATCAGATCCTTTCCAGAAGAAGTTCTTCAACGACTTGTTTTCTTCTATACTTTACGTGCTCTGTTTTTGTCTTCGGCTTGTACTTGTTTGGGCGGTGGTCGAATGGCTAGGGACATCAGGTGACAGGAGGTCATGACTACGTGTGTCGTTGTCGTGCCGAGTGATCGGAACAAGCATACGATCGATCTGAGATCATGCCAAGTGATCGGAATGAGTAGGCGGTCGATCCAAGATCGTGCCAAGCAATCGGAATGAGTGAGCGATCGATCCGAGCACTCGTAAGTAAGTGGTGATAAGCGAGCGGTCGGAGCAAGCGTTCGGGACGAGCGGTCGTAACGAGTGGTCGTAACGAGCAGTTGGGCGACAGAGCAGTCGTAATGAGTGGTTGTAACAAGCACTCGGGCGATAGAGGCTTGCTTTTCTTTTGTTTTTCTGTGTTAGGTTTTGATTTCAGTGGTAATTCATCATCTTTAATTGTGACATACGATCCTACATGTTCATCGTTGAAAGTTACTGTCCAGCAGATTGTATTATAAGTATGCAACCCCAACTCATACTTTATATCAAGGCTTCAGAAAATCGGAACCGGCCCCAAAACACGAAGGGGGGTAGAAAGCCTTTTTCTCCCGGTACGGTCGGTCAGTATATCCCTCCTAATTATCATTTCTTCGCATGGCCTGTAGTTGCATTCAAAATAATGTCCCTTGATTTCATCGGTTTCGGCATATGATTTATAAATTGTTTTGGCACAAAAGACAGAATGGTCGCTCCACTGTGCTTCGCAAAAGTCGGTCCGTTTTGGCCTTTTGTGATTTTTTTTGAAATTATAGGCGTTTGGGTGCATACTAAAAGCAATCAGAAACAATAAGTGTTGTAATATTTACGGTATAAGTATATTTTCTATTTTAATTCCAATAATAATTATGATAATAATAATCACCCAAACATGGCATAAGAATGACTTAAACAACATATTGATATATGCATCAATTAAGTCATGATAAAATGAGTATGTACTCAACATAGGTATCATATATAAGTCCAACATTAACATGGCATTAACAACATTTATGTATTTGCATGTTAATCTTATCGAAACCTTAACATATATGATCAATACATATAAAGATTCAGATTTATAACATGCTGCCATCATTAATAGTCTAGCCCAAAAGACTAAAAACTGCACAAGTCCAACATGCTTATTTGAATTTAGTGCTCTCAGAACAGAGTTGCAAGTTAAAGAAACTTGGCCTTCTCATGTCAATATTGAATATCTTTCACAAAGATCTAAAAGTTTATAATTAAGACTTGAGCTCTAAATTATGTTTTCTCTGTCAAAACTCACATATCCAGTGAGCAACAACTATTTACTTTCAGAATCAAAGCTTCCAGTCAGTGAATTGAGTAACAAAATCAATGCAGTAGATCAAAGACTGCAATTTCAAATAGAATAAAAGTAATTACTTTTAAACAGTGTTACTCAAGACCTTCTACTGCACAGAGAACAGTCTTTACTGCTATTGAACAAACCTGATCAGTAGAAACCATGTTCTACGGGTCAGACAGAGAAAGCAATTTTATAGAGCTCAATCCTAATCCAAACAACTAGATCAATCTCAATATTCAACTAGTTCATCACAGAGCATACAATAAATAGGGAAACCTTTGCAATCTTCAACTAGTGATGCACATAGACGGTGAAATAGATCTCAAATTGCAAAGAGCCAATTAACTGATATACTCACAGTAGAGGTGATATTCTAAATCACCTGAAGAAACCGAATGAAGATCACAATTAAAATGGCAAGGCACGAATAACTCACTGTCCCAGAAAATCTATCAACCCGCTATTGCAAGCAAGTAGATGATTCACAGAGATACAATGCCTCACTCCTTCTTTTAGCCGAACACCAAAGAAGAAGCCGAGGTTCGGGTATGCCGCATAAGACCACAGATTGCTCTGGCCGAGAGCAATCACACACAGCAGGGAGATGCGCCGCCGCCTTGTTCTTCCTCGGTAAGACCCCTCAAGATCCCGGGATGCACAAACCCAGATTAGGGTTCACACACGGGATCGACACAGGGCCTCAATCGGAGATGGCCCGAGAGCCGCTTCTCCGCCCACCGAAGAACAAAGAGAAGCGTCAAACACGAGAGGCAACTGGAGATCAAAAAGAGATGCGCCTACCATCGGAGCTGCCCGGCCTTAAATAGAGAGGGCGAGGGTTAGTTGCGTGGTGGTGTGAGCGGCCGGCTCCGAGGAACACGGGCCAGCCCACGCCTCCGCCGCCGCCCCTCCGCTCGCCACCTCTCCAAGTGCCGCCGAAATCGCCGGATCTGAAACGGCCGCGCGAGACGCGCTCGGGTATCGCAAGGGACGCAACTGGGGAGGAGACGAAGTCTCTTCCCCTTTACCTCAGCGCGTGGCTCACCGACAGGTGGGCCCCACCTTCATTTCTTCTTCAAATGGGAAATTCCCATATTGCCCTCAGTGGCTAACAATAAGTTGTATGGGTTGATGGGGAAATACTGGGAGAGGTTTCTTCCGTTTTCAGCGCAACCCCGTCTTGTTAAACCCTGCTTTAGATCTTGTAAGCTATTGCATGGATTAGTTTAATCGCAGCTGATTAACTGATTACGGTTGGGTGAACGATTCATCAGCAACTCTAGTGTCCTCGCGAATAGCCCAATAGTCTCTCTAAACACTTCGACAATCCTGTGAGTTAACACTCCCGGTAAATTACGGAGCGGATCGAAGCAATTGGTAGATGAGTTTTTATTGCCGAAATCTGCAAGTTACTAGAGCTCCGCTTTCAGGCCCCATGACTGCCTTTCACTTTTCTGTTCAGTACTAAGCAGCTTAGAATGAAACAGGACCCGTTTCCCTTGACAGCCAGGGACCGGCGTTCCATGGGCGTAAAGTTCATCTCTTGTCTTATCCTTTTCTTCTTTAATTTCTTTTTGAATGACATAAGGTCAGGTCGATAATCTTGTCATTCCTAACAATGGTTTATACTTTTATACTCAATGCATTGTAGCCTTGTGGCCCATTCGTTAGCAAAATACTAGAGGCGAGTTCTATTCAAGACTGCCGTCTGAGTGTGTGATGATCTATAGCTAAGCAGCTGTTTGGAATACGTTGACCTTTTAACGTGATATTTTGTTTCCTTTGTTCCTTTGTATTAACTCTAAGATATAATAGTGTTTTTATTTTTCCTAGTTTTTATTCATTTTCGTTTAATTAAATACTTCAGAAAAAGCTAACAACTACTACAGTGACATTTCAGTCAAAAACCAAAAGCCACGACACTTCCCGCTTGTTTGGGCTTTAGCTTTTAGCTTTTGGTTTTTTGTTTCTTATTTTCGCCTTTTTCTGACTTTCTGGCTTTTTTTCCCTATTCCTTTGCATTGTTCGTGATGGGTTTATATGTTTTTTTATTTTTTATTTTTTAAATTTAATTATGTAAAAAGTACCCCAGCAGCTGCAATGCCAAACAGTGAAAAATGAACCATAAGGCACAAAAAAAAAGCCCAAATGAGTTCGAAAGCACTTTATAAGAGGTTCCATTTATTTACAATGGAATCCATATGTGGATATGTACAAATACTTAGACACCAGAAATTATCTATCCAATCTGAAACTAGACGAACCCAATGCCCCTAGCAATCAAATCATTTCTGCAGGAATGATCTAGGCCTCATTTCAAGCGTGGGAATTTTTCTCGATTTCTACAAGCTTTAGAGCTATTTCTTATAAAATTCATATAAAATTTCTGTATTCCAAATAAAAGCCTTATATCATATTCACCTATTTCATCCAATTAGCCTAGGAAGGTTGACTAGTACAGGCGCTATACCATGCTTCATCAAGGCTCAAGCGCTCACAGGGATACGGCGCCTCTGGGTAATCTCCATCCAGGCAACCAAAAACTCCCAGCCGGGTAAACAGGCGGCGCCGCGCAGAACTCGCCAGAATCGCGATCGCTACAGAGGGCAGTTTAGCCATCCCGAACAGCGGCGGATCATGGATCATGGGGTTCTCTGGACGTTCAGGAGGTGACCCAGAGAACAGGGGATCATGGCTCATCGATCTTGGATCAACCATCTGCAATACAAAAGAAGCATCAGTAGAGAATCTTGATGGAGTACATTGTGCTGTACAGAGTAAGTGAAGATTCTTGCTTACTGCCTGACTTGTTGGCTGTTGAGGTCTTGGGACAGCTCAGATGGACCAGTGAAATAGATCTAAAAAAAAGGGATGGGCCAGTGAAATACTTAAGTAGCTGTCGTTTCAGAATATTTGCAAATGAACTTTTCAAACCATGTCCAATATACATACACAAATATTTAGATTGATAGATTTGTAAAACAAATAGTAAAAGGTAGTGCTTTTCATAATTTTTTACTGGCCCAATATACATTAATGTTTAGGTCCAATATACATGAAAATATTTAGATCCAACATACATGAAAATACTATTAATAGATTTGTAAAAAATAGTACTTTTCATAAATTTTTACTAGGTTTTAAAAAATAAAATTAACGGTTAAATGTGTATATGTAAGACTTTATGGATATTTGAAACAATATATATTTAGTAAAGACGGACTAGGTTTTTGCCTCAGTCTTCTTGACAAAAAGAAAAGAAGGCATGCTGAATTGCCATTCGTGTACGAAGAAGCAAACAGAGGAATAGAATGAAAGATTTCACTATCTTTGAAAACTACAGAATGAATGAAAGATCTGAAGCAGAACAGTATAATACATCCAAAGAATTAGAACAGCAACAGTACCTCATGTACCGAAATGCTTTGTACAACATCATCATATCCCACAGAGCCACTGCTGCGACAGACGAAACCTAGGCGGCAGCAGTTAATACGATGCGACAACTCACGACCATCAGTAATCATGCAAACGCCTGGAAAGGTGGCACGTGATAACGGGACCGCTCCAAGCTGCCGCTTGTGACCGGCTGAAATTGTCGTACAGCAGATACTAGTTTTTCTAAATTATTCATTTAAAAAATATTTTTTTAAAAAATAAATCATTGTTATATTTTTACAGACAATACAAAGAAAAAAACAAAACAAAGAATAAAAAAACCAACAAAAACAACAACAACGAAGCATTTTATCCCAACAAGTTAAGGTAGGCAAGGAATAAAATATTTTCAATATCAAAGAGATGAGAGCATTGAAATAAAATCTACAATGCTAAAACTCTAAGCCGCACATCCTGCTATCTGAGCCGAGAGCCTAAAATACTACCCCTAACTTTCTTATAGTTCCGATACGTGGATTGCTAACTTCCATGCGTTCCTAGGCAAAACTAATTCTTTAGATACATTTTAATCCATCAAGTCTCTTTTAACTGATTCATCCCACATCACTCTTGGTCGACCTCTGCCTCTTTTTACGTTTTCAGTACGTCTTAAAATTCTACTACATACCAGTGCCTTAGGAGGCCTTCGTTGGAGATGTCCAAACCATATCAAGCGATGTTGGACAAGCTTATTTTCAATTTGTGCTACCCCACCCTATCACGTATATCATCATTGTGGATGTGATCCCGCCTTGTGTGACGGGAACTCCGCCTGTGTAGTTTTCTACATAGCCTATCCCAAACCAGGAAAAAGAGAAGGGTTGTGTTAGACTTGGCAAGACAACATAAAATCATACCATCTTTTTATTGAATGAAACCCAAATTTAAAAATCGAAAAAACCAAAAAGGCTAAAATTGAAAACCAATAAGTTTCAAATGATTTCTGACTCTAAAAAACCAAAACCTAAAAAAAATAGAAACTGCTTGTAGCAGGACCGAGGACAAATGAGATTCGCATAACGCACCGGTAGAAACTAGAAACCTTCAGAGACAAAGCCAGATTTGGCATTGTTAGCATCAGATTACAAAACTGGTCAGATGCGCATCAGACGGTAAAATAGCACTTCGCCATCGACACACGCCACCGCCCGCCAAATAGATGGCGTGCACTGTCGCTGGTGGGGGATGGCGAGCAAGCTCGCTGTTCGTGAGGGGCGGCAGATGATTAAACCAGCTGATTAGCCGGCTTAATTACCTACCCTAATTTTTTTGCGTTTAGTATTTGTTTAAATTTTGAAGTATATCAAATGAGCTAAAAAAATTACAAAAATTTATGTACAATCTCCCAACACAACGTACCTCACAGTGTAAGTTTTGGGTAATTTTATCCATTGTGAATGCTGCTACAAAATTCATAAAATTTTGATTAAGCAGTGCATAGCTCAAAATTGGCAATGCTGATTAAGCGACGTTATTCCCGTAATCCTAGTCAAATAGTGTTATTTAGTTAGTCATGATTAATGTAGTTTGTATTACGAAGTAAGTAGGTCGTTGTAATTTAGACATAATTTTTACTAATTTTGTGTACGTACGGTACCCATAATTTATTGTTGAATGAAAATATGTAATTAAGTAGTCATAATTACTGTAGTGGCAATTAGTTAGTGGTAAGTAATTAAGTAGTAAGGACGACGGTAATGAATGACTCTTTATTTTTCAGATGAGTAATCAAATTATTGGTAATTAATGAAGTATTCATATGTATTTACACACATGTAATTACTGACTTGTAGTATGTTACTGTCATTATCAATCTTCGTACTAATATTTCGTCTGTCCTATTTGTTGGAAGGTACTATCAAAATTAAGAGTGCATAGTTAATTATTTAGAGAAGGCAATTCATAAGTCATTAAGGATGTGGCAGTGCTGATTGCTTCTCCCAAAAGCAGGTAAGTTTTTATAGCATGCTTTCGACGTTATTTCTGTAGTCCTAGTCATAATTACTGTTGTTTAGTTAGTCATAATTAATATAGTTGTATTAAAAAGTAAGTTTTACTGTCATTATTAATCTTCGTACTATTATTTGATATATCCTATGTATTGGAAGGTTTAGCTTTACGGGAAATTCTCGAACACTCGTATGATGAAAAACACCGTTGCCACTCATGGATGATGGGTGACATGGTCGGCCCTTCACCGCTCAAGCCGGGCGGGGAGGGAGGGATGCATGGGCGCCGGACGAGCGTGTTCCAACCCTATGGGCCACGGCTTGTTGCCCTTTGCGAGGCTGGTCTGCATCGAACACGAGTTTACCATCGACGGCAGCCTGCTCGCGGCACTGGTGGATAAGTGGAGGCCCGAGATGCACACATTCCACTTTTGGTGGGGGTAAGATAACGATCACTCTAAAGGACGTCGTGTTTTTGACCGGTCTCCCTCTTACGAATGACGCACTTGTTCCAGCCCTTGCACTAGCCAACTGGAAGGAGAGACTGGCAGACAGATTTGGCCAGCCTATCCCAGAGAGTGCACTCGGCGTCTCCCGTACTTGACTTAACAATTTCAGTGTGTGCCCGTAGGATGCACCACCGGAGGTCGTCAGGACGCACCTCGTCGCATTTCTTGTTCAACTTTGATTGGAGCATGTTTTCAGCTACACACGGCGATATTTGCAACGCTGAGTTCATCGGCCTCGTCGAGTCTTTGGTGAACGTAGAGTTTGGGGCGATGCCTCAGTACAGTTGGGGATCAGTGGTCTGTGCGCCACGTATCGGGGGTTATATGACGCTTGCTAGTGCGCCACTGCAGGTACCCTCAATCTGGCTATCTGCTATGTGCTCCTGTAGCTATGGAGTTGGGAGCACTTTCCTATCGGATGTCTGACCATCGTGACGCTAGTGCACCCGTTCGGCGAATTCACAGATTTGATAAACGGGCCCACTATGGGCATCTGGTGGACTGTTGCCCATTTACGGTGGGCGAAGGGCAAACTATCGAGGTGCTACTTGCTGTGGCACAATGAGTTCGAGTCATTGTATGACAGTGACGTCATATGGGGTCTATGGACTATAGATTTTGTGCATCGTGTATCGCCGTACGGGTTGTCCTTGCATTGCCTGGAAGACGCGAGCTATAGGCGATGACACACCATCTGATGTTCTCGTACATGGTAAGGCTTACGCGCCACAGCACGTGATGCGACAGTTCGGTTTGCACCAGGCCATGCCACCTCTGGACAACATGTTCCTACCGCAAGCCATACACCGGTGAGTCAAACTCCATCCGACTAATGTGTACACTTTGTATGTCTTACTGTGCAACGTCGATGATTTTAGAAATGCAGACAATCAAGGGTTGATCGGCATGGTACAGACTGGCGGGCACTGCAGCAGCAGTGGACGACGGCATGGATGGATAGGGTGCACCTCGATGTCGTCATGGAGTAGCGTCAGATGACGCCCGCACGCACGACGAGTACCGGTGGTACGCACTCGGTCACGCAATGCACTCACCATTCCTCCACCAGATTGCCCCAAGCAGATCACGCATAAGGAAAGTCTGCAATGCTCGATCGATCCCTATAGTGCTTCGCGGCGGCGTTTCATTCAAAAAAAATTCATACTGGTCATTACTTAACCTATTTCGTATGTCACTTCTGTTGGAGCGAGCGCAGTGTATCGCAAGCGCGTCGGAGGCCGGCATCAACAGCCCAGAGACACCACTGAACATGTAGAAGACTATGAAGTTCATCCTAAAGCAGGCTAAAAAAATAGTGCATATCCTAAGCTGCGGCCGTTCCACGGATCACACTGCGCACATGAGCCACCTAGTGGGGGCACCATGCTCACCCGCTAGGTCATCCTGACCTAGCGAGTCCAGCCGCCTATCTCAATCTACTGAGTCTGCCTGGCGTCGTAGTACTAGTCATCGATCATCCGTGCGCCGTACCGACGAGGAGGTAACTTACGTACAAACTTACATTTTGTTTTCCTATTAGACCTTGTGTTCCACTAACATCATGGCATTCTCCTACCGCAGGTCCGTCGTCCAGATGCATTACTTTTGACGTCCACACCACCTACACAGACTACCACTCCTCGTTGTTCATCTTCGTTGCACATTCGGGAGGTATGAGATTCGCATTGTACATTTGAAATATTTATTGTGACTAATATTGTTTCATCTTGCAGTCTCCAATTCAAGATGGAGGTGACAACGAGTCCACCGATGATGATACGGGCCTCCCAGATGCTTCCAAAGAGCAGTACACAGCGCTAGGGTTTACAGCGTATGCAGGACAGAGCTCAGCGTTCACAGCATACCCAGGGTTTGGACACTTTGGTTGGTAGAGCTCCTCCGGCTTCGCTGTCACATCGTACAGTTAAACGATAGCTCCTTCGCACCACGAGGGGGATTTTTAGAGTTCTTCGTTCATGACATTATTGCGGGCGGCTTGCTGTTCGACATGTCTCAGCTGGAGGACTTCGACCCTTACCGGACCCAGCCTACTGTACCTGAGCCTACTGGACCACCGTTGGCCATTGAGCAAACAGAACAGTCTTTATACCTCCTTCGATCCGAGACGCAACCTCCGGACCGACTGATGTACCCCATGGGACATGCTCATACTCAACGAAAGATAAGGTCACGTACGAGGAGACAGGCGTGGCGAGGAGGTAGCAGTGGCTCAGATGGGTGAGCCATATCGTATCTAGTGTGATGCATTTTTTGTACTACTATAATTACTTTTACCTGTGCAAGTATTCAAAATGTATAAAATTCTCAAAAAATTACACAATAACCATGACTATGTCGGGAGGCTTCACATAAAATTTTGTAATTTTTGATACTCGTTTGCTATATGTAAAAACTTGTACAAATATCAAAATTGTATGAATTTTTAAGCAACATTCACAATGGATAAAATTACCTAAAATTACACTGTGAGGTACGTTATGTTGGAAGGATGTGCATAATTTTTCGTAATTTTTTGAATTCATTTGATACATTTAAAAATTCAAATAAATACTAAATACAAACAATAGGGCGGGTAATTATGCCGGCTAATCAGCCGGCTTAATCACTGTCGCCCCTTCACCGAACGGTAGGTCTGCCTGTCATCCCCCGATCGGGTGGCAAGTTGTCTGCCGTCTGCTGGCAAGGCGGCAGGCGTCTCGCCGCGTGTCACCTCGTCGGTGTTGCCGCCCATCCACAGCACGGCAGAAGTGTTATTGTCGTAAATAAGATGGGTATATGACTAATGTTGTAAATACAGTGCGCAATAGGGTAAAATCCGTCTTTGCATGGAAACCTTCAATGCCGTAGTGAGACGGCTCATGCGGCAGGCCTGACGCAGACGCAGGCACCTGCGGCGTAGGCTGGAACAGCACCGATGACTCCGCCGTGGCCTTCTCGGCTCCTCCCTGCGCCGCCGCGCCGTACACACTGCAATGCGCCTCCATGATCGCCTTCTTTCTTGCAATGCACTGTCGCTGGATGGTTTTTTGGCCGACGTACGGTGAACGTACGAGCAAGGGAGAAATGGTCGGTGAATTTATTATAAGGGACGGAGCAAGGAATGGTATAACGGGAAAGATCCGGCCGGGCCGGCCGCCGGCAAGAGCCGGCAATGCGATTAAACATGGTAAGCACAAGGGTGTTTTGGAAAGGTGAAACCGAGCGAATCAAATCCGCGCGATTCCTCCGCAAAATGTGCGACGTCTCTCACCATGTGAAGAACAGAGGGGATCAGATCGGCGGTTCACTTCTGTATTAGCAAATCGACAGTACTCTGCTACGCGCTGGGGGTGGTGCATCGTGGGGCCATCGGTTTATTATATGGGAGGGTGAGGCACGCGCAGTACGGACGTCGGGGGGTGCTCCGGTGCTAGCTAGGTGGTGCGGGTGGGTCAACGCGTCGGTGGCACGTGAGGGCTGTTGTAGTGTACGTTGGGGGAGAGGATCTAGCGGGGAGGGGCGCCGTGTGGGGCGGCGGCCATGGGGCAATGCCGACCACTGTCATCGCCGAGGAGTTCACGCTGTCATGCATCTAGATTAATACTGAAACTGAAAAAGAAGAGACGAGATATATGGATGGGTGTCATTAATACTTAGATTAGATTCAATCTGGTTGTCAGAATCGCCGTCATGAATCGGATGTGAGGTGTATCGGCAGGATTGCGGTGGTGATCATTTTGGCTTATTTTTGATGGTTTATAGCTGAAAAGCACTGTAGCTGGCTGAAAAAACACTTTAGCTGACAGAGGCTTATTTAACATAATTAAATTTAAAAAAATTAAAAAATATGTTAGCCCATCACAAACAATGCAAACGAATACGGCAAAAAAAGAACCGGCAAAAAGCTCAAAAAAGCCAAAAATTCAGAAAAAGATGAAATTATGAATAGTGAAAAATAAGCCAGAAGCCAGAAGCTGAAGCCGAAACGAGCGGGGCCTGCGAACGGTAGGATCGATATAGTATCTAAAAATTTATTTGATTCTATCGAAGAAACATTTTTAAAACTTACCATGCATTTCGACGCTACCACCGTTTTAAAACTACACTTTTAGAAATTTTGTTTACACAATATAGTGCAAAGGAAAGATCATTTATTATTTATACAAATTATAATGGACATTACCTAGTAAAGAGTAAAATTTTACAATTAAAAAGATGAGCAGTGCTTCTATACTTTCCTCTCTAATAAGAGTAGCACTAATTTCAAAGCAAATGAAGAGGTAAATAATATCTATCCACCATTCAATATGCTTTAAAAATTATGCAAATCAATATTAAAGAAAGTATGGAAGCACATCTCTAAAAAAATATGGGAGTGACTATTGCACAGACGACTGAAATTTTTTTATCTCTCAGTCACATAAAGTTGCACTCTCAATCACTTGAAGTTGCAGGTGATTTTTTTGGAGGGGGCTGCAACTTCAGTTGACTGAGAGTGCAACTTCAGGTGACCGAAAGATAAAAAAATTTCAGTTGTCTGTGCAATAGCAAAACCGAAAAGATATATACAAGTAATTAGTTAACAATAAATCTCTAGCCGTAATCGAATAGGATGTATGGAAACATGATCATGATCCAACAAATTTTTTGGTAGAATCATAATAATATTAATATTCTACTGAATTAAGACTATTAAGGATCGGATTGGTCTGGTCAATCTAGGGCCGTAGAATCGAGACTGTAACACCCTGACCCAAAATTAGCTAAAAGCTTTCTTTCTCGTTTCGTGTAAAAAGATTAATCTAGAGATGCTACATTTAGACTCAACAAGCATTCCACGTAGGCCCTATGGGCCACCACACTAACAGGGCGGGGTATCATGTTCACTCCCCGCATGCATGATAGATGCCTACAACCATCATTCGGTATATGTTCATGTGCCCAGTGCCAACACATGCTGTGCCGTGTGTCCACTCAAGACCCACACATACCATGCACTATATGCCCGCACTCCTATCCCGCATGTGCCCGTGGAGCAAAGGTAGAATGCTTTGATATCATCTATAACACTCTGGCTTAAAAATCTGCTCAAAACCCAGCCCACTATAGGGTGAGCCCACGCATGTATAGTACCTACTTACACTTTCATTCTCTTTGTGTAAAAGAGTTAACCTGATATATTATCTTTGAACCTAACAAGTATTATATGTTACTATAACTTATTTTAGATAGGCAATAAAGGACTAATCCCACCACATAACTTTACATGGGCCCCATGGGCCACCACACTAACTGATTCGACAGCTAGAATGACAACAAAGTTTTCATATATTTTTTCTGAAAAAGATTGCGGAACCTCTGCCAATTCAATTAGGAGCAAAATAAAGTTTCAATATACATGAACTCAGTTTGAAACGATGCCGTCTCTTAACTACCAAGTGATTATAATTGATATGGTGGAAGCTCCAGATGTTCAATTCTTTTAAGATCCGTCGTATATAATTTACAAACAATGGGTCATATAGATTTGTTCTTGAGCAGCAATGCAAAGATATTGAAGGTAAACATTGTTATTAAGACTGAATTAAATAAAAATTAAGTCTAGCATATCCCCCAAAGCAGCGCAAATATGACTAGTATTATGTACAATATCTCTACTAATATAAAAAATAAGTTTATCCGATTACCACTCCCCCTTACTAGGCTTCCACTTAAAATTCCATAAAAATCCGGCGCCGATTGGTGGGCCTCTCCATGGGCATCCCCTATCAAAACCGAAGAAATCGCTTTCCCTAGGTGACTTGGCAACTGCTCCACAGACCCCACAATTTCCTCCCCGAGTTAACTTCCTTGTGTGCCAATTACTCAATCTCGTTCCACTTTACAGTTCCCTCAGCCAATCTCATATTCCTCGCCGCTCACCCCCAAAATCGGCTAGCCTGTAAGCACCTGTGCCATATGCTTGGTTGTTGGCTAGGGTGGTAGCACGGCACGATGGTGTCCGGAGGTGAGGCGTAGCACGGCGGCCTGAGGAGAAACAACGGCGAGGTTGCGACATGATGAGGCTCAGGTGGCGCCACTCGAGTCTTAGGCCCATCTTACATGAATGATGAAATGCGTCAGGCCAACGTGTACGCATATCATAGGTTTCACAAATAAAAATTTAGTCGATATATGTGTTTGAAGCTTTTGAATCACAAAAGTTAGCATATGTGAAATGTACACCCTTTCTTGCAATTAGTTTGATGGTTGTCATATCAATCAATGCTCTCAATTGATTGTGGTAGATATAGTCAAGCAACAACAAACTTTTATTACTTTGAGCAAAAATGTATAATTACAACATAGTATTTAGTCTAAATTTGATTTTTCGTTGTAACACAGACAGGCATCTAACTAGTACTATAATATACAAATAGGTGTAACTCTAATTTCGACAAGTGCTCATCTACTGACGGCTATTTGTTCCACACTTCATCATAGTCTGCGGGACCGTAAGGCTCAAACCACTCAGCAAGAAAGCCACTCTTTCGCTTAGGGTTCCATGCCATGTCTTTACATAACTGGTCATTGTACCAGATGTTGGCTGCTTGGATGCATGTCCAGCGTAAAGGTTTTCTCTTGTAGAGCTTAGTACATTCTGTCCATTTCTGGATATCCTTCTCCATTTGTTCTATGGTAGGCAGTTGGAAGCCACCTTGTAGTAGGCAAACCAACCATTTAGACATCATTTCTGACGTGAACAAGGTTGATAAACTGTCTCCGTAGCCAAGAATTGCCAGTTGAGGTATTCGAGGGTTAATACATTGCCTATAAAAATCAATGGAGATGAAGTAAAATGAGTTCGCGTAGAACAGTACGTGCACTAATCTAATGTCAAATTGCATTATATACCTGTAAAGTGGAAAAGCAATGTTTGCTGTACTGAAAACACTCTCTTGGAACAACTGCGAAGTGAAGATATTTCTGAGCTTCAAATCTCCCTCAAATCCAGTTGCTAAGATCACAAGATCAGCCTCCACAGTCCTCTTCATTGTTGATTACTATGCCAGAGTGGTAGAAGTGGAATGACTTGATTTCCTTAAGGATTATGCTCTCTCTCAACCATGTCAAAGAACTTGTCAGGTGCAATCGAGAAGGAACAAGTCGATACTGCATCATAGGAGCTATAGCTCGGAAGAATGTCATGTTTCCTCAGGGGTAGCTTTAACCTGTAATATGTGTCCAAGGCCTTCGACATAACCCAATGCTGACCCCAACGTAGAAATATAAGTTAGTTTTCCTGATTTAATAAATTTCGTTTGTACTTGTGATGCGGCTACGCACATGCTTAGCACTTCACTACTACAGAAAGTCTATTACTAGACGGCCAATCACAGACGGTTTTGTCAAACCGTCTGTGACCGACACTAACACAGACGGTTTTAATTTGGACACCGTCTGTGTAGGAGGCGTCGGAGAAAATGAGTATCACAGATGGTTGTTACCGATGAACCATCTGCGATACTTTAGTATCACTGCACGGTGCGTATTAAAACCGTCGTGATATCTGAATTATCACAGACGGTTTGTAATAAAAAACCGTCTGTGATAAGAAGCACAGAGACAAGAGATCACAAATTAAAGGAAAATTTATTAATTTTAATTCGAGGCAAATTTATTACAAAAGTCGCAGAGATAAAGAGATTCCCATATTCTAATCTTCTGGGCTTCGTACGCGTCTTCTTCGACTTTGGGACTTGGAGGAGCCGCTGAGTTCTCGAACGCCGTTAAGATTGTCCTTGTCCTCAAGACTTCCTCCTCCAAAGATGGGCAAATGATCAAGAGCATAGCTCATAATCTCGTAGAGGATAGCATTATAAGAGTCCTCGACCGCCGCTTCGCTTGATCGGCAATGCTATCCATCGATCTCCAATGCCACAATTGCTTCTTCCGCTTTGTGCACATTGTGTATAAGAACCAGGGTGAGGGCTGTTTCCCTTTCTTGAGCGGTAGCGATACGCCTTCATCGATGGCGGATGATCAGATCGAGCTGACAGATGCAAGAAAGTCGGGGAAGGAAAACAGGGCGTGTCTGGAGAAGCTGCTCCAGATGTAAATTGTGGTCGCCTGTAAGATTCCTACGAACAACTCTTGATGAACAGATGAGAGGAAGGAGATGATCACAAGAACAGTAGAATCCATATTGTACGTACGTTGAGAATTCTGGAGAAGAAGATGAGTACCTAGAGGACAGTACGTACGGACATAGAAGACCTGGATTAGGCACGCATATTTAACCTTGAGCACAGACGGTTCGTATACCAAATATTAATGATATAGATGGTTCGTATACCAAACATTATGATATAGACGCTTCGTATAACGATCGAGATACGTTAGACGAAACACAAGAGATACGTTCTGACTTTTACACTAACACAGACGGTTTTAATTTGAAAACCGTCTGTGTTGGCGAAGGATTATCACAGACGGTTTTAATAAAACCGCTCGTGATAAGTCGGTTATCGCAGATGGTTTTTAATAAAACACCGTCAGGATAATTCCGACGGTTTTAATTAAAACCGCTCGTGATAATGCCACTAAGCATTTAATGCGCCGCCGCACCGCATCTGCCTTTATTTCGATCCGATCTAGCCATCGCTGCGCACTCTTTCGCTCAGGAGGCAAGCTAGGCGATTTCAGGCCAGTTAATTTGGTGGGAAGAGGCAGAGATTGAGCTTTGAAGATTCATTCATACTTTTCCTAGTAGCTCTAGATATGGTTAGTAAGAAAATTTGTTTTTTCTTTAATTGCATTATAATTTAGATCTAAGTAATTGGTGAGTGTTATTAAAGATGGTTAATTTGCAAAATTGTTGGTTATATAATAGCTGTTGTGTTTATAATATGAATTGAGCTAGCAAATTAAGCCTCAATATAATACATGTGGCCGGTATATACCGAGGAGGATATGTTGAATAAGGGGTTGGAATATATGTACTGTCCATGCGCTGACTGCGAGAATTTAAAGATGTTTGAGAACCGAGGGCAAATTGAAGCGCACTTGATTCAGAGGGGTTTCAAAAAGGGTTATACGTGTTGGACTAGTCATGGCGAAGTGAATGATCATATGCCGCCGGATGACATCGCCCGTGAAGTGAATGATATGCCGCCGGATGACATCGCCGATGAAGTGAATGATATGCTGCCGGATGATGTCAATTGTGGTTCGGATACGGATAGGTTGCACGATGATAATCTAGATCAGATGCTTCGCGATGCAGAAGAGAACTATGATTAGAGAGAGTATGTTAAATTCCGGGGCTTGATGGAGGACTCGGATAAACCTTTGTTCACGTGCTGCAAGTACACGAGGTTGTCGGCCGTGCTTGAACTGTTGAAATTGAAGGCAAGCAACGGTTGATCCGACAAGAGTTTCACGGCGCTGCTAGGTGTTTTAGCAGACATGCTTCCGGAGGGAAATGAGCTGCCTAAAACCACGTATAAAGCCAAGAAGGTTCTTTGTCCATTGGGAATGGAAGTAGAAAGAATACATGCATGTCCGAACGACTGTATCCTGTACCGTAAAGAGTATGCAAATATGCATGTATGTCCGGTGTGCAACCCATGCCGATACAAATGTAACAATCAATCAGATGACGGCGAGGGAACAAAGGCGAAGAAAGGACCTCCCGCTAAGGTGGCATGGTATTTTCCTATAATTCCCCGTTTGAAAAGGTTTTTTGCAAATCCAAAGGAGGCAAAACTGTTGCGTTGGCACTCGGAGGAGCGTAAGAAGGATGGAATGCTAAGGCACCTTACTGATTTCGTCCAGTGGAGAAACATCGATAGGAGTTTCGCAGACTTTGGTGCAGAAACAAGGAATATAAGGTTTGGACTGAGTACATATGGAATGAATCCTTTCAGTAGCATGAGCAGCCGACATAGCACATGGCCCGTGACTCTCTGCATCTATAATCTTCCTCCTTGGTTGTGTATGAAGCGAAAGTATATTTAGATGTTGTCCTCGGAAAGGGACGTAAGTTGAGGGCTCATGAGAAGAACACTTGGAAGAAGAGATCAATATTTTGGGACTTGCCTTATTGGAAGTACCTAGATGTTCGACACTGCATCGATGTCATGCACGTAGAAAAGAATGTATGTGACAGTTTGATTGGTCTCTTACTGAACATTCGTGACAAAACAAAGGACGGCGTCAACGCACGGCTTGACTTGGCTGATATGGACATCAGGCCTGAGTTAGCACCGACAATAACAGATAATGGAAGAACGTACCTTCCCCCTGCGTGTTACAGTCTGTCCAAGGCCGAGAGAACAGAACTGTGGCAGTGCTTACATGGTGTCAAAGTTCCGTCTGGTTACTCTGGCAACGTGAAGAAACTTGTTTCGATGCAAGATTTGAAGTTAAATGGCATGAAGTCTCATGATTGTCATGTGCTGATGACATAGATGCTCCCTATTGCAATTAGAAATATTTTGTCGATCAAAGTACGAGAGACAATCATGAGGCTATGTTATTTCTTTAACACAATTGCTCAGAAGGTCATCGATCCTGAAGGACTAGATGCTCTACAGGACGAGGTGGTGATGACTCTATGTCATCTTGAAATGTAATTCCCTCCATCGTTTTTCGATATCATGGTCCATCTCATTGTTCACATTGTGTGGGAGATAAAAATATGCAGGCCCGTATTCCTACGTAGCATGTACCCATTTGAGAGGTTCATGGGAATTCTCAAGTCCTACGTACGGAATCGATCTCGACCGGAGGGGAGCATCATTGAAGGTTATGCAAGCGAAGAGGTCATTGAGTTTTATGTCGATTATATGGCTCAGACTCAACCGATAGATGTGCCTCAATCTCGTCATGAGGAGAGGCTAAAGGGTATCGGAACTATCAGAAGGAAAGCAATCACTGCAGATATGGACATGTATACTCAAGCCCATTTCATGGTCTTGCAACACATGACTGAAGTGGCGCCCTATGTCGACCAGCACAAGAATGTGCTTCGGCAACAAAATTCGGAGCGGCCGGATGTTTGGATCATGAGGCAACATAACAGTAAGTTCAACCAATGGTTGAAGGAGCAAATGGCTAGGAGCTCGCCAAGTGAGACGCTGACATGGTTGGCAAAAGGGCCAACATTTACAGTTGTGACATGGCAAGGATATGACATAAATGGGTACACATTCTATACGCAGTCTCAGGATGTAAAGAGCACAAACCAGAACAGCGGTGTCCGCATAGATGCGTTCAGTACCGATGGGTCGAGAAACTCGTACTATGGGTTCATAGAAGAGATTTGGGAGCTCGACTACGTGGTTTTCAAGATCCCCTTATTTCGCTGCCGTTGGGTGCATCTCCTAGAGGTGAGGTTGACAAGTATGGTGTCACTACCGTGGACCTCCAACGTGTCGGGTACAAAGACGAACCATTCGTGCTCGCTAACCAAGTTGTTCAAGTTTTCTATGTAACCGACCTGGCAAATAAGAAACGCCATGTAGTTATTCATGGAAAAAGGAGAATTGTTGGAGTAGAGAATGTAGTAGACGAGGAAGAATACAATCAATTTGACGAGTTACCTCCTTTTGGAAATGGCATAAGGGTCGACGATGAACAACGTGACGAAACTAACTACGTACGCATTGATCATCATGAAGGGCTCATTTTTAAAGGAAATAAGCAAGTACAATGAGAATGTGCTTCATATATGTGGGCATTTGCATATATGTATATAACAATTCATTTGTGTGATGTATATGTGAAAATGTGTGATGTAGTCAATTTCGAGAATGAGAAAATATGAAAAGAAATACACTGTGTGAATGCAACTGGTTGGTGTTGTATATGAATGCAGCTGGTTGGTGTTGTATATGAATGCAGCTGGTTGGTGTTCTATATGAATGCATGTGTTTGGTGGTTGATCTTGAATGCAGCTGGTTGGTGTTTGTCTTAATAACTACAGTCGGGCAAAGACTTATCACAGACGGTTCTACACTTAGAACCGTCTATGATAGTATACCTATCACAGATGGTTCTAAACTTAGAGCCGCCTCCCCGAGCCCTCGCCGCCACCTCCCGAGCCCTCACCGCCGCCTCCCGAGCCCTCGCTGGCCGCCTCCCGAGCCGTCCGTGATTCAAGACCGACACTCGGCCGCCCACGCCCGGCGCCCACTCGCCCGCCTCCCGAGCCTCGCCGGCCGCCTCCCGAGCCGTGCATTCAAGACCGCCGCCGGCTCGCGCCCACGGCCGCCATCGCCTCCGGTCGCCTCCGGCCTCCTCCCGAGCCCTCCGCCGCCGCCTCCCCGAGCCTCGCCGTGAGTAGTTCATAGAACTAAGGTAACCTTGTGATGCTATGATTTGCTTCATGTTGGAACCCAAATCCAGTAAATGTTAGAAAACACACCAGGAACTACTCACCCGTGCAAATGTCAGTTCATGTGCTCCTATTCAACTTATTTTTGAACTAGCTGAGTACATGGCTTAAGTAATACAAGGAAGGACTCAATCCATGCAGTATAAAACAACCTGATCGCTTCCTACTGAGCCATGTGTGCCACAACTATGCTAGCTCCGCACATCACTTCCTACATGCAAGCACTCAGACCTATTCTTAAGCCATACACATCGTAGTCTTCTGACTTGGCCTACTGAAACAACTTAGCTAACACATGCAGACTTAACATGCATGCATGCAACGTGTAAAAGACTAGTTCTTTGGTGTATGTAACTCTTCTAATACACCCAACACACCACTGAATAACTCTAATGTGACACATCTAACATATGATACTATGATTTGCTCATGACTAAAAGCAAGGCGTTTCCCTGTATGGTCACATAGAGCATGCTTGTATTGATCAGTTCTGATAGGGCTTCATAGAGTACAGACACATGCTTCATAGAACTTTGTTTAGAGACCTTATAGTAATAATATATGCCACATAGACCTTCAAAGGGCATGAATCAAGTGGTACACTCCAGTGTATCGGATTCAATGAACTTGATACACTGGTTTGTGCCATTTGCTTTATAGAACTTTGTTTAGAGACCTTGTAGTAATAATATATGCCACATAGACCTTCAAAGGGAATGAAGCAAGTGGTACACTCCAGTGTATCGGATTCAATGAACTTGATACACTGGTTTGTGCCATTTGCTTTATAGAACTTTGTTTAGAGACCTTGTAGTAATAATATATGCCACATAGACCTTCAAAGGGCATGAAGCAAGTGATACACTCCAGTGTATCCGGTGCAAGGAACTTGATACACTGGTTTGTGTCATTTGCTTCATAGAACTTTGTTTAGGGACTTTGCTATTTGGTTTATAGTATTAGCAACTAAAGTAGGTGCTAAGATAGGCACATCACCCCCTCTCTCTACGCACATCACCCCCTCCCCTCTACTCCTCTCCTCCCTTCCAATTCAATATGATAACTTTCTTATTTTATCCTTATAGACCCACAAATTGAGCAACATGTCATCCGCGCATTCTTCAACACCATCGCCGGAGGCGTCCGCTCCAACATCAAGAGCCAAGGAAGAGGGGTCAAGAAGCTCGAGGGCCGATTTACCATCACAGTGGTCAATGCATCTGTGGTCCCTCTCCTTCCTCACAAAGCAGTAAGCGCATTCCGAACATTGATCGGAATAGTTGCACGAGAGCGAATTGAGATCACATTTAATTCGTGGAAGAACGTTCCTGAGACTCGGAAACGTGAGCTACGGACCGAAATTTTGGCATCGTTCGAGATCCCAGAAGAACACCAAGACGCCGTGCAACGACAAACCTACCTAGCGGCGTGCAAAGCATGGAAAACTTCAAGAGCACGCTTGTCAAGAAATACATGGAGACGGACGAAACACCTATTCATAAATACCCATTCCTGGAACCATAATGGGAAGAGTTCAAGGCGATGAAGACAACTGAAGATTTCAAAAGTACAAGTGTGGCGCATAAGGTCTTCCAAGCAAAAAACACACACCCCCACAGACTTGGCACAGCTGGGTATGCGGGTAAAATCCTGTAGTGGAGGACGGAGAATGACTTGGCAGCCCAACAGGACATCGCCCCGCCATTTTTCAATATCCTGGATGAGCGCGCTCGAAATTGGATTAGAGCAAGGTCATCTACAACGACATCGGGGGACGTCTCCTTTCGAAACTCTGCCGACCAGCAAGTGTCCCAGCGTCTGGTAAGATATCAATCGAACTACGTAGCTTGTAATTACTCAAGAACTTCGTACGAATTGAAATGACATGTCGTGCTCTTGCAGGAAGAGTTGAGTTTTGAATCTACCCTAGGATCATTTCAGGGAACAAGGGAGAATGATATGCTCTCCGTGGCCCTGGGAAACAAGGAGCACCCGGGCCGTACGAGAGGCCTTGGACTTTACGTTCCTTGGAAATATGGTTTCCAAGATGACTCCGAAATGTATCGGCGTAGGAAGAGAACCAAAGCCGAGCGTGAAGAGCGGCTACGAGAAGAGTTCAAGGCAACTCTTAGAGAGGAGATAATGGGTGAGCTGGCTGATGTAATCAAAGATGAGGTGCGAAAACATACAGAAAGTCAGCAGGCCGCCGCTCCCGTGGTAGCTAGCCCGCATAACCGTCTGAGTAGTTGCGTGTCCAATCCGACGGAAAGCGTGGCCAGATTTCCTGTGGACAACATCCAGGTAAAAATTATTATCTCTCGAATGCTTGCTTCATTGATAGGCCTATTGGAGTAGCTAATTTTGTATCGTTATGTAGGAACCTACGAAGTGCAGGCTCCAAGTGAGATGTGCCTCCGTTCCCTTATACGCTGCTTGGGGCCAGGCATATCAGTCTGGTATCGGGGCCAGGGTGCACGGTCAACCTTTAGCGCCAGGCTACGCAAAAGGTAATGTGGATGGTGTGCATGCCAATTTTGAGGTCGTCCCGCTACCGAAGGCCCTCAATGACGAGATCGTGACTCTAGGGCAGGCCATTGGAACATTCATCCAGTGGCCCAAATGCGACATCTCCCTGGAGGCTCTTCACCGGTGACCGGACCAGAAGGGCAGCACAAACCAGAGCTACAAGCGCTGGTGCTATCTCCACAAGGGCAGTGCGAACCAGAGCTACAAGCGTTGGTGCTATCTCCACAAGGGCAATGCGAAGCAGAGCTACCTGCACTGGTGCTATCTCCACGGGTGCTATTCTCGCCAAAGCAACTTGCAGTGTCTATACCATTACAGTCGACTACCATAAAGTTGACCTACAGTCGAGGCAGTGGCAAGGGCAAATCAAAGATGAAGGATGATGACGATATCCCGTACCTGCCATTGGTCCGCAAATTCGTGCTAGGCGAGATGATATTCCCGAAAGAGCACCTCTTGACCCTAGGACTTGGTTGCCAAACATTACACACTTGGTATGTGGAACAGTCCAATAGGCTAGAGGCAGAACGTCGCTCAGGTGTCACTGTCAAATTCAAGCGGGAACATTTCCAGCACGAAGATCAGGAATGTGTCTTCGCGGTGACCTTTGACAATATATTTGATCTTTTCACGCCAACGCCTCGACGCCTCACTGCTCGATGCCGGACGCGTAAGTCCGCATAATCACGTCTCGCTCACGCCATACCGATGTATGTCACAATTTGTTGCTTTTCGGTGTATATATATAGATTCATGCTGACCGAAGTTAGATCATCGAAATTACCAATTGGTTTCCTGGACCCACACTTGGTCGCCATTGATACCATCAATGAGGATGCATCCTTCGTCGAGAGCTATATTACAACAACACTGCTGGTTCACCGCGATAAGGAATTTCTTCTTATGCCATACAATGAGTACTTCTATTGGATTTTAATTGTAATTATACCAAAATGGAACAAGGCTATATACCTTGATTCTTTAAGTAAGAACAAATCCAAGTACACAGCTATCGTCGAAATACTCGATAGGTAAGTACATTGTACATTGTACTGTTTTTTCTTTCCGAATGACTAATCTAACTTTTTTGAATAACGAAGGTCGTTCGCCACATACGTTCAACAAACACGTTGCTCGACGACAGGAGCCAAGCCCTTGAAACATTCTCGCAATTTTCGGGTATTCGCTAGCTACACATTAATTAATCCTATACAACACTTAGCAGTAATGCCTTTTGATTTAACATATTCTATTTTTTGCAGTGCCACCAGCAGCAGCCAGGCAACACGTGTGGATTCTACGTGTGCCACCATATGAGACTACTCCTCGATTCCTCGAAGATCAGCAATTCTAAGGATTGTCAATCTTCCCATATTTATTTCATACTTGTCAGGTTATATATGCAAGCGCGTTGATATTCCTATCGACAGGCTGCGCCCATATCTACATCTGCATTGAAACAGTTGGACTTTGCAAAAATTCGAGGAGAGTTCGCTTGGTTTATGTGGAGTAAAGTCATCAGATCAGATGGAGAGTTCCACTGCGCACAATGATTTTTTATTGCTCTTATCACAATGTAATTGTGAATTTGTTAATGGATATTTTATTTCATTTCAATTAATTCATTTGCGAAATGGATGCCTTATGTTTGTGAATGAAATGTGATGTGAATTGGATGTTTTATGTTTGTCAAATGAATTGAGATCTGAATTGTATGTATACATATACTTATTCATCTGCTTGTTTCAGAGGGCATGGCTAGCATTTCCTAAGGCTAGCCAATAAACAAAAATAGATTTAGGGGTAGAAAAGAACATCACAGACGGGTTTTTAGTTACAAATCGTCTGTGATATTGATGTATTTCAGACGGTTCGACAACCGTCTGTAATAACCTTCGATTATCACTGACCCATAAATTCAGACGATTCACAAAACCGTCTGTGATGACGTTTTTCAGACGGTTCACAAAACCGTCTGTGACGACGTTTTTGAACCGTCTGTGATGAACTTTTCTGTAGTAGTGCTTTTCACTCAAATATATTATTTCACTGGAAAGAAGTATTGAGCCGCATTAAATATTGTCAGGTGAATTTGTTTCTTAACGAATTTCCTTCTATTCGTGGGAACGATATACTACCATATGCCAAATTCTTGTTTATTATTAAGTTTGAATATTATGATGATTCTGGGGCCAAAGCAATGGAGAAGCACAAGGAGGGTAATCATATTTGCTACCAAGAACAAAAAGCTCAGAGCCCATTGGGATGGAAAGGAGAAAGTTAAGCAGCCCATGCAGCCGATCAAGCAGGAAAGAAGCCCATACAGTGGGAGAGCAACAGGGGAGAAACCCAAGTTTTGGACAAGATTTTGAAGGCCAATTCGGACCTCCCACATGTACAACTGAATTCAAACTCGGATTCAACTCATAACTAAATTCAGATTCGATTCGGGACAGCCCAACAGGTACCTACTAAGGCGGTGTTCTTTTTGGCTTCCAAAAGCGGCTTTTGGCTTTTGCTACAGTACCTAACTTTTAAATGGAGTATTTTCTCAAGACGGGATCTACAAGTTAATTGTAGTACATGTTAAAAGCCTAACATCTGTATCAACCAAAATTACAAGCGAGTATCTCTCTCTCAATCTCTCATGTAAATGACCAAAATTCAAAAATTTCAGCCAAAAGCCATAAGCCGCAGCCAAAAAGAACATGCCCTAAAACGGCCATAACTTTTACAACGAAGTCCAATTGAGGTGTTCTTGTACTCTATGGAAAACTCTTGAAGTCTACTTTCAGATGGATCTAGCCTCACCTTCAAATTCCCTACGAATCGATCAAAAACTGCGAAATAAGTCACATCACTTTTTTAGTCCGAGTCAAAGTAGACCTAGGGCTTTGTAATCGAGTTCTATTCAGCCTTCAAGTGTTTGGCCGACTCTCCACCCCTTGTATCTCTTTAAAAGACAACCGTCACTCTTGTAAAATTTAGACCACGTTTGAGAAAAATCAATCTACTAAAGTTTGTTCGAGTTTAGCATTGCTACCGAAGTTCCAAAGGGAATTAGGAGTAATTTTTTCAATCAAGATCGTTCAGCCTTTCCGCTGGGAATTGGGTGCACGATAGATCTTCGCTTGGTGGTTGGCGAAATCAACACGAGTGTGTTTTGGCGGATTAAAGAGTGTTCGTCCCTTGCACTGGCATTGGAGGATCATTACGATTCATCAAGACTTCCGTGAGTATCCATCCTACGTCGAGAAGATCGGGCGACCCCGTATCAACTTGTAAACAGGGAAAGCAATTCTGGTGTAGGAAAATTATCGGACCCCTCCGAGAAATGCGAAATTCGAAAATTTTGAAAATTTCAGAATTTTTCAACAAAAATCGGTCAAAATATTCAAACATATAACTCGAATTCAAGTAATACAAATGCCGACGCTCGCATCTGCGCCAACTTCCCATCCCTTGCTTGCGCCGCCTTCCCATCCCCTGCCGACACCGCTTGCATCCGTGCCACTTCCTCATCCCTTGTCGGCACTGTCTTCCCGTCCCCTATTAGCACCACTCTCCCCTTCCATGTGCAGCAACCGCCCACCACCCTCCCCTCACAACCCACAGCCGGTGCTGCCTCGATTTGAAATGGCTGTAGGTCTGTGGATAGGGAATGAGCGAATGAGGAGAATGAGCCAATGGAACAGGGAATGAGCCAATGGGATGTGATGTTGAATGGACCAAATTTTTGGCCTAATTGGACTTTTCTCGAGGGCCTGAGATAACTGAAATTTGGCGAATTTTGTGAAATTTTGGTTGACGATGTTTTCCCTGCATGTAAATACCATAAAAATCTAATCTTGAGTTGAGTTATTTCTATAATCTTGAGTTGAGTGAGTTACTTTTTAACCATTAGATAAATCTAGAAATGTACGCGTGCGCACACATACACACGTCTCAAACTCTACTACAGAGAAAGCTATATTGGATTCCTTATCATCGACGGTTCCCTAGAATCCGTCTGTATTGTAATTATCACAGACGGTTTTATAAGTGTGTCCGTCTATGTTACTAGCGATGGATAGAATTGTCTGTGATACATAATTATCACAAACGGTTTGTGATTGAAAGTGTATATGAATTATCACAGATGGATCGGATTAAAAATCATTTTGATAAATGCAGATTTCACAGAATGTTTTTAATATGAACTGTCTGCGATAATTCATAGGCACTTCCAACCATAAACCATTTGTGACAATGCGATACGCCACAGACGGTTTTTAATTTGAACCGTATGTAATAATTCACATATGGTTCTTAACAAGAACCGTATGTGATAATTATATATCATAGACGGTTTGTTGTTAGAAGTGTCTATGATATGTATTGCGTTATTAAATACCCGACCCACCCCGACAGATATGCAGTGAGCAAGGGTTTGATTGCGGCTAGCTTTGGGGGCACGTTTGGTGAAAGCATACCGTAGATTTGTACCTGTGCTTGTAGATCTATTTGTTCTTGGTGATCTAAGATTAGTATTTGTTTCTAATTATATGCATTATAATCAAGAGCGATGATAGCTAGGTTTAGATCTAGCTTGGTAGTTTGCTCTAATTTAAGAATGAATCTGACTACTCCTTGTCTACTTCAATATATTCTTATTTGATATATATATTGCTTGATGAATAGTACGTAGCTAGCAAATTTAGATAGACAATTTAAAGTGAATGACAATTATATGTAAGTTTAATGGCTAGCTAGCTATAGGATCATTAATCTAATTTAACACTAATTATTTGTTACATGCATAGCGTAGATTGACTGAAGATAGATGTACGTTGAGAACCATGTCAGTGAAGAGTACATTGATGTCGTGTCTGCTTTTAGAAGAGTTGTCGAGTAGGATATGTTGAAAAAGGGATGAAATTTGTGTACTGTCCATGCATTGACTGCGATAATATGAAAATATTTATCAACTCAACGTAGATCGAAGCGCACTTGATTAAAAGAGATTTCGAAAATGGGTATACATGTTGGACCAGTCACGGTGAAGAACAGATTATACAGAAAGGTAGTAACATCATTGAGGAAGACAACATTATGTCAGACGTGGATTGTGCTTTCGATGATGGATAGGTCACATGATGACAATCTCGATCAGATGCTACGCGATGCAGAAGAGAAGTATAGTGAGAGAGTTTGATAAATTTGAGTGCTTGATGGAGGACTCGGAGAAACCTTTGTTTCTATGCAGTAAGATGGAACACACAAGGTTGTTATCCATGCTTGAATTGTTGAAATTGAAGGAAAGCAATGGTTGGTCCGATAAGAGTTTTATAGCGTTGTTAAGTCTCCTAGTGAACATTCTTCCAGAGGGAAACGTGTTGCTTGGAACCACCTACCAAGCCAAGAAGATTTTTTGTCAATTAAGAATTGAAGTAGAAAGAATACATGCATGTTCAAACTGTAATACCCCGGAAATTATCTTATTAATTGTTTAATTATTAGAGAGAGGGACTTAAGTGAAAAGATTATTATTAAAAGAGTTTTGGGGGGTTTTCTGGAAAGTTAAGACAACTGGGCTTGGGCTTGGCCTGTGGGATTTTCTAGGCCCAAGAGGGAGGGAGGCCACCACTTAAAACCCCGGCAGCCCCCACCCTGCGCCCACCCTCGCGCCTTGCTCCTCTGCCAAGCCGCCTCCTGCGCTTTGCCGCCGCTGCTTCTTTGCCGCGCCGCCTGCGGCCGGCCGCCGCGCCCCTGCTGCCGCGCCGCCTTCTCCGTGCCGTGTCGCCGTCCTCGCTGCGCCGTGGTGCCTTCGTCTTCGTCGCCGCCCGCCGTCGCCGTCTTGTTCCCCGGCGCCGCCGCCGACGCTCGCCGCTATACCGCGTGGATCCGGAGGAAGGAGAGGAGGAGATCGCGAGCGTGTTCGTCGTCGTTCGTCGTCGTGTTCGTCGACGTGTTCGTCCTCGTGTCGTCAAGGGTAACTCCGCTGGTCCTCTAGATGAGTTTTAATCAAGTTGATTTCGTCTGTTTTCTGGACCGCCGTGACAGTTTGGGTTAATCGGCTGTTTTGGGTTAGATCCGTCCGGATTCAGGTCTGGACCTCTTATAGAAAATTGTAGAGGACTTGATTATCTTTCCAGGGAGTGCTAGAACGCGTTATTCCGAGTTGTGTAGCAAAAGTTATGAATTTTCTAGTGCTGCTGTTCTGCAGATCGGAGTAGTTCTGGACAGAGTTTAGTAGATCGGTTTGTGCGACGGAAATAGTTGCGAATCAGAAATTATTCATGTTAGGAAAGTTTTAGATAATTTTCTTAGCTTTCCATAAAGGTCAAGAAGTCTGGATTTCGAATTTCTGGGCGAAAGTTATGCCTGTTTTAGTGCGCTGTCCAGAGAGTCCAACGTGAATTTGGATGCTTTAAAAAAAGGGTTTGGATCGGTTAGTAAATGGCCGAATCAGAGAGTCTCCCCAACTAAGTTTTTGTAGATAATTTAATTATATTTACAGAGAGCCAAGAACGCTTAATTGGAGTTACGTACTGAAAGTTATGATTTTGGAAGTCGGTCGTACGTGGTTGGGCGATTTGGCCGAGGGAGTTGGGGATTTAATTGAGATAAATTGTTGGGTTAATTGGGGTTGCTATTATTTTATACCTAGAAACCCGTTACTGTCATGTTAGTAATTATTAATTAAATATTCAGGAGGAGAACGGATTTCGGGGGTTGTGCCTTCTACGCGTTCTTCATTTTCTCGCGGTTGAGGCAAGTATAACCTTGCTATGATTAATCTATGTGATTGAGTGATGATACGAGTGGTGTTTGAGTTATGAATGCTTTACTTATGAATTTGAGTAATGTTCTGAGTTGTTAATGCTATTTATGTTTTGTTTACATTATGGCATTTATGAGATTTGTTGATGCGTAGTATGGTGAATGCATGATATCTTGTTGATACATTCACATATATGCATCATATTGAGAATTGTTGAAGTCTTGGTCATGTGGTGATCAAGATCGAGGTCCCCACACTTGCGGAGTGTGGGCATTGGTCCCTGTGCGAGGGTGCAGGCATGGTGTGCATTGACGGATGCACACCCGCGACACCGGTAAAATGCGAAAGAGATGAGAAAGAGGAGTTTTGATCATAATGCATAGCATGAAATTCATATGTAATATGTTTAACTTGAGGGTTAATGTTCATGCTTGCATTTGATACTGATTATACTTGCCGAGTCGTTGGACTCACTCTTCGTTTGTTTATTTGTTTTAGGTACCAATGTGAGAATGACATATATGGGATCAAAAAGGGATTAGCTTCGTTGCACATGCACTATTCCTTCAATAAGAAATAAAGACAGTCATGATAATCTTGTTGGCTTGTTAGCTTAATTGGTTCGCTTTATTTTCCATCGATTAAATGTAATAAAGACTTAGTATCATTGGATATTATCTTCCGCTCATTATTTAGAACTTGTGCTATTCATGCTTATTTAAACCGCCATCCGTTAATAAACAAAGGAGGTTATGCCGAAATTTTTAGGTAACCTATATTAGTTGTTGTTTTATTGTGGATAGTTCGTAGCATTTCGTGCCTATGTTAGGTCAGGGTGTTACAGATTGGTATCGAGCGGGTGAGGTCCGTGGTAGTGAAAATATTAAATTTGACACACTGTGCACAGTAGATGGGGATGGGTTTTGCATCGCATCTGTATCATTGCTGCTATTTCTGATAATTAATTGTGTGTCATGTGTGACTCTATATTTATTTATGTTATATAGAGATGGCAAGGGTAGAGGCCGTGGTCGTGGTCGTGGCGGCAGAGGCCGGACGAAGCTGGTGTGCCCCGCCATTGAATGCAATCTGCGCCAGAGAGGCCATCCGGTGGGATCGAGAGGAAGAGGTTGCTTCACGGTTCAAGGAAACCGTCTCCACCACCCGCAGCCGCGCTGCGGTCATTCCTATGACCTTGCGGCGGTGGGTGTGATGGGTCCGCATCGATGGAATGCGTTGAGGTTGGATACTTCGATGGACTAGGGACGCTTGATTGATGTCGCTAACCGGTTGCGCCACAGAGAGACATCTAGAGGTGTTGGGGCTACCATCGGAGCAAAGAGCTCGGTTTGTGGCCTTCGGTTGAAGGGCAAAGGATCTACGGTGGAAGGAGTCTGTCGGCTAGATCCGCCGCCTTATGGCCGGCGACTTGGGAGGTGTTCTCGAGCAGTTCAGAAGAGGTTCTATCCCGACTCATTTGTGGAGAGGATGGAGGTTTCATTGAATGATTACAAGCGGTGGCAAGATGTCGTTGTCGAGTACGAGGTGGGATTCCACAACATAATCCGCCTTGCCCTTTGTGGCTACCAATGAGGTGGAGAAGGCCAAGAGGTTCCGTAGAGGACTTAGGCGGGAGTTTCGACAGTATTGGGAGCTTTGGAGCTCCGTGACTTTAGCTCCTGGTGGAGCAAGCGAGAGGCATGGAGTTAGAGATGCGACTTGGGAGGGACCGCATGGGACCGGTGGTCATGCGATTCCGAGAGTACAGAGTAGCCGAGGAAGAGTTTTGGCGGTGGTGGGTCGGTGCTGCGGTTCACAAGAAGTTCAAGGGTCGCAGAATTCTTTCAAGTCTAAGTTCAACAAGTCCCGTGCGTCTTCCACTTTTCGTCCTTGGTGTTCGATGGTACGTCCGGTCCCGGTCGGGATGAAATATTTCAAGTGTGGTGAGGGACATCGTGCGGCGAGTGTGTTTGGTCGGGAGCTTGTCGCCATTGTGGTCCGAGGGCCACAAGGCAATGGTCTGAAGCGTAATCCCGCCAAAGATCATCAAGTGGGAACCGATTCAGCGGCTCGATCGGCCAGCAGCTTCTTCCGGGGTCGGTGTAGATGCTAGCAATGCCCTACTCGAACTTGGCGCCGACCCGGCCTCACTACCCTTCTCCGGAGGGATGCCTCCGTGGTACTTTTGGCCGCCTCCTCCTGCGGTGTTGTTTCCAAGATGGCGCCTTCAGCTCCTCTGCGGTGGCGGCTCCGCCATATCCGGTGTTGCGGCGCCCGGCACTCGGCGCCGATCCCACGCCTTGCCGCGGGTGAGCCAGCAGTCGTCCGATGTGGTGGCAGTGCGCTTTTGGTGGACTCGGTGGAGGCTTATGTTCTGCTTGATTCCGGAGCTACTTTCTCTTTTGCTTCCATAGAGTTTGCTAGTCGGGCCAGTTGAGTTTGCGTCTATAGCTCACTGCTGTTTTGGTTCATTCACGGTGGAATTCTTTCTAGTTCAACGATGCATGTCCGGGTTGTACGATTACCATAGATGGAGAACATTTTGTTGCTAATCGATGGTTATGAGGATGGAGCCGTTTGATGTTATTTTGGGAATGGATTGGTTGCATAGTTACCGTCTTTGTCATATCTTGTTTTTGGAAGACAAGAACTTTGCAATCGCCGTCGAGCCAAGAGTTAGTGTTTCGTGGTAGTGCACCCTCCTGCACACCAAAGGTGTTAGCTAGTCTTTTTCCCGGTAGTAGAGCAAGAAGAGTGGATTTCTTTTATCCCTTGTGGAAAAGCTAAATTCCTCTTTGATTGCAGAGCGATTCGGTGGTCCGGGAATTGTGGACGTTTTCCAGCAGAGTTGCTGGGGATGCCACCTCGCGTCCGGTGGAGTTCAAACTGACTTGGTGCCGGAGCACGACCAGTTCTATAACTCCGCACTGCTTGGCTCGACTGTTCCAAGAAGAGTTAAAGAAGCAATTGGATGATCCAAGGCAAAGGATCTTATCCGTCCGAGTGTGTCTCCGTGGGGAGCACCGGTGTTATTTGTCAAGAAGAAAGATGAGAGTTGGCGCATGTGTATTGATTACCGTGCTCTCAATCGCTAACCATCAAGAATAAGTATCCTTTACCCGTAGACGAGGATTTGTTTGATCGGTTGAGGGAGCTAAGGTATTTTCAAAGATTGATCTCGATCGGTACAATCAAATTCTGTCCGAGAGGAGGACATTGAGAAAACGGCGTTCTCCACGGTATGGGCATTTTGAATTTAAAGTTATGTCTTTTGACTAACAAATGCCCCGCCGCTTTCATGGAGACAATGAACAGGATGTTACATGAATATTTGGACGACTTGTGGTCGTATTCATTGATGATATCTTGATTTATTCCAAGAGCGAAGCGATCATGAGCAAGATCTCGAGACAAGTGTTGGCAACACTAAGAGAGCATAAGTTTTATGCGAAGCTCAAGAAGTGTGAGTTCGGGTGACCTGTGGGGTTCTTGGGTCACATCATCGGCGATAAAGGAGTCTCCGTTGATCCAAGTAAAGTTTCTTGATGGTGGATTGGGAGAGGCCGACCAATGTCAAGGAGGTGAGGAGCTTCCCGGATTGGCGAGTTATTATCGGCGCTTTGTAAGATTTCTCCATCATCGCCAAGCCCCGCCGAGGCTTACTCAGAAGGACATGAGGTTTCAGTGGGATGATGATTGTGAGCGCAATTTTCAGATTTTGAAGGAAAAGCTGGTGACCGCCCCTGTTCTCACCGTTCCAGAGCCAGGGAAGCGATTCACAGTTTTCTCTGATGCATCAAGAGTTGGGTGGGTTGTGTGCTTATGCAAGATGGTAAGATTTTGGCTTACGATCAAGGCAAATGAAAAAGCATGAATGCAATTACCCTACCCATGATTTAGAGTCGGCTGCAGCTTGTGTTTGCATTGAAGCTTTGGAGGCACTATCATGCGGTGAGATTTGTGACGTGTTTACCGATCACAAGAGTCTCAAGTACATCTTTACCCGTAGGATATGAATTTGAGGCAGCGCAGATGGTTAGAGTTGATCAAGGATTATGATCTAACCATTCAGTATCATCCGGGTAAGGCCAATGTGGTGGCCGATGCTCTGAGTCGCAAGGCGACGCCTGCTACCCTGGATTGTTTGATTGCTGATTTTGATCGTATGGGGATATCTTTACGCTATGCGGTACGGCCGAGTGGAGACCCAGTTGATCTTAGAGTCACTATACCAGAGCGAAAAGGGAGGCTGTGATCGATCGGTTGCTTCAGAGGGTTATGAAACGGTTGGAGATGGGAAAAGAAGGGGATTTCAGCATGGATATGTCAGGGGCATTGCGTTTTAAAGGGCGTTTATGCGTGCCGCAGAAAGCGGAGGTTAAGGATGACATTTTGAGAGAAGCTCATCGCACCGTATACATTCATCCGGAGAGACTAAGATGTATCGTGATTTGAAGCGAAATTTCGTGGAAAAGGATGAAGGTGGATATAGCAAATTATGTGGCCTCGTGTGGTATTTGTCAACAAGTGAAAGCTGAACATAAGAGGCCAGCCGGATTATTGCAGCCATTGGAGGTTCCTCAATGGCCGTGGGATGATATTTCTATGGATTTTGTGGTCGCGTTGCCTCGGTCGCCGAGAGGCAAGGACGCAATTTGGGTTGTTGTGGATCGGTTCAGTAAGTCCGCGCACTTCATTCCTATCCGCACAACCAACTCAGCGAGTGATCTGGCTCCTATTTATGTTCGGGAAATTGTGAGGCTGCATGGTGTGCCTAAGACCATAATTTCCACAGAGATGCCAAGTTTGTTTCAAGTTTTGGGAGAGTTTGCAGAGTGCTTTGGGCACTCGACCGCTTGAGCACGGCTTTCCACCCAGATCGATGGACAATCGAGCGGACTATCCAAACTTTGGAGGACATGTTGAGATCTTGTGTCTTTGTCTTGGAAGGGTAGTTGGGAGGATCAATTACCTCCGCGAGTTTGCCTATAACAACAGTTATCACTCTAGTATCAAAGCACTCCATTTGAAGTGTTGTATGGCGTAAGTGTAGGTCGCCTTTCTTTGGGAAGCGGTGGGCGAAAGCGATCTTAGGACCGGATTGGGTCCAAGACCGTTGAGAGAGTGGCTTGGGTAAGACAGAATTTGTTGGCTGCCTGAGTAGATGTAAGAGTTATCTTGATGTGAGAAGGAGGGACTTGGAGTTTGCGGTGGGAGATCGGTGCTCTTGAGAGTATCTCCTACCAAGGGTGTGGTGAGGTTCGGTACCAAAGGGAAGCTTAGCCCTAGGTACGTTGGACCTTTCACCATATTAGCGGATTGGGAAATTGGCTTACCGCTTGATCTTCCCGAGGCTATCGCGCGGAGTGCATAACGTGTTTCACATGTCCATGTTGAGGAAGTACTTGCGAGACCCAGAAGTTCACATCGAGCTAGAACCTTTGATTATTGAGCAAGATCTATCCTTTGAGTCCAAGCCGGTGCGGATTCGGAAAGGTCGAAAAGTGTTGAGAAATAAGACCGTGTTTGTATGTCAAAGTGCTTTGGTCGCATCGCATCGAGAGGGAGGCAACTTGGGAGTTGGAGTCTCGCATCATGTGAGCCGCACCCGGCGTTGTTCACGCCAAAAGCGTGTTTTTCTAGTTGGTTGTTTTGTTTCTGTTGTGGTTGCGGTTAGAATTCGGGTCGAATTCTGTTTAAGGAGGGTAGAATGTAATACCCCGGAAAATGTTTTATTAATTGCTTAGTTAATAGAGAGAGAGACTTAAGTGAAAAGATTATTTCTAAAAGAGTTTTGGGGGGGTTTTCTGGAAAGTTAAGACAACCTGGGCTTGGGCTTGGCCCATGTGGGATTTTCTAGGCCCAAGAGGGCGGGAGGCCACCACTTAAAACCCGGCAGCCCCCACCCTGCGCCCACCCCCGCCCCCCGCCCGCAGCCGCCTCCTGCGCCTTGCCGCCGCCTGTGTGCGGCCGCCATGCGCCCGCTGCCGCCGCCGTCTTCTCCGTGCCGTGTCGCCGTCCTCGCTGCGCCGTGGTGCCTTCGTCTTCATCGCCGCCTTCGCCGCCGTCTTGTTCCCCGGAGCGCCGCCGACGCGTCGCCGCTATACCGCGTGGATCCGGAGGAAGGAGAGGAGGAGATCACGAGCGTGTTCGTCATCGTTCGTCGTCGTGTTCGTCGACGTGTTCGTCCTCGTGTCGTCAAGGGTAACTCCGTTGGTCCTCTAGATGAGTTTTAATCAAGTTGGATTTCGTCTGTTTTCTGGACCGCCGTGACAGTTTGGGTTAATCGGCTGTTTTGGGTTAGATTCGTCCGGATTCAGGTCTGGACCTCTTCTAGAAAATTGTAGAGGACTTGATTATCTTTCCAGGGAGTACTAGAACGCGTTATTCCGAGTTGTGTAGCAAAAGTTATGAATTTTCTAGTGCTACTGTTCTGCAGATCGGAGTAGTTCTGGACAGAGTTTAGTAGATCGGTTTGTGCGACGGAAATAGTTGCGAATCAGAAATTCTTCATGTTAGGAAAGTTTTAGATAATTTTCTTAGCTTTCCATAAATGTCAAGAAGTCCGGATTTCGAGTTTCTGGGCGAAAGTTATGCCTGTTTTAGTGCGCTGTCCAGAGAGTCCAACGTGAATTTGGATGCTTTAAAAAAAGGGTTTGGATCGGTTAGTAAATGGCCGAATCAGAGAGTCTCCCCAACTAAGTTTTTGTAGATAATTTAATTATCTTTACAGAGAGCCAAGAACGCTTAATTGGAGTTACGTACTGAAAGTTATGATTTTTGGAAGTCGGCTGTCTGTGGTTGGGCAGATTTGGCCGAGGGGAGTTGGGGATTTAATTGAGATAAATTGTTGGGTTAATTGGGGTTGCTGTTATTTTATACCTAGAAACCCGTTACTGTCATGTTAGTAATTATTAATTAAATATTCAGGAGGAGAACGGATTTGGGGTTGTGCCTTCTACGTTCTTCATTTTCTCGCTGTTGAGGCAAGTATAACCTTGCTATGATTAATCTATGTGATTGAGTGATGATACGAGTGGTGTTTGAGTTATGAATGCTTTACTTATGAATTTGAGTAATGTTCGAGTTGTTAATGCTATTTATGTTTTGTTTACATTATGGCATTTATGAGATTTGTTGATGCGTAGTATGGTGAATGCATGATATCTTGTTGATACATTCACATATATGCATCATATTGAGAATTGTTGAAGTCTTGGTCATGTGGTGATCAAGATCGAGGTCCCCACACTTGCGGTGTGGGCATTGGTCCCTGCACTCGAGGGTGCAGGCATGGTGTGCATTGACGGATGCACACTCCGCATTACACGGTAAAATGCGAAGAGATGAGAAAGAGGAGTTTTGATCATAATGCATAGCATGAAATTCATATGTAATATGTTTAACTTGAGGGTTAATGTTCATGCTTGCATTTGATCTGATTATACTTGCCGAGTCGTTGGACTCACTCTTCTCGTTTGTTTATTTGTTTTAGGTACCAATGTGAGAATGGCATATATGGGATCAAAAGGATTAGCTTAGTTGCACGTGCACTATTCCTTCAATAAGAAATAAAGACAGTCATGATAATCTTGTTGGCTTGTTAGCTTAATTGGTTGATTTATTTTCCATCGATTAAATGTAATAAAGACTTAGTATCATTGGATATTATCTTTCCGTTCATTATTTAGAACTTGTGCTATTCATGCTTATTTAAACTGCCATCTGGTTAATAAACAAAGGAGGTTATGCCGAAATTTTTAGGTAACCTATATTAGTTGTTGTTTTATTGTGGATAGTTAGTAGCATTTCAGGCCTATGTTAGGCTGGGGTGTTACACAAACGATTGTATCCTCTACCATAAAGAGTATGCAAATATGCATGTATATCCGATGTGCAAAGCATCTTAATACAAGCGTAAGAATCACTTCGATGACAGCGAGGGCATCGAGGTAAGCAAGGACCTTCTGCTAAGGTGTTGTGGTATCTGCTTCTAATTCTTTGTTTGAAGCGTTTATTTGCAAACTGAAATGAGGCAAGATTGCTGCGTTGGCACTCGGAGGAGCGTAATAAAGATGAATAGCTAAGATACCCTACTGATTCTATACATTGAAGAAACTTCGACAAGACCTTTACGAACTTTGGTGCAGAACTGAGTAATATAAGGTTTGGGTTGAGTACAGATGGAATGAATCCTTTCGGTAACATGAGTAGCCGACATAGCACCTGGCCGGTTAATATATATATACAACATTCCTATTTAGATGTGTATGGAGCGGAAGTACATTTTGATATCACTACTTATCTAAGGACCGAAACAACTTGAGAATGATATTGATGCGTACCTAGCATAATTCTTGGAAAATCTTACGACACTGTAGAATGGAAGGGTAAAGGTATGTGATGTGGACAAATAAGAGAATTTCACTCTATGCACCATGTTGTGATGCACCGAGAGTGTGTAGTTGAACAACTCACGCAAAATTGTATACATGCGTCACCGTAGGTACCTTTCCAAGTATCACCCATATCGTAAGATGAAAAAACAATTTGGCAGAAAAAAGTAGGATGACTTAGCTCCAAGACCTTTTAGTGGGAAAGAGGTCTATGATATGGTTAAAGATATCGATGTTGTGCCTCGAAAGAGATGTAAATTGAGGATCCGTCCAAAGAACATCTGGAAGAAGAGATCAACTTTTTAAGACTTACCTTATTGAGAGCATTTAGAAGTTAGCCACTGCATCGATGTCATGCATATGGAGAAGAATGTATGTGATAGCTTGATTGGTCTCTTACAGAACATTCATGATAAAATAAAAGATGGTGTGAACACACGGCGTGACTTGGTTGATATGAATATAAGGACCGAGTTAGCACCGAAAGACCGATAAAGGCCGAACGTACCTTCTTCCAGCTTGCTACACTTTGTCCAAGGTCGAGGGAAATGAACTATGCTAGAGCTTGCATGGCGTGAAAGTTTCGTTATGGTTACTTCGCCAGTATGAAGAATCTTATTTCTATGGAAGATTTGAAATTAATTGTTATGAAGTCTCATGATTGTCATATGTTGATAACACAAATGTTTCCTGTTGCAATTAGAAGTATTTTGCTGAACAAGGTCCGAGTGGTAATCATGAGGCTATGTTATTTCTTTAACTTAATTGCTCTGAAGGTCATCGATCTTGATGAACTAGATGCTCTGCAAGTCAAGGTGGTGACGACTCTATGTAACCTTGATATGTATTTGCCTCTATAATTTTTCGATATCATGATCCATCTCATTGTTCACCTTATGAAAGAGATAAAGATGTGTTGCCCTGTGTTCCTGTATCATATATACCCATTTGAGAGGTGCATGATAATTCTCAAGTCTTATGTATGAAGTCAATCTTGACTGGAGGGCAACATCATCAAAGGTTATGCAGCCGAATCTGCATCGACTACATGGCTCAGGTAGAACCGATAGGTGTGCCTCTATCTCGTCATGAGGGAAGGCTGGAGGGTATTAGGACCACCGGAAGGAAAGCAATCACTCTCGATCTAGATACGTATGCTCAAACTCAATGAAGAAAAATTTCTTTTGTCTTTTGTCAAAAACATTCCGTAGATAGTAAGTAAGCGAGATGGCATCCACACAGTCTGCACCGTCATCATCGATGTCGCCAAATGCGTCTATCACTCTGATGAAAGGGGTACCTAAGTGAGATGACAGGGGAATATCAGAAAGGCCTGACGGCCGAATAACCATCATGGAGGCCAATGTCGTTGGGGTCCCTCTACATCCCAAGAAAGCAGTGGCAGCATTCTGGACCACTTGCGGTATAGTTGCAAGCGAACGGGTCCCCATCACCACACCAAACTGGAAGTCTCTAACAAGAGAAGAGAAAGCGTAGCTATGGAATAAAATTTCAAGGTCGTTTGAGATCCCAGCAGAAGTCTAGGGACTTGTGTGACGGCAGGCATTACTCATGATGGAAAAAGTGTGGAAGACCTTCAAGAGCACGCTTGTCACAGTGTACGTGAACATGGATCGGATGCCCTTCACGAAGTATCCTTTTGTGTCGTCGGATACATGGGGCACCTTTGTGTGGATGAAGATGATGACCAAATTTCAGGAGCAAAGTGTGAAGCGCGCTATCCAGGCACAAAACACTCACCCCATAGGATCGACACCGCTGGGAACGCAGGTAAAATCTCGCAATGGAGGAGGGAGGAAGACGAGGCAATTCAGTTAGAGGCCTCCTCGCTATTTTCTAGGATCACACACGAGCGCACCAAAAACTGGTTAAGAGCGAGGTCATCAACCACATCTTTAGGCACAATCTCTTTCATAAACCCGGTAGATGAGGAAGTGTCTCGACGTCTGGTAAGATATGCCGTACAACCTAATTGTTAATAAGTTCATAACTTCATATGGTCTAAAATAACATGATGGCCTTTTGCAGTAAATATTGACTATTGAATCTTCCCGTGGCTCCTTTGAAGTAGTCAGGGAGAGGGGTATACTATCCATAGCCCCAGGGAACAAGGAGAACCTGGGTCGCACGCGAAGCATTGGGGTTTACGTACCTTGGAGGCAGGGATTTGTTGGTGATATGCCCTAGAGGCAACATGGAGATGTTGAATATATCACATACTATGTTTATGATACATTGCTTTGTTCCTTGAAATAGACATTATCATTATTGATCAATGAGTATGTGACTTATTCATGAGACTCTTAATGCCAAAATGTTGCTATTTCTAAATGATCCCGATTATATTTCATATGAGGAACAAATATGATTCAAAGATCGAGATATGTATTGATTGATGATCATGTCTCATGGATCATGGTATGGAGATACCAAATCAATAATATGGACATGTGTTAGTGAACATATGTTGGATAGACCCGCCATGAGACACTGCAGAGATTTCATGTGTCATCAGTTGGTCTCAAGTAGTGTATATGTGGAATCCTTAGACTTGAGATCATCATGGTTTCAAAGATGTGTAGTAGCTTATTTTGGGACTACTAAACACTACTCCGTGAATCGGGTAGTCATAAAAGTAGTCTTTGGGTTTGCCATGAAACATGTAGTGGGATGTGAATGATCAAGATAGAATTTGCCCTCCTTATGGGAGAGATATCTGGGCCCCTCGATGTAATGGATTATGAAAGTGCATGGCCATGCCAAGGTGATTGAGGAGTCAATCACGAGTTTATAATCCATCACGGAATCGAGAGAGTGATTGAGCTATTAAGAGGATGACACAGGTCTCGCCTTGAGCTTAATCTATATCGTGAGGCAAAGGGATTAGTACATGAGAACATTACGAGTTCGGTAGATATGATCTTTACGTATACTTTGGGGTTAATATGTCTTACTAGAGGCCGCTATTAACACGGTGACCGGAAAGGTGTTTCGGTCGCGACCAAGTATACGTGAACCTGTGGTCGCACACTTAACGGGTTGGAACACTAATTGAATGTGATTCGGATATGGGCTCAATTCGGATAGAGATCCGGATAGACTCCTATTGGGCCTCGGTCCACGAGGCCCAAGTGAGGAGGTCTATATATGGAGGCGAGGGTGAGGGAACGTGTCGATAATCCCGAGCTAATCCGTAGCCGCCACCTCTGAGCCAAACCCTAGCCGCTCATGAGTGCCGGTACACTCGCGATCGGCGCCCACCCGGACGTGTGGATACCGGTGGAGACGCGCTTGTTGCGGCGTTTATCGGCATCAACAACCTACTGATTGGATCCGCTCGTGGTGCGGTTGATCGCGTGGAGGAGACGATCGGTTCGGGACGATCGACTACTTCCACTACTACCTCGACGCGTGGTTGGATCGGCTTCTCCAACTCTTCTTCATTGCTGCAAGCATCTAGTGGTAACGATCCATGATCCCTCCTTAAGCATGATGTCCTTGTGTGCGCGGTAGAAAAATTTTGTTTTCTGCTCTCATAGCCTACTCGTGATCCATTAGTGGTATCAGAGCCATCTTGCTTAGTTTGCGATCTGGATCAGCGCATATGTTGATATGCGGTTGTAATAGATTGGATCTATTACGGACTAGATCAATCGGTCATAAGGGGTTGGAATATGTATGAGTTGATAGCATCATGTGGCCAAAAGATTAGTTCGTGCTCCTTCTTTGATGTCTCGCGAGTTGCCCCTACCTACCGGTAACACCATCGGGTTAATCACTGCGCACAGTCAGTAGATTGAGCCAACAGATCGAGGTCTTGTGTTGCGGTCTCCTCAAGCATACCGATCGCGATGATCAATGTGATTGATCTAATGAAAATTGAGACATTTTGAATGGCTCGGATTTGGGTTGATTTGATCGGCCCGATGAGATTTTCATAGCGATTTCATAGATGCGATCTATGTAGTTCCGTGAGGTTTGTGGCGCCACGAAACCCGATGGGCGGCCGTTATGCGTACGCATAGATTGTTATAGAAACACATTCATGTCAGGGCGGTAGAATACGTTCTACGCTTAACTTGTTTTTGCAGGGAATGATGTGAATGGTATGGCATAGATGCATATGTGATGTATGTGTGTTTTGGCGGCCTGTGTGTCGTATTAATCACAGCCGGGTTGAGGCTGTTCTTTAATTGTATAACGACCTGCGTGTCGACTTGTGATGCTTGAGCTCCTCATGTAATTCATTTGCTACCTATTAGTTGTAATAGTTTAGTTCTTTGCTATGGAGGCTTCAAGCATGATGACAAAGAGGAACCATGGCGATGGCGACCACTACGATACAAAATGCCATACCATTCACAGTATAATATGATTATATGCATGTGATGTTTATTTCTTGTCATACTATTCTTTCATGCCATACCTATAGAGGGTGTGTTTTTCATGATAGAATAGCTTCTCTCAAGAAAAATTAAGAATTTGTTTTGATGCCCTTCCATATGTTGCACCAAAAGATAATGATCACCGCACGGTAGGTCTACCAAAGTAGAGTGCCGTCGGTTATCATCATTATTTGGGGTAGATGTCGGACATCTACATGCGGAAGCATTTGGTTTACTTAACAAGGTTATCAAAACAGTTTTGGACCTTGGGGCATAGGTTGGGGCCGGGACATATTGATGTCACCCAACAAGCAAGAGTCACATAGGGATGTGATTAGCAAGGTGTTGCTTACCCATGTCACTAGTCTTCTAGCCGTGATGCCAAAGCTCACTAGGAACTAATGAAATGAGGATCTTGACCCACTATGTAACTTAGAGGAGTTTTGTTGCAAAACACATAGTGGGAGTCTTTTGTTAAATAGTTTAATAAAAGATGAACATAAATATAGTGCTAAACTTTGCGTATTCTTTGTTGTAGATCATGTCAACTAATGCCGCATCCAGTTCTTTTAATTTGCGATCTATTCTTGAGAAAGAAAAACTCAATGGAACGAACTTTTTGGATTGGTATCGCAACTTGAGAATTGTTCTCAAGCAAGGCGCAAGGAGTATGTCCTTGAGTCTCCTTATCCCGATGACTTGCCCGATAATGCTACGTGGCGCACGGAAAGCTTATGAGAAGCAAACGAATGATTACCTTGATGTGAGTGTCTCATGCTTGCCACAATGTCCTCTCGAGCTTGAAGCAATATGAGAACACAGATGCCTACAATATCATTGTGGGGTTGCGTGGTATGTTTGAGAACCAAGCAAGGGTGAGAGGTTCAACACTTCAAAGTCCTTGTTTGCGTGCGAGCTTGCGAAGGGAATCCGTCGACCCTCATGTGATTAAGATGATTGGCTACATTGAGAGTCCGGAAAGCTTGGTTTTCCCTTAGCCAAGAGTTGGCTCTCGATGTGATTCTTGATCGCTCCCTCGAGCTTTGAGCCATTCATTTCGAACTATCACATGAACAACATGGACAAGACCTTGGTCGAGTTGCATGGGATGCTAAAATCACCGAGGAAAGCATTAAGAAAAGCAGCCATCATGTGATGATGATGCGAAAGGTAAGGGCAAGCCCTATGTAAAGAAAGGCGCGGTCAAAGAAAGTTAGCTCGATGAGATCGCAAGCGGTTCTAAGGCCAAGCAAGTCAAGAAGGGCTGCTCGATGCGATTGCTACTCTGTAAGCAATCGGGACATTGAAAAGGCGCCCAAAGTACTTGGAGGATCTTGAGAAAAGAAGGAAATACGACTTCCGCTCCGTGAATAAATGTTATAGAAATCAATCTTGCCACTTCTTCTCGATTCTTGGGTATTTGATACCGGATCGGTTGCTCACATTTGCAAATCGTTGGGGCTAAGAAGAAGTAGAAGTTTGAGGAGGAGTGAAGTGGATCTTCGCGTTGGCAATGGAGCAAAAGTTGTCATGCGGTGGTGTTGGCACCATGCCATTGTCTTTACCTTCGTGATTAGTTTTGGAATTGAATAATTGTTATTGTGTTCCATCTCTTTCCAAGAACATTATTTCGCTTCATGTTTGCAAGCGAAGGTTATGACTTTAGATCCGTGAACAATGGTTGTTCTCTTTATTTCAAAGATATGTTCTATTGTCATACTCCATTGGTGAATGGGTTATATGTTCTTACTCTTGAAGAGTCATCGGTCTATAACATTAATGCAAAGAGGCAACGATCGAATGTTTTGAATCCCACGCTTATTTGGCACCGTCGCTTAGGTCACATAAATGAGAAATGCATGGAGAAGCTCCATAGAGATGGTATTCGCACTCATTTGATTTTGAATCATTTGAGACATGCGAATCTTGTTTACTTGGCAAGATGACAAAAGCACCTTTCACCGGTCAAGGTGAACGGACAAGTGACTTATTGGCACTCGTACATTCGATGTATGTGGACCAATGAGCTCAACGACCGAGGTGGTTTTCGTGCTTCATAACTTTATCGATGACTTTAGTAGATATGGATATATCTACCTGATGAAGCATAAGTCTGAAACCTTTGAAAAGTTCAAAGAATTCCAAAATGAAGTGCAAAATCATTTAGGCAAGACAATTAAGTTTCTACGATCTGATCGTGGAGGCGAGTATTTGAGCCATGAGTTTGGTAATCATCTCGAAGGATTGTGGAATTGTTCCACAATTGACTCGCCCGAACACCTCAATGGAATGGGGTATCGAACGAGAAATCGCACCTTATTAGATATGGTGCGCCCATGATGAGCCACAGTGATCTTACGTTGTCTTTTGGGGTACGCTCTTGAAATGTACCGCTTTCACACTAAGCGAGGTTCCATCAAAATCGAGAAAAGACACCATATGAGATGTGGACGGGACAACGTCCTAGCTTGTCTTTTCTTAAGATTTGGGGATGTGAGACTTATGTAAAACGTTTACAATCTGATAAGCTCAGTCCTAAATCTGATAAATGCTTCTTTATCGGGTATCCTAAGGAAACAAAAGGATATTACTTCTATAATCAAGAAGAAGGCAAAGTGTTTGTCGCCTGGCATGGTGTCTTCTTAGAGAAAGAGTTTCTCTCAAGAAGGGATAGTGGGAGCATGGTGCAACTTGAAGAAATTCGAGAAACACCTGAAAACGTTTCAGCTCCTATAGAACCACAACAGATGAACAAACTGTTGGAGAACCTGTTGTGGACACACCGCACCACGTGAGGTCGAGAGGTCACGTCGTGCACCGAGAGGTACATGTTCTTGACTACTCAACAACGGGACATATTGTTGTTAGACAACGATGAGCCTAAGACCTATGAAGAAGCGATGGTGGGACCAGACTCGAGAAATGGCTTGAAGCCATGAGATCCGAAATTGAATCCATGCACAAGAATCAAGTTTGGAACTTGGTTGATCCACCGATGGTGTTAAAACCATTGAGTGCAAATGGGTTTTCAAGAAAAGATAGACATAGATGGAAATGTTCACATCTATAAAGCGCGATTGGGCCAAAGGTTTCAAACAAATTCAAGGTGTTGATTATGATGAAACTTTTTCGCCGTCGCAATGCTAAAGTCTATTCGGATCATTCTAGCGATTCTCGCTTATTTCGACTATGAAATATGGCAAACGGATGTCAAAACAACTTTCCTTAATGGAAATCGAGTGAGGATGTGTACATGACACAACCCACGTGTTTTGTCGATCCGCAATCACCGGAAAGATATGCAAGCTGCAAAGATCCATTTATGGATTAAAGAGCATCTCGGAGTTGGAACATTCGCTTTGATGAAGTAATCAAAGGGTTTGGTTTCATCAAGAACGAAGAAGAGCCTTGTGTTTACAAAAGGCTAGTGGGAGCGCACTCGTGTTTACGGTCTTATATGTGGATGACATATTATTGATCGGAAATGACATTCCTATGCTCGAATCTGTTAAGTCTTCATTGAAAAATAGTTTCTCTATGAAAGACTTAGGAGAGGCGGCATATATTTTGGGCATCAAGATCTATAGAGATAGATCAAAAAGGCTGATTGGATTAAGCCAAGATACGTACATTGACAAGGTGTTGAAAAGGTTCAACATGCAGGATTCCAAGAAAGGCTTCCTACCTATGTCACATGGTATAAATCTTAGCAAGAATCAATGTCCTAGTACACCTGATGAGCGGGATAAAATGAATGCGATTCCATATGCTTCAGCTATTGGATCCATTATGTATGCCATGCTTTGTACACGTCCAGATGTCTCGTATGCTTTAAGTGCTACGAGTAGATACCGATCGATCCGGTGAAAGTCATGGATTACCATAAAGAACATCTTGAAGTACTTGAGAAGAACTAAAGATGTGTTCCTCGTCTATGGGGTGAGGAAGAGCTCGTTGTAAATGGTTACACCGATGCTAGCTTCCAAACCGACAAAGATGATTTTAGATCGCAACTGGATTTGTGTTCGCTCGAATGGCGGTGCGGTGAGTGGAAGAGTTCCAAGCAGGAGACAGCTTGTTGATTCTCTTGTAACACCCCACCTAACATAGGCACGAAATGCTACTAACTATCCACAATAAAACAACAACTAATATAGGTTACCTAAAAATTTCGGCATAACCTCCTTTGTTTATTAACCAGATGACAGTTTAAATAAGCATGAATAGCACAAGTTCTAAATAATGAACGGAAAGATAATATCCAATGATACTAAGTCTTTATTACATTTAATCGATGGAAAATAAATCGAACCAATTAAGCTAACAAGCCAACAAGATTATCATGATTGTCTTTATTTCTTATTGAAGGAATAGTGCACGTGCAACAAGCTAATCCCTTTTGATCCCATATATGCCATTCTCACATTGGTACCTAAAACAAATAAACAAAAAGAAGAGTGAGTCCAACGACTCGGCAAGTATAATCAGTATCAAATGCAAGCATGAACATTAACCCTCAAGTTAAACATATTACATATGAATTTCATGCTATGCATTATGATCAAAACTCCTCTTTCTCATCTCTTTCGCATTTTACCGGTGACGCGGTGTGCATCCGTCAATGCACACCCATGCCTGCACCCTCAGTGCAGGGACCAATTGCCCACACTCCGCAAGTGTGGGGACCTCGATGCTTGATCACCACATGACCAAGACTTCAACAATTCTCAATATGATGCATATATGTGAATGTATCAACAAGATATCATGCATTCACCATACTACGCATCAACAAATCTCATAAATGCCATAATGTAAACAAAACATAAATAGCATTAACAACTCGTAACATTACTCAAATTCATAAGTAAAGCATTCATAACTCAAACACCACTCGTATCATCACTCAATCACACAGATTAATCATAGCAAGGTTATACTTGCCTCAACCGCGAGAAAATGAAGAACGCGTAGAAGGCACAACCCCAAACCGCTCTCCTCCTGAATATTTAATTAATAATTACTAACAAGACAGTAACGGGTTTCTAGGTATAAAATAACAGCAACCCCAATTAATCCAACAATTTATCTCAATTAAAACCCCAACTCCCCTCGGCCAAATCTGCCCAACCACAGACAGCCGACTTCCAAAAATCATAACTTTCAGTACGTAACTCCAAATTAAGAGTTCTTGGACTCTCTGTAAAGATAATTAAATTATCTACAAAAACTTAGTTGGGGAGACTCTCTGATTCGGCCGTTTACTAACCGATCCAAACCCTTTTTTAAAGCATCCAAATTCACGTTGGACACTCTGGACAGCGCACTAAAACAGGCATAACTTTCGCCCAGAAACTCGAAATCCGGACTTCTTGACCTTTATGGAAAGCTAAGAAAATTATCTAAAACTGATCTACTAAACTCTGTCCAGAACTACTCCGATCTGCAGAACAGTAGCACTAGAAAATTCATAACTTTTGCTACACAACTCGGAATAACGCGTTCTAGTACTCCCTGGAAAGATAATCAAGTCCTCTACAATTTTCTAGAAGAGGTCCAGACCTGAATCCGGACGAATCTAACCCAAAACAGCCGATTAACCCAAACTGTCACGGCGGTCCGAGAAATGACGAAATCCAACTTGATTAAAACTCATCTAGAGGACCAACGGAGTTACCCTTGACGACACGAGGGCGAACACGTCGGCGAACACGACGACGAACGACGACGAACACGCCGTGATCTCCTCCTCTCCTTCCTCCGGATCCACGCGGTATAGCGATGAACGCCGACGACGGCGCCCGGGAACAAGACGACGGCGGCGGCGACGATGAAGACGAAGGCACCACGGCGCAGCGAGGACGACGACACGGCACGGAGAAGACGGGCGGCGGCAGGGCGCATGGCGGCCCGGACAGGCGGCGCGGCAAGGCGCAGGAGGCGGCGGCTGCAGGAGCAGGGGCGCAGGGGGTGGAGGCGCAGGGTGGGGGCTGCCGGGGTTTTAAGTGGTGGCCTCCCCTGCCCTCTTGGGCCTAGAAAATCCCACCTGGGCCAAGCCCAAGCCCAGGTTGTCTTAACTTTCCAGAAAACCCCCCCAAAACTCTTTTAGAAATAATCTTTTCACTTAAGTCTCTCTCTCTATTAACTAAGCAATTAATAAAACATTTTCCGGGGTATTACATTCTACCCTCCTTAAACAGAATTCGACCCCGAATTCTAACTGCAACCACAACAGGAAACAAAACAACCAACTAGAAAAAACACGCACCTGACGTGAACAACGCCGGGTGCAGCTCGCGCATGCGAGACTCCAACTCCCAAGTTGCCTCCCTCTCGGTCTGATGCGACCAAAGCACTTTGACATACAGCAAAGTCTTATTTCTCAACACTTTTTCGACCTTTCCGAATCCGCACCGGCTTGGACTCAAAGGATAGATCTTGCTCAATAATCAAAGGTTCTAGCTCGATGTGAACTCGGGTCTCGCAAGTACTTCCTCAACATGGACATGTGAAACACGTTATGCACTCCGCGCATAGCCTCAGGAAGATCCAAACGGTAAGCCAATTTCCCAATCCGCGCTAATATGGTGAAAGGTCCAACGTACCTAGGGCTAAGCTTCCCTTTGGTACCGAACCTCACCACACCCTTGGTAGGAGATACTCTCAAGAGCACCTGATCTCCCACCGCAAACTCCAAGTCCCTCCTTCTCACATCAGCATAACTCTTACATCTACTGGGCACCAACAAATTGTCTTACCCAAGCCACTCTCTCAACGGTCTTGGACCCAATCCGGTCCTAAGATCGCCGCCCACCGCTTCCCAGCAAAGGCGACCTACACTACGACCATACAACACTTCAAATGGAGCTGCTTTGATACTAGAGTGATAATGTTGTTATAGGCAAACTCGCAGAGGTAATTGATCCTCCCAACTACCCTTCCAAGACAAAGACACAAGATCTCAACATGTCCTCCAAAGTTTGGATAGTCCGCTCGACCGTCCATCGATCTGGGTGGAAAGTCGTGCTCAAGAAGCCGAGTGCCCAAAGCACTCTGCAAACTCTCCCAAAACTTGAAACAAACTTGGCATCTCTGTCGGAAATTATGGTCTTAGGCACACCATGCAGCCTCACAATTTCCGAACATAAATAGGAGCCGATCACTCACGAGTTGGTTGTGCGGATAGGAATGAAGTGCGCGGACTTCTCGAATCGATCCACAACAACCCAAATTGCGTCCCTGCCTCTCGGCGACCGAGGCAACGCGACCACAAAATCCATAGAAATATCATCCCACGGCCATTGAGGAACCTCCAATGGCTGCAATAATCCGGTGGCCTCTTATGTTCGACTTTCACTTGTCGACAAATACCACACGAGGCCACATAATTTGCTATATCCACCTTCATCCTTTTCCACCGTAAATTCGCTTCAAATCACGATACATCTTAGTCTCTCCGGATGAACTGTATACGGTGCGATGAGCTTCTCTCAAAATGTCATCCTTAACCTCCGTGCAAGACGCATAAACGCCTTTAAAACGCAATGCCCCGACATATCCATGCTGAAATCCTTCTTTTCCCATCTCCAACCGTTTACAACCCTCAAGCAACCGATCGATCACAGCCTCCCGCTTTTCGCTCGGTATAGCCGACTCTAAGATCAACTGGTCTCCACTCGGGCCGCACCAAGATAGCGAAAGATATCCCCATACGATCAAAATCAGCAATCAAACAATCCAGGGTAGCAGGCGTCGCCTTGCGACTCAGAGCATCGGCCACCACATTGGCCTTACCGGATAATCTTGAATGGTTAGATCATAATCCTTGATCAACTCTAACCATCTCTACGCCTCAAATTCAGATCCTTCGGGTAAAGATGTACTTGAGACTCTTGTGATCGGTAAACACGTCACAAGTCTCACCGCATGATAGTGCCTCCAAAGCTTCAATGCAAACACAAGCTGCAGCCGACTCTAAATCATGGGTAGGGTAATTGTTCATGCTTTTTCAGTTGCCTCGATGCGTAAGCTAAAACCTTACCATCTTGCATAAGCACACAACCCAGCCCAACTCTTGATGCATCAGAGAAAACTGTGAATCGCTTCCCTGGCTCTGGAACGGTGAGAACAGGGGCGGTCACCAGCTTTTCCTTCAAAATCCGAAAACTGCGCTCACAATCATCGTCCCACTGAAACCTCATGTCCTTCTGAGTAAGCTTCGACAAGGGCTTGGCGATGATGGAGAAATCTTGCACAAAGCGCCGATAATAACACCGCCAACCGAGGAAGCTCCTCACCTCCTTGACATTGGTCGGCCTCTCCCAATCCACCATCAAGAAACTTTACTTGGATCAACGGAGACTCCTTTATCGCCGATGATGTGACCCAAGAACCCCACCGGGTCACCCGAACTCACACTTCTTGAGCTTCGCATAAAACTTATGCTCTCTTAGTGTTGCCAACACTTGTCTCAGATGCTGCTCATGATCTGCTTCGCTCTTGGAATAAATCAAGATATCATCAATGAATACGACCACAAAGTCGTCCAAATATTCATGTAACATCCTGTTCATTGTCTCCATGAAAGCTATAGGGCATTTGTTAGTCCAAAAGACATAACTTTAAATTCAAAATGCCCATACCTCGTGGAGAACGCCGTTTCTCAATGTCCTCCTCTCGGACAGAATTTGATTGTACCGATCGAGATCAATCTTTGAAAATACCTTAGCTCCCTCAACCGATCAAACAAATCCTCGATACGGGTAAAGGATACTTATTCTTGATGGTTAGCGATTGAGAGCACGGTAATCAATACACATGCGCCAACTCCCATCTTTCTTCTTGACAAATAACACCGGTGCTCCCCACGGAGACACACTCGGACGGATAAGATCCTTTGCCTTCGATCATCCAATTGCTTCTTTAACTCTTCTTGGGAAGTCGAGCCAAACGGTACGGAGTTATAGAACCGGTCGTGCTCCGGCACCAAGTCAATTTCGAACTCCACCGGACGGAGGTGGCATCCCGGCAACTCTGCTGAAAACGTCAACAATTCCGGACCACCGAATCGCTCGCAATCAAAGAGGAATTTGGCTTTTCCACAAGGGATAAAAGAAATCCACTCTTACCGCTCTACTACCGTGAAAAGACTAGCCAACACACTGGGTGTACAGGAGGGTGCACTACCAAACACTAACTCTTGGACGGCGATTGCAAAGTTACCGTCTTCCAAAAACAAGATATGACAAGACGGTAACTATGCAACCAATCCATTCCCAAAATAACATCAAACGGCTCCATCCTCATAACCATCGATTAGCAACAAAATGTTCTCCATCTATGGTAATCGTACAACCCGGATGCATCGTTGAACTAGAAAGAATTCCACCGTGAATGAACCAAAACAGATCGAGCTATAGGCGCAAACTCAACTCGCCCGACTAGCAAACTCTATGGAAGCAAAGAGAAAGTAGCTCGGAATCAAATGTAACATAAGCTCCACCGAGTCCACCAAAAGCGCACTGTCACCACATCGGGACGACTCGCTTGGCTCGGTAGTCGGCAAGGCGTGGGAGCCCGACATTTGAGTGCCGGCGCCGCAACACCGGATATAGCGGAGCCGCCACCGCAGGAGGAGTCAAGGCGCCATCGCTGGAAACAACACCGCAGGAGGAGGCGGCCAAAAGTACTGGAGGCATCCCTCCGGAGAAGGGTAGTGAGACCGGGTCGGCGCCAAGTTCGAGTAGGGCATTGCTAGCATCTCTGACCGACCCCGGAAGAAGCCGCTGGCCGATCGAGTACTCGAATCGGCTCCCACTTGATGATCTTTGGCGGGATTACGCTTACAGACCATTGCCTTGTGGCCCTCCGCACCACAATGGCGACAAGCTCCCGACCAAACACACTCGCCGCACGATGTCCTCACCACACTTGAAACATTTCACCCCGACCCGGACCGGACGTACCATCGAACACCGGTGAAGGACGAAAAGTGGAAGGCGCACGGGACTTGTTGAACTTAGACTTGAAAGAATTCTGCGACCCTTGAACTTCTTGTGAACCGGCTTCACGACCCACCACCGCCAAAACTCTTCCTCCGGCTACTCTGTACTCTCCCGAGTCGCATGACCACCGGTCCCATGCAGTCCCTCCCAAGTCGCATCTCTAACTCCATGCCTTCGCTTGCTCCACCAGGGAGCTAAAGTCACGGAGCTCCAAAGCTCCCAATACCGTCGAAACTCCCGCCTAAGTCCTCTGCGGAACCTCTTGGCCTTCTCCACCTCATTGGTAGCCACAAAGTGCAAGCGGATTATGTTGTGGAATCCCACCTCGCACTCGACATCGACATCTTGCCACGCTTGTAATCATTCAATGAAACCTCCATCCTCTCCACAAATGAGTCGATAGAACCTCTTCCGAAGCGCCCGAGAACACCTCCCAAGTCGCTGGCCCTAAGGCGGCGGATCTAGCCGACAGACTCCTTCCCACCGAGATCCGCCGCCTTCAACCGAAGGCCACAAACCGAGCTCTTGCTCGGATGGTAGCCCCAACACCTCTAGATGTCTCTCTATGTGACGCAACCGTTAGCAAGATCAATCGGCGTCCCTAGTCCATCGAAGTATCCAACCTCAACGCATTCCACCGATGCGGACCCATCACACCCACCGCCGGCAAGGTCAGCGGGGAATGACCGCAGCGCGCTCGCAGGTGCAGGGGTGGAGACGGTTTCCTTGAACCGTGAAGCAACCTCTTCTCTCGATCCCACCGGATGGCCTCTCTGGCGCAGACTGATTCATTCAGCTGGCGGGGGCACTGGCTGGCCGTCCGGCTCTGCCGCCACGACCACGACCACGGCCTCTACCCTTGCCATCTCTATATAACATAAATAAATATAGAGTCACACATGACACACAATTAATTATCGAAACAAGAAGAATGATACGGATGCGATGCAAAACCCATCCCCATCTATCGTGCACGGTGTGTCAAATTTAATATTTTCACTACCACGGACCTACAACCCGCTCTGATACCAACTGTAACACCCCAGCCTAACATAGGCCTGAAATGCTACTAACTATCCACAATAAAACAACAACTAATATAGGTTACCTAAAATTTCGGCATAACCTCCTTTGTTTATTAACCGGATGGCGTTTAAATAAGCATGAATAGCACAAGTTCTAAATAATGAACGGAAAGATAATATCCAATGATACTAAGTCTTTATTACATTTAATCGATGGAAAATAAATCGAACCAATTAAGCTAACAAGCCAACAAGATTATCATGATTGTCTTTATTTCTTATTGAAGGAATAGTGCACGCAACTAAGCTAATCCTTTTGATCCCATATATGCTATTCTCACATTGGTACCTAAAACAAATAAACAACAAAGAAGAGTGAGTCCAACGACTCGGCAAGTATAATCAGTATCAAATGCAAGCATGAACATTAACCTCAAGTTAAACATATTACATATGAATTTCATGCTATGCATTATGATCAAAACTCCTCTTTCTCATCTCTTTCGCATTTTACCGTGACGCGGAGTGTGCATCCGTCAATGCACACTCCATGCCTGCACCCTCACAGGGACCAATTGCCCACACTCCGCAAGTGTGGGGACCTCGATGCTTGATCACCACATGACCAAGACTTCAACAATTCTCAATATGATGCATATATGTGAATGTATCAACAAGATATCATGCATTCACCATACTACGCATCAACAAATCTCATAAATGCCATAATGTAAACAAAACATAAATAGCATTAACAACTCGTAACATTACTCAAATTCATAAGTAAAGCATTCATAACTCAAACACCACTCGATCATCACTCAATCACACAGATTAATCATAGCAAGGTTATACTTGCCTCAACCGCGAGAAAATGAAGAACGCGTAGAAGGCACAACCCAAAATCCGTTCTCCTCCTGAATATTTAATTAATAATTACTAACAAGACAGTAACGGGTTTCTAGGTATAAAATAACAGCAACCCCAATTAACCCAACAATTTATCTCAATTAAATCCCCAACTCCCTCGCCAAATCTGCCCAACCACGACAACCGACTTCCAAAAATCATAACTTTCAGTACGTAACTCCAATTAAGCGTTCTTGGACTCTCTGTAAATATAATTAAATTATCTACAAAAACTTAGTTGGGGAGACTCTCTGATTCGGCCATTTACTAATCGATCCAAACCCTTTTTAAAGCATCCAAATTCACGTTGGACTCTCTGGACAGCGCACTAAAACAGGCATAACTTTCGCCCAGAAACTCGAAACCGGACTTCTTGACCTTTATGGAAAGCTAAGAAAATTATCTAAAACTTTCCTAACATGAAGAATTTCTGATTCGCAACTATTTCCGTCGCACAAACTGATCTACTAAACTCTATCCAGAACTACTCCGATCTGCAGAACAGCAGCACTAGAAAATTCATAACTTTTGTTACACAACTCGGAATAACGCGTTCTAGCACTCCCTGGAAAGATAATCAAGTCCTCTACAATTTTCTAGAAGAGGTCCAGACCTGAATCCTGACGGATCTAACCGAGAACAGCCGATTAACCCAAACTGTCACGGCGGTCCAGAAAACAGACGAAATCCAACTTGATTAAAACTCATCTAGAGGACCAACGGAGTTACCCTTGACGACACGAGGACGAACACGTCGACGAACACGACGACGAACGATGACGAACACGCTCGCGATCTCCTCCTCTCCTTCCTCCGGATCCACGCGGTATAGCGACGAACGTCGACGACGGCGCTCCGGGGAACAAGACGACGACGACGAAGGCGACGACGAAGACGAAGGCACCACGGCGCAGCGAGGACGACGACACGGCACGGAGAAGACGGCACGGCAGCAGGGGCGCACGGCAGCAAGGCGCAGGGAGGCGGCGGCTGCAGGAGCAGGGGCGCAGGGGTGGAGGCGCAGGGTGGGGCTGCTGGGGTTTTAAGTGGTGGCCTCCCTCCCTCTTGGGCCTAGAAAATCCCACAGGCCAAGCCCAAGCCCAGGTTGTCTTAACTTTCCAGAAAACCCCCCCAAAACTCTTTTAATAAATCTTTTCACTTAAGTCTCTCTCTCTATTAACTAAGCAATTAATAAAACATTTTCCGGGGTATTACATGTACAATGAAGTTTAGTACATAGCGGCTTCAAGTCGCTAAAGAGGTCGTTTGGATCAAGAAATTTGTTTCGAGCTTGGTGTGATGGCTAGTGCCTCCGGTCAATGGACCTCTCTGTGACAACAAGTGGAGCCATTCGCAAGCCGAGGAGCCTAGATCGCACTGTAAGTCCAAGCACATTCTACGGCGATTTCATCTCATCCGCGAGATTGTGGAGAGGCGATGTTAAGATATGCAAAGTACAAACGGATTTGAACATTGCAGATCCGTTGACAAAGCCGCTTCCCACCAAAGCATGAGGCTCACACTAGGGCAATGGGTATTAGATACCTACATGGTTGACTCTAGTGCAAGTGGGAGATTGGTGATATGCCCTAGAGGCAACATGGAGATGTTGAATATATCACATACTATGTTTATGATACATTGCTTTGTTCCTTGAAATAGACATTATCATTATTGATCAATGAGTATGTGACTTATTCATGAGACTCTTAATGCCAAAATGTTGCTATTTCTAAATGATCCCGATTATATTTCATATGAGGAACAAATATGATTCAAAGATCGAGATATGTATTGATTGATGATCATGTCTCATGGATCATGGTATGGAGATACCAAATCAATAATATGGACATGTGTTAGTGAACATATGTTGGATAGACCCGCCATGAGACACTGCAGAGATTTCATGTGTCATCGTTGGTCTCAAGTAGTGTATATGTGGAATCCTTAGACTTGAGATCATCATGGTTTCCAAAGATGTGTAGTAGCTTATTTTGGGACTACTAAACACTACTCCGAATCGGGTAGTCATAAAAGTAGTCTTTGGGTTTGCCATGAAACATGTAGTGGGATGTGAATGATCAAGATACAATTTGCCCCTCCTTATGGGAGAGATATCTCGGGCCCTCGATGTAATGGATTATGAAAGTGCATGGCCATGCCAAGGTGATTGAGGAGTCAATCACGAGTTTATAATCCATCACGGAATCGAGAGAGTGATTGAGCTATTAAGAGGATGACAGGTCTCGCCTTGAGCTTAATCTATATCGTGAGGCAAAGGGATTAGTACATGAGAACATTACGTGTTCACCGATATGATCTTTACGTATACTTTGGGGTTAATATGTCTTACTAGAGGCCGCTATTAACACGGTGACCGGAAAGGTGTTTCGGTCGCGACCAAGTATACGTGAACCTACTGGTCGCACACTTAACGGGTTGGAACACTAATTCGAATGTGATTCGGATATGGGCTCAATTCGGATAGAGATCCGGATAGACTCTATTGGGCCTCGGTCCACGAGGCCCAAGTGAGGAGGTCTATATATATGGAGGCGAGGGTGAGGAACGATCCGATAATCCCGAGCTAATCCGTAGCCGCCACCTCCGAGCCAAACCCTAGCCGCTCGCGAGTCTTTGGTACACTCGCGATCGGCGTTCCACCCGGACGTGTGGATACCGGTGGAGACGCCGCTTGTTGCGGCGTTTATCGGCATCAACAACCTCTGATTGGATCGCTCGTGGTGCGGTTGATCGCGTGGAGGAGACGATCGGTTCGGGACGATCGACTACTTCCACTACTACCTCGACGCGTGGTTGGATCGGCTTCTCCAACTCTTCTTCATTGCTGCACAAGCATCTAGTGGTAACGATCCATGATCCCTCCTTAAGCATGATGTCCTTGTGCGCGGAAGAAAAATTTTGTTTTCTGCTCTCATAGCCTACTCGCGATCCATTAGTGGTATCGAGCCATCTTGCTTAGTTTGCGATGCGGATCGGCGCATATGTTGATATGCGGTTGTAATAGATTGGATCTATTACGGACTAGATCAATCGGTCATAAGGGGTTGGAATATGTATGAGTTGATAGCATCATGTGGCCAAAAGATTAGTTCGTGCTCCTTCTTTGATGTACGCGCTGAGTTGCCCCTACTACCGGTAACACCATCGGGCTAATCGCGCACAATCGAGAGATTGAGCCAACAGATCGAGGTCTTGTGTTGCGGTCTCCTCAAGCATACCGATCGCGATGATCAATGTGATTGATCTAATGAAAATTGAGACATTTTGAATGGCTCGGTTTGGGTTGATTTGATCGCCCGATGAGATTTTCATAGCGATTTCATAGATGCGATCTATGTAGTTCAGTGAGGTTTCGGTGGCGCCACGAAACCCGCTGGGCGCGCCGCTATGCATACGCATAGATTGTTATAGAAACACATTCATGTCAGGGCGGTAGAATACGTTCTACGCTTAACTTGTTTTTGCAGGGAATGATGTGAATGGTATGGCATAGATGCATATGTGATGTATGTGTGTTTTGGCGGCCTGTGTGTCGTATTAATCACAGCCGGGTTGAGGCTGTTCTTTAATTGTATAACGACCTGCGTGTCAACTTGTGATGCTTGAGCTCCTCATGTAATTCATTTGCTACCTATTAGTTGTAATAGTTTAGTTCTTTGCTATGGAGGCTTCAAGCATGATGACAAAGAGGAACCATGGCGATGGCGACCACTACGATACAAAATGCCATACCATTCACAGTATAATATGATTATATGCATGTGATGTTTATTTTTTTGTCATACTATTCTTTCATGCCATACCTATAGAGGGTGTGTTTTTCATGATAGAATAGCTTCTCTCAAGAAAAATTAAGAATTTGTTTTGATGCCCTTCCATATGTTGCACCAAAAGATAATGATCACTGCACGGTAGGTCTACCAAAGTAGAGTGCCGTCGGTTATCATCATTATTTGGGGTAGATGTCGGACATCTACATGCGGAAGCATTTGGTTTGCTTAACAAGGTTATCAAAACAGTTTTGGACCTTGGGGCATAGGTTGGGGCCGGGACATATTGATGTCACCCAACAAGCAAGAGTCACATAGGGATGTGATTAGCAAGGTGTTGCTTACCCATGTCACTAGTCTTCTAGCCGTGATGCCAAAGCTCACTAGGAACTAATGAAATGAGGATCTTGACCCACTATGTAACTTAGAGGGAGTTTTGTTGCAAAACACATAGTGGGAGTCTTTTGTTAAATAGTTTAATAAAAGATGAACATAAACATAGTGCTAAACTTTGCGTATTCTTTGTTGTAGATCATGTCAACTAATGCCGCATCCAGTTCTTTTAATTTGCGATCTATTCTTGAGAAAGAAAAACTCAATGGAACGAACTTTTTGGATTGGTATCGCAACTTGAGAATTGTTCTCAAGCAAGAGCGCAAGGAGTATGTCCTTGAGTCTCCTTATCCCGATGACTTGCCTGATAATGCTACTGTGGCTGCACGGAAAGCTTATGAGAAGCAAACGAATGATTACCTTGATGTGAGCTGTCTCATGCTTGCCACAATGTCCTTTGAGCTCGAAGCAATATGAGAACACAGATGCCTACAATATCATTGTGGGGTTGCGTGGTATGTTTGAGAACCAAGCAAGGGTGAGAGATTCAACACTTCAAAGTCCTTGTTTGCGTGCGAGCTTGCGTAACGGAATCCGTCACCCTCATGTGATTAAGATGATTGGCTACATTGAGAGTCCGGAAAGCTTGGTTTTCCCTTAGCCAAGAGTTGGCTCTCGATGTGATTCTTGATCGCTCCTCGAGCTTTGAGCCATTCATTTCGAACTATCACATGAACAACATGGACAAGACCTTGGTGAGTTGCATGGGATGCTAAAATCACCGAGGAAAGCATTAAGAAAAGCAGCCATCATGTGATGATGATGCGAGAAAGGTAAGGCAAGCCCTATGTAAAGAAATGCGCGGTCAAAGAAAGTTAGCTCCGATGAGATCGCAAGCGGTTCTAAGGCCAAGCAAGTCAAGAAGGGGCTGCGCTCGATGCGATTGCTACTCGTAAGCAATCGTGACATTGGAAAAGGAACGCCCAAAGTACTTAGAGGATCTTGAGAAAAGAAGGAAGTACGACTTCCGCTCCGGTATAAATGTTATAGAAATCAATCTTGCCACTTCTTCATCGATTCTTGGGTATTTGATACCGGATCGGTTGCTCACATTTGCAAATCGTTGCGGGGGCTAAGAAGAAGTAGAAGTTTGAGGAGGAGCGAAGTGGATCTTCGCGTTGGCAATGGAGCAAAAGTTGTGCGGTGGTGTTGGCACCATGCCATTGTCTTTACCTTCAGGATTAGTTTTGGAATTGAATAATTGTTATTGTGTTCCATCTCTTTCCAAGAACATTATTTCTGCTTCATGTTTGCAAGCATAAGGTTATGACTTTAGATCTGTGAACAATGGTTGTTCTCTTTATTTCAAAGATATGTTCTATTGTCATACTCCATTGGTGAATGTGTTATATGTTCTTACTCTTGAAGAGTCATCGGTCTATAACATTAATGCAAAGAGGCAACGATCGAATGTTTTGAATCCCACGTTTATTTGGCACTGTCGCTTAGGTCACATAAATGAGAAACGCATGGAGAAGCTCCATAGAGATGGTATTCTACACTCATTTGATTTTGAATCATTTGAGACATGCGAATCTTGTTTACTTGGCAAGATGACAAAAGCACCTTTCACCGGTCAAGGTGAACGGGCAAGTGACTTATTGGCACTCGTACATTCTGATGTATGTGGACCAATGAGGTCAACGACCGATGAGGTGGTTTTCAGTACTTCATAACTTTTACTGATGACTTTAGTAGATATGGATATATCTACCTGATGAAGCATAAGTCTGAAACCTTTGAAAAGTTCAAAGAATTCCAAAATGAAGTGCAAAATCATTTAGGCAAGACAATCAAGTTTCTACGATCTGATCGTGGAGGCGAGTATTTGAGCCATGAGTTTGGTAATCATCGAAGGATTGTGGAATTGTTCCACAATTGACTCACCGGAACACCTCAATGGAATGGGGTATCGAGCGAGAAATCGCACCTTATTAGATATGGTGCGCTCCATGATGAGCCACAGTGATCTTCTGTTGTCTTTTTGGGGGTACGCTCTTGAAACAGCCGCCACACTAAGCAGGTTCCATCAAAATCGAGAAAAGACACCATATGAGATGTGGACAGGGACAACGTCCTAGCTTGTCTTTTCTTAAGATTTGGGGATGTGAGACTTATGTAAAACGTTTACAATCGATAAGCTCGGTCCTAAATCGATAAATGCTTCTTTATCGGGTATCCTAAGGAAACAAAAGGATATTACTTCTATAATCAAGAAGAAGGCAAAGTGTTTGTCGCTTGAGATGGTGTCTTCTTAGAGAAAGAGTTTCTCTCAAGAAGGGATAGTGGGAGCATGGTGCAACTTGAAGAAATTCGAGAAACACCGAAAACGTTTCAGCTCCTCTGAGAACCACAACAGGATGAACAAACTGTTGGAGAACCTGTTGTGGACACACCGCACCACGAGGTCGAGAGGTCACGTCGTGCACCGAGAGGTACATGTTCTTGACTACTCAACAACGGGACATATTGTTGTTAGACAACGATGAGCCTAAGACCTATGAAGAAGCGATGGTGGGACCAGACCTATTGGGCCTCGTAATGGATCGCGAGTAGGCTACGAGAGCAGAAAACAAAATTTTTCTACCGCGCACACAAGAACATCATGCTTAAGGAGGATCATGGATCGTTACCACTAGACGGCCTTGTGCAGTGAAGAAGAGTTGGAGAAGCCGATCCAACCACGCGTCGAGGTAGTAGTGGAAGTAGTTGATCGTCCCGAACCGATCGTCTCCTCCACGCGATCAACCGCACCACGAGCAGATCCGATCTGTAGGTTGTTGATGCCGATCAACGCCGCAACCAGCAGCGTCTCCACCGGTATCCACACGTCCGGGGCTGGAACGCCGATCGCGAGTGTACCAGCACTCGCGAGCGGCTAGGGTTTGGCTCTGGAGGTGGCGGCTACGGATTAGCTCGGGATTATCAGGTGCGTTCCCTCAGCCCCTCGCCTCCATATATAGACCTCCTCACTTGGGCCTCGTGGACCGAGGCCCAATAGGAGTCTATCCGGATCTCTATCCGATTGAGCCCATATCCGAATCACATTCGAATTAGTGTTCCAACCCGTTAAGTGTGCGACCAGCAGGTTCACGTATACTTGGTCGCGACCCAGAAACACCTTTCCGGTCACCCTGTTAATAGCGGCCTCTAGCAAGACATATTAACCCCAAAGTATACGTAAAGATCATATCGGCTGAACCTGTAATGTTTTCATGTACTAATCCCTTTGCCTCACGATATAGATTAAGCTCAAGGCGAGACCTGTGTCATCCTCTTAATAGCTCAATCACTCTCTCGATTCCGTGATGGATTATAAACTCGTGATTGACTCCTCAATCACCTTGGCATGGCCATGCACTTTCATAATCCATTACATCGAGGGGCCCAGAGATATCTCTCCCATAAGGAGGGGCAAATTATATCTTGATCATTCACATCCCACTACATGTTTCATGGCAAACCCAAAGACTACTTTTATGACTACCCGATTCACGGAGTAGTGTTTAGTAGTCCCAAAGTAAGCTACTACGCATGCTGGGAACCATGATGATCTCAAGTCTAAGGATTCCACATAAACACTACTTGAGACCAACTGATGACACATGGAATCACTGCAGTGTCTCATGGCGGGTCTATCCAACATATGTTCACTAACACATGTCCATATTATTGATTTGGTATCTCCATACCATGATCCATGAGACATGATCATCAATCAATACATATGTCGATCTTTGAATCATATTTGTTCCTCATATGAAATATAATCGGGGATCATTTAGAAATAGCAACATTTTGGCATTAAGAGTCTCATGAATAAGTCACATACCCATTGATCAATAATGATAATGTCTATTTCAAGGAACAAAACAATGTATCATAAACATAGTATGTGATATATTCAACATCTCCATGTTGCCTCTAGGGCATATCACCAACACCTCGGTCCACGAGGCCCAAGTGAGGAGGTCTATATATATGGAGGCGAGGGGCTGAGGGAACGTATCTGATAATCCCGAGCTAATCCGTAGCCGCCACCTCCAGAGCCAAACCCTAGCCGCTCGCGAGTGCTGGTACACTCGCGATCGGCGTTCCAAACCGGACGTGTGGATACCGGTGGAGACGCCGCTTGTTGCGGCGTTTATCGGCATCAACAACCTCTGATTGGATCGCTGCGTGGTGCGGTTGATCGCGTGGAGGAGACGATCGGTTCGGGACGATCGACTACTTCCACTACTACCTCGACGCGCGTGGTTGGATCGGCTTCTCCAACTCTTCTTCCGCTGCGCTACGCGTCTAGTGGTAACGATCCATGATCTCTCCTTAAGCATGATGTCCTTGTGTGCGCGGTAGAAAAATTTTATTTTCTGCTCTCGTAGCCTACTCGAGATCCATTAGGATTCCCATATAACTCCGAGGCATATAGGAGTAGAAAGAGTCCAAGGACGAGCATGAGGAATGGTTTAAAGAGGAGATTCATGTATAATTTTGAGGAGACATTACATCATTGAGGGAAAAACTGAATCAAGTCCTCCACCTGTCGCAAGCCGCCCCCATAATTTTGGGAGCCAGTCCTCCATCAATGTCGGAGTAGCTGCACGTCCACGCCACTTTCTAAACATAGAGATGTACAATTACCTATCAACAACATCCAAGTGATGTACATATCTAGAATGCTACATAGATAAACCAATTGAACATCTTATCTAATCATATATCTTTATGTAGAAGCCCATGCCATACAACCTCAGAGTCAGGCTTGTTGGCTCCATTCCCATTGAGGCTAGGCGGGGATGGAGTATCCATGTCCACTAGGGATGCTAGTGAACGATGCCTGATGAGGACATCACTTCCATGCATACAACCAATATTCCTCATAATAGATCTAAACATATGCACTTGCAAGGTCCAATCACAAGAGCTCGCATACGTTAATTAAACTATTAGGTAACTTTATTTCTAGGAGAGCATTTTGTTCCTAATAAGAATATGCTACTACCTAATACATGTGATGTTATTTTAATTAGGAACTTAGGAGCTGATCATGAAAGAAAGAATTCACAATTCAATTCGGCCTCCATAGATTGCACCAATTTCAAACGAGCATAAGTTTCACATACGAACTTCATTTGAGCTCCACGAGTACTTCATTGAAAACATATCTTGTCCTCTTTTCAACGGATATGACCCCATCTCAAACTCCTTATGAGCACGCCATAATCTACAAAATAGTTTGCCGTCTCTGATTTCAAAATGGACTGGTGTTGCGTCACCTCCACTTGGGCTCATGGGCTTTGTAACCCTGGGGCGTGCGCGCACCCGCTTGTCCGCCACCCTATGGCCATCATCATCATATAGTCTGATGTGTGCTACATTTTAGGGGTTGGATTTTGTTAGATTGAAATTTAGCTTTGCTACTTTATACATTGTCCTCTTGTTCGACGATTACAACATCGATATTGTTCTTTGGAACCCCATCTTTCAATACAATTCTTAATTCCTATTCGCAATTTTAGATTGCTTATCTACCATGTTCTTGCTTGTTCTTTGATTGCTTATAGAAATTGATCTTCGTGATCAGGTCGATCGTGCTTCTAGCAAGGTTGATAATAATCTTGGAGTTGGTTTAGTGATTGCCAGGTATATTGGTATGATTGGTAGCCGAATCATAAGAGTGGACTCCTCATATTGAATTCTTGTTCTCATTGAAAGATCGGGACACCCAATGTTGCATCAGGTAGTATCAGAGCTACCGTTGATTGGTGAGAATTTTTTCTTTACCTATAGTCCACAAAAGCCACAAAAAAACAAAAAAATATTAGAGTTAGTTCATCCTATCCAAACCAGTCTGTGCCTTGCAATTTTCTTTTTGGTTTTGCATCGTTGAATTCTTGGTTGCATTATCGTGTCAAGTTGCTGATTTTCTACTTCTAGTTTGGCGTCGCTTGATCGTTCTTTTAGGGTTCTTAGTTTTTGCATCTAAAACAGAAAATTCATGGGTTAGAACTTCTCAAATCCTCACAAAAATAGAAAACATGGGTTGGAACTTCTCTAATCCATGCAAAAATAAACCACTTCCAAGAGTTCATATTCATTTTTGCTTCGTTACCACAAAACCAAGAGGATTATCGTGATCTTTGGGAGAGTTGGCGTCTGAGTCCAGCTTAATTTCCTTTGTTATTATTTGCAGTACCAGAGGGAGAAAGAGGCAACAACATAAAACAAAAGCCATGGTAGAAAAAAGTAAAAAAGGAAAAGAAAAGCATGACAAAATTGGTGGATTCCTTCTACATATAGCCACAAGCTTCGACAAAATTTTTTAGCAAGTTTGTCTTACTGGATTGAAAGATATAGCACTTCAAGCTGAGCCCGAGTCGATTTTTTGTCTGAGTAGGAAACCGATTCCGAGACACATTCAGTAAAACGGGCATAACATTTTTATACAGTATCTATTGTCGATGTTTTTATACTCATTGGAAAGCTAACGATGAGGCCTACCAATTTCTATTGACCAGTTTCAAATTTTTTGAAATTGACCAACTTCAGCCTCAAATTCGTGTCACAAGTTTTTGAGTTCTGGTTTTTCCCTTTTTCTTGGTCTTCCCTTCGGAATTTGAGTTTTGCCTCAACTGAAAAGTTGTAAATCTTATCAAAACATTTCAAATGAGCATATATAAGCTATATAAAACTTTGCCACTTTCATCTTTGAGACTAACTATTGTTTCCTGCTCAAACTAGATGGTTATTTATATTGTACGTTATTCCTGTCTTTGTGCTCTACATCTTATGAACAATCTTTTGGCCTTAGGCAAAAGTTTGAGTAGTGGGCTAGCATCTCTCCTAGCACTTGGTGTGAGATTTTTCTTTGCTTACATCAAGTCACATTGATCTTTGCGTGTGCGTTCATACACTGGGCTTCATTACTTAGCTTTTTCTTGGCTAGGATCAGCAACATTGACTAGTACTTTGAACAATTATTCAACTTGCAATTTTTGATTTGATTGTTGCTATTACTTGCTACCATATTGAAGCCTATCCTAGCTTCACCTTCTATCATCGTACAGGTACCAGCTGCTTGTAATTGCTTTGTCAATCTTCGAAGAGCGTTTGACACCGTCACTAGTTGCCGGTCACCATCTGTTTTGCTTGGTAAGAACAGGTAAGAATTTGGTATAAGCATGAGTGCGAGCGATTTTATTGAACCTCCAACACCTAGTAGTTGATACGGACATCTACACTGTGATTTATTCCTTATTTTCTACTAACAATGGCAGGATCCATTTATCACTCCGAGGAGGTCCACCCTCTGACACCTCGTACGAAAAGAATCGTACAACACTTCACGCGCTTGATGAATCAACAGTCCGAGCATCTTGAGGTGGCTATTGTGCCATCCATGCACATGTGGAGGATTTGGAGAGACCACCACCACCACAAGCTGTAGTTCCTATACCTGGTACCCCTACTGCTGCCGGCGTTCCACAACAATGCCATGCCCCTTCCATTGCTCTGTCGTGGGCCAAGGATGTAGAACACTAAAATGAGGTCGATAATGAAGTAAATCAGTATGCTGCCGATATGGAGTGCAATGGAAGTTTCAACCCAACAATGATCATGATCATCGGCGGAGACGCTTCAATCGACAAGGTATGAGGAGAGATCCACCACGTCAGGTACGTGACCATAATGATGCGTTTGGTAAAATTAAATTCACCATGCCTTCTTTTACTGGAAAATATGATCCTGATGCTTATCTCACATGGGAGTTAACCGTAGAACAAAAATTTGATTGTCACGAATTCCCTGAAGATAAAAAAGTTAGGGCTGCTATTAGTGAGTTTTCTGATTTTGCATTTATTTGGTGGAGTGAATATTGTCGTACTAATCAAAACATACCTAGAACATGGAATGCTTTGAAGAGAGCAATGAGACATAGATTTGTACCTTCATATTATTCTCATGATATGCTTAATAAATTATAATGCTTCAAACAAGACAATAGGTTAGTAGAGGAATACTATCAAGAATTATAAATTAGTTTATTGCGTTGTGGTTTAGAAGAAATCGAAGAAGCAAAAATGGCTAGATTTTTGGGAGGTGTAAACTGTGAAATCCAGGATATACTTGATTATAAAGAATACAATTCTATCACTCGCTTGTTTCATCTTACTTGTAAGGTTGAAAGAGGGGTACATAGACGTCAACCCAGGAACAAAGGAAATTTCGCAGGTCGTGGGCAATCAAGAGCACCATTTACTCCCTCCGACCGAACATTGGCACCTAGGAACTCTTCCAATAGCCAGCATCCATCTACTTCCACTGTACTATCACATGCGTCGGAAATGGGCAAGAGTATGGTACAAGCTCCTGCACAAAGTTCATCTTTAGTTGGTTCAACGGGTAGAGCACGAGAAACACAATGTCATCACTATAAGGGCTATGGACACATGATGCGGGATTGCCCTAGCAAGCGAGCTCTCTTGATCAAGGATAATGGTAAGTATACTTTAGCTAGTGACATTGAGGAATAATATGCTATGCTTGTAATTGACCCCGTAGGTGATGACCACAACTCTAAGCATGAAGAGGAACAATATGGTGCTGAAATTTCAGATAAGTATGAAAGCTTTATAGTGAAGCGTGTACTTAGTGTACAAATGGAGTGTGCTAAGCAGAATCAATGCTACAATCTGTTCCAAACAAAGCATGTCATCAAGGAGCGTTCATGTCGTGTGATCATTGATGGAGAAAGTTGCAACAATTTGGCGAGTATGAACATGGTTGAGAAACTTGCATTGACCACACAACATCACCCTCGTCCATATTACATTCAATGGTTCAATAGTTGTGGTAAGCTGAAGGTAACCTGCATTGTGAGAGTATTTTTCTATTGGTTTTTATCATGATTATACTGATTGCGATGTAGTACCTATGCAAGTATATTCTTTGTTGTTAGGTAGACCTTGGCAATATGATAGAGATACAGTGCATCATGGTAGAACTAATAAGTATAATCTCATGTTTAAAGAAGAGAAAATCACCTTGCTGCCCATGTCTCTTGAAGCTATTTTAAAGGATGAAATAGAGAGAGCTAATAGAGAAAAGGAGAGTAGAAAAAGTGAAAATTAGATTGTATCTAAAGAATTTGTGCACTAGAAGAAGAAAGAACCTAGTGCTAGGAAAAGTGAAATTAAATTGAAAGGTTATGTTTTACTTGCTACTAAATCTTATATTTGCGAGATGGAAGATAGCCAATCTGATTGCTATGCTTTAGTGTGCAAAGAAACATTGTTTTCTTTTGAGGATATGCTTCCTTCTTTGTCTCGTACTGTTGCTAACATTTTGCAGGAGTTTGCTGATGTGTTTCCAAGTGAAGTACCCCCAGGGCTGCCTCCAATTAGGGGGATTTAGCATCAAATTGATTTAATTCCAGGAGTGTCGCTTCCCAATCGTGCGCCATATAGGACCAATCGCGAAGAGACTAAGAAAATTCAGCGACAAGTGTAAGACTTGCTTGACAAAGGGTACGTACGCGAAAGCCTTAGTCCTTGTGCTATTCTTGTGATTTTGGTACCTAAGAAAGATGGATCATAGCATACATGTGTTGATCATAGAGCTATCAATAATATTACCATTAGATATCGTCATCCTATTCTTAGGTTAAACGACATGCTTGATGAATTAAGTGGCTCTACTGTGTTTTCTAAAGTTGACTTGCATAGTGGATACCACCAAATTCATATGAAATTAGGAGATGAATGGAAAACAACATTCAAAACTAAGTTCAATTTATATGAGTGGTTAGTGATGCCTTTCGGTTTAACTAATGCACCTAATACTTTCATGAAGTTGATGAACAAAGTTTTGCGTGCTTTCATTGGAAAATTTGTGGTGGTATATTTTGATGACATATTGATTTATAGCAAGTCACTTAAGGAACATCTTGATCATTTACGTGCTATTTTTATGCTCTTCGTGATGCATGTTTGTTTGGTAATCTTAAGAAGTGCACCTTTTTCACTAATCAAGTATCGTTTCTTAGCTATGTTGTTACTCCACAGGGTATTGAGGTTGATCAAACCAAGATCAAAGCTATACCGAGTTGGCCAACTCCTAACACGGTAACACAAGTATGGAGTTTTCTTGGACTTGCTAGATTTTATCGACACTTTGTCAAAGATTTCAATACCATTGCTGTACCGATGAATGAGCTTACAAAGAAAGGTGTTTCATTTATTTGGGGCCCTACACAAGAATAATCATTTCATATTTTGAAAGATAATCTTACAAATGCACGACTTCTCCAACTTCTGGATTTTGGTAAGACTTTGAGCTTGAATATGATGCTAGTGGAATTGGATTGGAGGTGTGTTAGTACAAGAAGGTAAACTTGTTTCTTATTTTAGTGAAAATTGAGTGTGTCTAGTTTGAGTTATTATATTTATGATAAGGAGTTATATGCTTTAGTTCAGACATTAGAGACATGGCAACATTATTTATGGCCCAACGAATTTGTTATACATTCTGATCATGAATCGTTGAAGCACATTCGTAATCAATCAAATCTAAACCGTGGACATGCTAAATGGGTTAAGTTCATTGTATCAATTCCAAATGTCATTAAGCACAAGAAGGGAATGGATAATGTTATTTCTGATGCTTTATCTCGTCTTTATACCATGTTATCTCAACTTTATTTCAAAATGTTTGGTCTAGAGACAATTAAAGATCAATATGTGCATGATGTTGAATTTAAAGATATAATTCGGACTTGCAAAGAAGGCAAAAGCTAAAATAAATTTGTTGTGAATGATGGAATTTTGTTTCGTGCTAAGAAGATGTGCATTCTAGCTAGTTCTGTTCGTCTTTTGTTATTACAGGAGGTGTATGACGGATGACTAATGGGGCACTTTGGTGTCAAAAAGACAGAGGACATTCCGACCGAGCACTTCTATTGGCCCTGAATGAGGCACGACGTTGAGCGCTATGTGTCTCGCTGCACTACATGCAATAAAGCTAAGTCTCGACTTAATCCACATGGTTTATATATGGCTCTTCCTGTGCCTAATTTTTCTTAAGAGGATATTTCAATGGACTTATTTTAGGGCTACCTATAACAAAGAAGGGGAGTGATAGTATTTTTGTTGTTGTGGATAGATTTTCTAAAATGACACATTTTATACTTTATCATAAGAGCGATGATGCTACAAATGTTACTGATTTGTTTTTCAAAGACATTATTCGACTACATAGAGTGCCCAATACCATTGTGTAAGATCAGGATGCGAAGTTTTTGAGTTACTTTTGGCGCACCCTTTGGGCGAAATTGGGGACAAAGTTGTTGTTTTCTACTACTTGTCACCCCAAACGGATGGCCAAACTGAAGTTGTCAACTGCACGTTATCAACTATGTTGAGGGCTGTTTTGAAGAAGAACTTGAAGATGTGAAAAGAATGTCTACCTCATGTAGAGTTTGCTTACAGCAGATCATTGCATTCTACCACAAAGATGAGCCATTTTCAGGTAGTATATGGTTTTAATCCTCACTCTCCTATTGATTTATTGCCTATTCCTACTTATGAAAAAGAAAATTTAGATGCTAGGAAGCGTGCTAACTTTATCCTTAAACTACATGAAACAACTAAAGAAAACATAGAGCACATGAATGCTAAGTATAAGATTACTGGTAATCATGGTAGAAAGAGTTTAACTTTTGAACCTGGTGATCTAGTGTGGTTACATTTGCGCAAAGATAGATTTACTAAATTGAGAAAGTCTAAGTTGATGCCTTGAGCTGATGGTCCATTCAAGGTGTTAGCTAAGATTAATGATAATGCATATATGCTTGATCTGCTTGTAGAATTTGGGGTTAGTCCCACATTTAATATTGTAGGTTTGAAGCCATATTTGGAAGACGAGGAAGAGCTTGATGATAGACCATGTGGAGGTGACCCCAGTTGTGTGATGAGTAATTGACATCTGTCTTAGGAAAGTCGAGTTTGGTTGGTGTGGTTTGGACCATGTCGTTGCGCGGTGCAATCGGTTTCGGTCGGACCTTGTCGAACTAGGTCGAACGTGCTTAAGTCGTTTATTTTTCGGTTCGATCGGTTTGGGCTTGAGTTTTTCTTCTGATGGTAATGTATGATTACATGTGTCGAGCGGTGCTATGTGATGTATTTCTTGTCTGTGATGGCTGCAGGACGTCGAGGTGGAGTCGTGGCGAGGCACGGGATGACCGGACTAGGCGCGGGCGGTGCCGAGGTCAAAACAGTCGAGGTGTGCCGAAGACGGCGAGGACTTGAGGTGGCTGCGTGGTTTGGAGGGCAAGGAATGAGGAAGATTCCTGGAAGGTGCGCGAGGGGCGTTTTGGTGAATACGCAAAGCTGCACTAAAAGAAGTGAATTGTGGATAAAGCGCCATAAGTTGTTGAGAGCTAATGGGTAAAGTGTGTTGCAAACCCATTAGTGGAGGCTATAAATAGAGAGGGTGTTCTCTAGTAGCATTTATGAAATGAGAGGATGAAAAATGAGAGTGATGTTTAGATAGGTAGCATGTGAGATGGATTAGGGTGTGTTTTTAGTTTTTGCTTGAGAAAGAGAGAAAGAAAGAATGTGTGAGGTTCTTTCTATGCTCTCCATGCGTATGGGGACTCGTGTGCGTGTGTTCTTGATGTGTACTGGCTATTGAATCCCCCAATAGAATCATTCTTGTCTCAGTTTCTTTGCTTGAAATGATATGGTGATCCACCTCTTTATGCTATGGTTTTTGTTCTGTATTTGTGTAGATGGTTCAGCAACGAAAGTTGATGAGTGATGTTTTTTTTTCTGTATGACAGCAATTGATGTGTCCCTTGCTGGTTTTACTTGTCTTTTTGTTTTCTTTTGCTGTTTTCATTTTCTCTATGCTGCAGTGACTATTTTCTACAGTTCTTGAGCCATTCGGCAGTAGGTTGGTGTGCAGCTTGGTCTCTCTTTTTGCAGTTTATTTCTCTGCTGAGTCTTGCCTATGTGCCATCAAAATGGAAGCTTGCTAGCAGTGTGTGCGGCAGCAACTTTGAGAGCAAAATCAACTGTCACTTCTTTTTGCTTTGATCTCTTCTTGTTCTGTATATCTCCTGTACCGTCAAGCATCCAGCCCATTTTCGGTTTTCTTCAGAGAGGCTTCTTCTCCTCACTTTCAGTTCTGTTTTCGGCCAGGACAGAAATGTCCTCTTATTCCTTTTCAGTTTTGTTCAGTTTTTGTCTTCTCTTTTGTCCATTTGAAGAAGCTTTTGTCAGGATGTCTGTTTTATTGGTTTCTCTCTGGTTTCACTTCTTTTCTGCAGAAAACTCTGTGCCTTCTATTTTCGGTTGTTGTCCCCTTGATCTTGTTTTTAGTTGTGTTTACTACTAGTGGCTACAGTCTGTGCTTTAATTTTAGCAGCAAGTTCTCTTGGATATGAGTTTAGTACCTACTCTTGGCTGCTATATTGCAATCCGATTGAAAGAATTTTTGGGGTGTGGTCGACAGTATTGAGGACTTTAGGCCAGCTTGCAGCATCTGAAGTCTTGTGGTTCTTTGTGTTTCTTCTTCTTTCCTATTTTTGGTTCAGTCCTTGCAGCTCACTGTCCTCTTCTAACTCCTTGGTTTGTGCTTTTCTCTGGTAATTTCTTCTGCCTTCATAACTACTATAGTTATCGAAGACGAAGACCTTGTGAGTACTTGGGGGTGATTTTTTTTGGGCACCATTCATCTCCTCTGTTGCCAATTCGGTCCAACACTTGAGTTATGGACAACTCAAATGTAAGAAAACAAGGATGATGAGGACATCACTTTCATACATACAACCATCATTTCTTATAATAGATTTGAATATATGCACTTGAAAGGTCCAATCATAAGAGCTCGCATACATCAATTGAACTATCAGATAACTTCATTTCTAGGAGAGTATTTTGTTCCTAATAAGAACATGCTGCTACCTAATGCATGTGATAATCTTTTAATCAGGAACTTAGGACCTGATCATTAAAGAAAGCATGTGTAATTCAATTCGGCCTCCGTAGACAGCATCAACTTCAAATGGGCATAACTTTCACATACGGATACCGTTTGAGCTCCACGAATACTTGATTGAAAGCTTATCTTGTCCTTTTTCCAATGGATCTAATCCCATCTGAAAACTCCTTTTGAGAACACCACAATCTGCAAAACAGTTTACTGTTGTCTCTAATTCCAAAACAAACTGGTGCTGCGCCACCTCCATTTGGGCCATAGGCCTTGTAACCCTAGGGGCGCGCACCCACCCCCCTGTTCGCCACCCTCTGGCCATCATCCTCATATAGTCTCATGTGTGCTACACATTAGTGTTTGGGTTTTGTTAGATTAAAGTTTAGCTTTGCTAATTTATATATTGTCCTCTTGTTCGATGATTATAATAACGACATTGTTCTTGGGAACATCACCTTCTAATACAATTCTTAATTTCTATTCACAATTTTAGATTGCTTATCTACCGTCCTCTTGCTTATTCTTTGATTGCTTGTAGGAATTGATCTTCGTGATCAGGTTGATTGTGCTTCTAGCAAGGTTGATAACAATCTTGGAGTTGGTTCAGTGATTGCCGGACATATTGGTCTTGTATGATTGGTAGCCAAATTGTGAGAGTCATTTCCTCAAATCGAATTCTCATTCTCGTCGAAAGATCGGGACACCCAACATTGCATCAGTGCTCAGCTAGGGACCGGTTTCACAAAAGACTAGTGAACATAGTACATGAAGTTTTCAGGGTTGTCCCATTGGAGAAGCCCACTAACGATGAGATCATGATATTAGTGGATGCCGTCCACACATTCTTCCAGTGGCCCAAGAGAGACATCGCCCTGGACCATTCCGTGCCGGCATCTTCCCAGCATGAACAGCTGGCCTCTCCACATGACCATCTACAGCATGCAACCTCTCTGACCCTCCCTTCGATGTCACCACGTGCACATAATCTGTATTGGTAGGCCACCATATTGGCTCCCATGAAGACCACATCGAGTATAGATCAACAATGTGCCCATTCGTCTCCCGTGAAGAACAAATACTAACGTGTTAGGAAGACCAAATCATAGAAAATCAAGGCGCCTCAAGAACGCTAAACTTTCTCGCTAGGGAAGCTATTGGTCCTGGATATGCTCGTAGTCAGCCTTGGAATGGGTGCTGCTTCTTTGCATGTGTGGTACATGCGAAAGACCAACCAGACGAGGACAAAATGCCCTATGGGTTGCACTATCAAGTACACGATAGGGCATTTTCTTGATGAGCCCAGCTACTTCGTTGTGGGTTTCGACAACTTGTTTGACCTTCTCAACCTGATACCCTTGATGTCTCACTTTTAAGATGCTAGAGATTGTAAGTATGTACAATTATTGTCTACATTCATGTAATACCGATAAATACCATAACTCCTTACTTATGTATAGACACATGATGTAGATGCCAAACAAAGAAATGAAACATTTGGTTTTCTTGACCCAAACTTAATCTCTGAGCAATGCATCAACGAAAATGCATCCTACATTAAGAATTATGTAACAACGGGACTGCTTGCTCACAATGATAAGTAGTACAAACTTCTACCCTAACCAGTGCTTTACTCATTGCTATACTCTGTGTACCGTTCATTTGCAATAGCTGAGGCTAACTTTTTTCAATCGTGTAGGTCGTTCACTGCGTATATGTAATACCCCGGAAATTGTTTAATTAATTGTTTAATTAATAGAGAGAGGGACTTTTGTGAAATAATTAAATTTATAAGAGTTTTGAGGGGTTTTATGAAAATTTAAGACAACACGGGCCTAGGCCTTGGCCGGTGGGTTTTCTTGGCCCAAGAGGGAGGGAGGCCACCTCTTAAAACCCTAGGCAGCCCCACCCCTGCGCCTCCACCCCTGCGCCTCCACCCCAGCAGCCGCCGCCCGTGCTGCCCGGCGTCTTCGTCCCGGTGCGCCGTCGTCGTCTTCATCGTCGTCGTCTCCTCCCGGTGCGCCGTCGCCGGCGTTCGTCGCTGTACCGCGTGGATCCGGAGGAAAGAGAGGAGGAGATCGCGGGCGTGTTCGTCGCCGTGTTCATCGTGTTCGTCGACGTGTTCGTCGTCGTGTCGTCAAGGGTAATCCCTGGTAGTCTCTAGATTGGTTTTTAATCAAGTTAGATTCGTCGGTTTTCTGGGCTGCTGGGACGGTAGTTGTTTCTCGGCGGTTTTGATCTAGTTTCGTCGGGATTCAGGTCTGGACCCCTTCTAGAAAGTTGTATAGGGTTTAATTATCTTTCCAGGGAGTACAAGAACACGTGATTAGGATTTGTGTAGCGAAAGTTATGAATTTTCTAGTGTTACTGTTCTGCAGATCGGGGTAGTTCTGGACAGAGTTTAGTAGATCGGTTTGTGCGACGGAAATAGTTGCGATTCAGGAGTCCTTAAAATTGAGAAAGTTGTAGATAAGTTTCTTAGCTTTCAATAGAGGTAAAGAAGTCCGGATTCCGAATTTCTGGGCGAAAGTTATGCCTGTTTTAGTGCGCTGTCCAGAGAGTCCGACGTGAATTTGGATGCTTTAGAAAAGGGTTTGGATCGGCTAGTTAATTGCAGAATCAGAGAGTCTCCCCAACTAAGTTTTTGTAGATAATTTAATTATCTTTCCAGAGAGTCTAAGAACGCTTAATTTTGAGTTATGTACTGAAAGTTATGATTTTTGGAAGTCGGCTGTCTGTGGTTGGGCAGATTTGGCCGAGGGGAGTTGGGGATTTAATTGAGATAAATTGTTGGGTTAATTGGGGTTGCTATTATTTTATATCTAGAAACCCGCTACTATCATGTTGGTAATTATTAATTAAATATTCAGGAGGAGAGCGGATTCCGGGGGTTGTGCCTTCTACGTGTTCTTCATTTTCTCGCGGTTGAGGCAAGTATATTTGTGATGTGAAAATCTGTGTGTTTATGGATTTGTTGAATTGTTTGGATGATGGTTGAATCATGACTGTTTAAATTGTGAGTATGAGTAAGTGATGAATTGAGAATGCTATTTATGTTCTGTTTACATTATGGCATTTATGAGATTGGTTGATGCGTAGTATGGTGAATGCTCGTTATCTTTGATACATTCACATATATGCATCATATTGAGAATTGTTGAAGTCTTGATCATGCGGTGATCAAGCATCGAGGTCCCCACACTTGCGGTGTGGGCAATTGGTCCCCTGCAGAGGGTGCAGGCATGGTGTGCATTGACGGATGCACACTCCGCGTACCGGTAAAATGCGAAAGAGATGAGAAAGAGGAGCTTTTGATCATAATGCATAGCATGAAATTCATATGTAATATGTTTAACTTGAGAGTTAATGTTCATGTTTGCATTTGTTACGATTTATACTTACGAGTCATTGGACTCACTCTTCTTTGTTGTTTTGTTGTTGTTGTTTGTTTATTTTAGGTACCTTCACGAGGTCGACATGCATGGGAATAAAGAGTGATTAGTATTGTTGCACTTGCACGAAATATTCACCATGGAGAAGATAGAGAACTCTAATTATTATTTGTTGATTAGTTCAAGTGGTATTTGATTATGACCTTCAGATTAAGATGTAATAATGGATTAGAACTTCTTCATATTGCTTCCGTGCTTTACTTAAGTTTTATAGATGTTTCTGCTTAGTAGCCAAATTACTTTGCTTGCGGTTATTCATACCTTTTGATAATATTGTTAGAACTTCATTTTTATCAATAAACAAAGGAGGCTCTACCGAAATTTTATAGAATGTCTTAGTATAGTTTTATTATGTTGTTAGTTTGGTAGCATTTCAGGCCATTGTTTGGCTGGGGTGTTACAGTATATTGCCAAAGGAGGGAGACTCGTGGAAGGGAACACAACATTGTGACATCTGACGCAATTTTTTGTACCCTCTAGTACACAATAATCCTATAACACACTTCATAATTAATGATGCCTCTCAAGTTGAACGAACCTATGTATGTAATTCTATTTTCGCAGTGCCACCAGTAGTTATAGGGTAATGTATGTGGATTCTATGTTTGCTGCCATTTGCAAAAATCATGGGTGGTAGGCCTAAGAATCTCGAAGTTTGTCAATGTCACAATAATTATTTCCTACTTATCAATTAATATATATATAAGTGCTTACGACTTTACTCTTCCTAGCGACAGGGCATCAAGATCCCTTTAAGTACAGTCCAAATGAATGAACTCTCCAAAATTCAAGGATGACTCGCCATCTTCTTAATGATGGATGTCACTGATCCAAAAGGAGAGTTTCACTGAATAATATTTTCTTACTGTATCTATAATAATGTTGTAAAAACATTATGACAATTCATCTGTAATCAATCTGTAAATATGTTTATCTGTGATATATATATATATGTATTTGTGATCGATATATGTGTATTTGTGATATATCTACGTATTTGTGTATTTGTTTGCATTTGTTATCTACATATTGTTTTCATAGGGCATGGCTATCATTTTTCTGATGCTAGCTGAAAAACAAAACATTTCTATATAGAGCGAACTATCACAAATGGTTTTGTGGTATAAACCGTCGGTGAACTCCTACTATCACAGATGGTTCTGTGCACCAACTGTTGGTGATATGTAGGCCGTCAAAAGCGGTTGGTAAATACAACCGTTTGTTATAGACAACATATCATAGATGGTTTCGTAGTTGAAACCATCTGTAATTGTTGGTAATGAAAGCTAATCCAAATGCTAAGAAAATCGACTTAGAGTTAACAAAAAGTGAAGCAACTTCCAAACACCACTGAATAGCGTCCGCTTTTATAAAATACCATTGAAAATACTCTCTCTATTATATGCCACTGAATAGCCCCAAAATTCTATTATATGCCACTGCCATTAGTTGACCGTTAGGGCTGAGCGTTATATTCTAGAAAAAGACCAAAATACCCCTAGTAAAGACTGAACAACTAACTTATTTAAAATAGTAAATAGCCTCCAAAAATTATGAAAATTCATAGGGGTATTGTTAAATATGTCAGAGAGCTAAGAAATTTTTTTAAGGTGCTGTTCAAAGAAAATTTTTAGATTTTTAATTTAAATGCTAATAAAGGCTACTATTTACAAACAGAGACTAAATGAGGTCTACAAATTTTGAAACAATTCTCACATGCTCCTCAGATGTCACATAGCTCCCAAAAAAATGATTTTCTATTTTTCTATAGTGAATTTGTCCTAGTTTAAAAAAATAGCTCAAATAGCCTGATTTTGGATTTAAATTTCAAAAATAGACAAATGGTCAACAATAGAACAAATGGAGGAGTCAGTTCACGAAATTTTATATTTTAGTTGTGCACTACCCCAATGATCCACCAAATTTTTTTTAGTATTTTTGACTAAGCCAACTTGCCCTATATTTAATTTTTATCATATGGACAGATTTGAACTGAGAACAAAATCTTCTTTTTCCAGGGGCAAGCGTACCAATGACATATAATAGAATTTTGTGCTATTCAGTGGCACATAATAGAGATTGTATTTTCAATGGTATTTGTTAGAAGTGAACACTATTCAGTAGCATATAATCAATTATCTCTTAGAAAACAAGAGAGCTTTTATTGCGCTATATCACCTAAATGTTCCATTTAGGATTCATTTATGAAAAAGAGTTAATTAGATATATGCCATAGTAGAGTTACCACTTTTGAGATCTGCCGCTGATAAGTAGGGATGCAAATGGATCGAATACAGACGGATAATGTCTCTACCATATTTGTTTTCATATTTTTGCTCGGATGCGGATATGAATACGGATACTTCGGATACGAATACAAATACGAATAATATCGAATACAGATACGGAGCGAATATGAATCGAAACGAATACGGTCACGAATATTTATCGGAACATGAAAAACCCCGTAAACTATACATCCAAAATCAATGAAAACACATAAATAGTTTATCTTGTCAAAACATTCATGAAATCTAAACAAACATAAGTATTTTTATCCACAATAGTCATACCGTTGTATAGATTTTAAATCTTCAAGTGGCAGTTATTTTTTTCTAAAGTCCTAAATAATTCTTAATAGATTGCTACCATTTACATGTGGCTAATAAATTAATTAAGTATTTAAATTTGCATCAAAATGATTTAAACGGGAGTACATCAATTTAATTGGTACAGAATTTAATCCACCGACATTATTAAATTTATTTTTTAATAAATATAAATATTTGCTAGTGGTGTTCGTAATTTAATATGACTAAGGAATCTAATGCCTAATGGTAATGGAGGCTTATGGCTTGGTTGGGCTAGTGGCAGGGGAGATGAGAGAGTCTGACTTGGGTTGGGCAATGTTGGGCTGAAATCCCAGATATTCGTTTTCATATTATCCGGATAATCTATATTTGTATCCGTATTCGCCGGATATCAGGCCTACTGTATTCGTATCCGTATATGACAAAAATATCCGTATTCGTATCCGATCCGAGAATTATCCGAAGAAAATCCGATCAGACACAATCTGTATCTGTTTTCATCCGGATCGGTCGGAAACTATCCGATCCGTTTTCACCCCTACTGATAAGTTGCGGCTTCGAGAGATGCCACTCCTTAGTGGCTGAAACTTCACATATGCCATTATGGGCTTTTGAGCCCATTTCGTTGCAATACACCTCTTGCATTTCACTTTGCATTTGCGTATGGACAAAAATGCCCTTGCATCTCCTACCTTATCCCTTACTCGTCTCGACCCAGCCAGATTACTCGATCCCCATTCTCCAACTGAATCGACCTAGTCCGCGTCCGCAAGCCCGTAGACCCAACCATCTTCATTGCGTGTTCCATCTCTGTCGCACCATCCAAGTCCGTCGTGTCCTCCATCTCCGTTGCGCCCGCCACCATGCAGCAGAGCAAGGGCTGAAGGAGCCCAACAAAGGCGCCATCATCGTCTTCGAGCGGTGTCACAGGCTACAGTACGAACTTCGCAGGAGAATGGGGATCGAGTAATCAGGTTTGGTCCAGCCGAGTAAGGGATAAGACACGAGACTCAGGGGCATTTTTGTAACATCCCATTGTTGAGAAGTTTTTGAGCTAATGCAAGGATTTTCAAGTCTACTTTCAATTTCAAAAATTTCAAATCTAATCTGCTGTTTGCCACTAATAAAAGATTTCCAGGCCCCACCTGTCAGGGAACACCCTCTCTCCTCTTTTATTTTTTTTGGATTTTCTTGAGAATAAATGTTTGAGGAGCTCATTCTCTCTTGTCGTAACTCTAAATTTAATAAAAACTTGTTTCTAAATTTTTCTAAAATCAAGATCTACCTATTGGTACTGGTTTTGTTCAAGTTTGAGTTCATTTGAATTTTATTTGGCATTTATTTGTTTTCGCTCATCTGTGTTTACTTTTTCGGTATGTTCTTCCAGTAGAGCTCGAAGGTGTGAACGAGCCCTCGATTGAAGCAGCACAAAACCCCCTAAGCTTTTGATCCAGGCGAGTCAATACTTTGATAATTTTGATCCTATATTTCATGTGAAATTATGTTCGTTTAAATTATCCCAATTGCATGCTTTACTTTATATGCAACCATATGTTACTCATAAGGTACGTAAACATCCACTTGTCGATTTAGTAATATAATACCCCATCTTTGACACTTGATTATCCATGAGCCATGTCACCCTAGATAATACTATTAATCCCGATAGCTATAAGTCAAATTAAATGTCGTGCAAAGGTCTTGTCTAGAGTCCAGGGCACTAGTTGCCCTAATCATTAATCTTTAAATATGAAAACTGGCTTTGGGATAGTCACGGGTGGTAAGAGTGGTGGGTGTGGATGTAACACGAGAATCTATGGTTTGTGGAATGAACCGCCTGGACAATTTAAGGACTTAATCCTGTGATAACCTCTTCTTGTACAACAGTACAGCCACAAGCTGGCAAAATGTAGCCTGGGCTGAATAATTTACTAGACCCTCTACTCAGCTCACGGAGGTCGGGTGTAGGTGGGTAATAAGAATCCCTCATTGAATGGGACACCGGATAGAGGTGACGTTGCCAAGGCTAGTATTTGTGGAGAGTGGAGTCCGACCGCGCTAACCTGTTGTTGACATCCCGCACAACCTATGGAAGCAACCCTATAGGGGTGAGATGCTAGAGGGCGAGGTATTGTAAACGCCTCGTGATAATATCTTGTGTGCGTGACTAAGGAATCGCGTAGGCCCGTCGGGTTGATTGTCTCTTATGGGTAAAGATATACATTCTCTGCAGAGTATAAACTATTTGAATAGCCGTGCCCACGGTCAAGGGTGGACATGGGAACTTCCTTGAGTTAGTTCTATTTCAAAACCTTTGAGGGTGGGAAGAAAGCTATTAAGTGTATGTAAACCTGACTTTGAAAATTTTCCTGGAAAAATGTACTTCAGAGTTGTTGATAAGGTGGAAGTAGCGTAATGATCAAAAGCTAGCATAGGTGGATGGAACCTACACCGTTATAAATATTGCACAATTTCAAACTCTTTAAAGCACGATTGTAAAATGCTAAGTCATAGGAATTTTAATTATGGTTATTCCAAACGTCGCTTTAAGCAGATAAAAGAACCTAAGCCACCCTTTGTTTTAAATTATTCTGCATGCATATTTTTATTCAATGTATTCAATTTAGTTTCAAACTTAGTTATTGCCTACTTGTTAATTCCTCCATTGATATTAATTCCTGAATACCTTATCACCCTAGAATAAACTCTGATTAGTACACTAGTATGGACTAGAGAATTTTGTATCAAATGCTTAGACCTGCTTAGATATAATTTTTTATTTTTGATATCTTTTTTACGTAAAATGATAAGCCTTTGAAATGTACTCTTAACTTCGGTGAGTCAAGAAAGACATGAATTATTTCAAAACAAAATATAAAATCTAGTTTAGACTTAGGCAAATGGTATGGTGGTGGGTGCTTGCTGGCACACGTTGTCGTTCAGTGACACAATGGTGATGTCAGGCACAAGGGGTAAGTGGAAAGAGCCTAAGTCAATTAAGGACCGGTCTGTGAGCTATTGCTACAAAGCCCTATTGTACTACCACAAGGCTAGTATGAGACAGTCCTGGCTGACTAATTTGTGGGTCCCAACCTGAGTGTCGCAATAGGCTGAATGTGAGCGTGACGTAGGCCATAAGAAGTCTCACACAGTACAAGAGGGGGCCCCTACTTGTGGATTCATGTTGTGGTGAAATCTTAATGGAGATGTGGCCAGGTTGACAGCTTTGCATCGCAAAGGCCTTGTTATGATCTCTTCGTCGCACACCCAAGAAAGTGTGTTAATCGCGTAGCAATATGAGATGATCATGTATTGTAGATAAAGCTATACAACCTCTACAGAGTGTATAAACTATCCTGGATAGCCATGCCCACGGTCATAGGCAAGCTAAGTAAGGGATGGACCTGCACTAACGATATCTATGTTGATTACAATACTGATTTTATTTATAATATTAAATTCAGAAATTTCTAATCTATTTATTGTATTCCTTTAAATGTTGTTTTACACTCAACTAACCTTATGTGCCTTCACTTGTTAGCCCTGCATTATTATGCATTTTCTCGTGTAACTTACAGAGTACATTTTATGTGCTCACCCTTATTTAATTCTGTTGCTTAGAGGAGGACTACTTCGACTTCAGTGAGGATTGGGACTTATAGGTCGCGTCTTACTGTCATTTGCCTGTGGCGAACTTGTTGGTCTTCTTCTACTTCGGTGTTTATCTTTGGTTGCTTATATTTAATTTGGCATATATGCCGTGGATGTAAACCTTGGCCAAAACGTTGCACTCTTTTAATTAATAAATGTTGTCATTGTGCTTGATATGTATCTCTAGCTGATCCTGGACTAGTGCGATTTACACAGAGGGTTTCGGAGTTGTTGCTCTGGCATCCGATGAATTAAAAGTTATAATTTTTGTAAGCCAGCTATCTGGAAAGTTGTCGTCTTTTGGCAGCACGTGGTAAACTACAGATGCAAATTATTAAATTGATTAATTAGAGTTTTTTATTTGCATTAAAAGTGTAGATAACAGTCTAAGGATTCTAGAGAGTCCTAGAACATGAATTTTGATTCGGTAGAATGGAAGTTATAATTTTAGGAAGACTGTTATCCAGAAATCGGTTGCTACTGGACACAATCATGGGAAACTATTAAACTGACTACGTAGATGGCAGAATAAAATTTTTGGCATAACTAGAAAGAGGTAGCTAATTTTTTGTAGATTCTAAAAATGCTATAGTTTATAGTATTTGCATAAGTAGGTTAATAGATATGACATTATTACGCCTATTGTCCAAAAGATGACAGATTTATCTTTTGGGTTAAAACGGGGTGTTGAATGATTTAATTCAGAATTGTGGCCAAGTAAGAAACTATAGGAAATTTTGTGTAGCTTCTATAAATGGTGTGGTTTTCTATGATAGGGCTTGAGAGTCAAAAGATATGCTATTTTTAGTACCAGGATAGTAGGGGAGAATGTCCGGTAAAAAGGGTGTAGTGCGGATTTGGGAAGCATGTAGGAGCGATATCATTTAATTGTGGGTCTTGTACTGCTATGGCTTGTATTGAGATTGAGTATTTACTATACGAGGAGTAGCATCAGAGTTGGTGCCATCTTCTAATCAACTCGTTCGTCGCGACTAGAAAAGGCAAGTGTGTGGTGGAATGATATTTGAGTATTTAAGCTTGGTGCTATGTTTAAATAATTAGTTGCATGGGTTTGATCTAACTCATGGAACTTCCTTAATAAATATAAAATAATAAAAGAAGTTATTAAATTAAAAATCATGCCATGATGTTCGTCAATCGGCTATGTCTAGCCATCTTTGAACCCGAAGCAAAATATTCCTATGAATATTCCTTTGTCATTGAACCATCCATGACATCCTTCTTGGCAGATTTCCCTTATGTCGTCCCCCACTTCGCTCAAACCCCATTAACTCCATCAACATTCCGCGCCTAATAAACTTTACCTCAGATCACCTGCATAATCTTAATAAAACCTAATTAAGTTCAATCATATTTATTTAGACTTTTGAGTTATTTGCATTTATTTGGATTTAGTTGTTTATCGTGTAATTAGAAATCAGTGATGGTGTCGGAATAAACGAGTATCACCGACGGTTTTTACCGATGAACCGTCTGTGATACTGAAATATCACAGACGGTTTTATTAAAAACCATCTGTGATAATCCTACTACACATTTATTGCGCCGCTCAGAACCTCATTTGTCTTCATTTCGATCCAGATCTAGCTGGTGCTGCACTCTGTCTTCATTTCGCTCAGAAGGCGATTTCAGGCTAGTTAATTTGGTGGTAGGAGGTAGAGATAGAGCTTTGAAGATTCATTAATTCCTGGTTTCCCTAGATATGGTTAGTAATGAAATTTATTTTTCTTTGTATTACAATTAAATCTAAATTTTGGTGAGTGTTATTGAAGATGGTTTGCATTTACTTGACCATACATGAACAGTTCCCGTCATGTGGGAGGCCAAATTTGTCAAAATTGTTGGTTATATACCTTTAGCGATCGCTGGGGAAATAGCTGTTGTGTTTATAATATGAATTAAGCTAGCAAAGCCTCAATGCATGTGGTATATATGTAGTAATAATTAATTAATTTAATTTTTAATACTAAGTTGTTATATATATGCATAATGTAGGACCAATTTGGATGTATGCATGAACCGTGTGTTGAAGAGTACATTAATGGCGTGTCTGCTTTTACAAGAGCTGCCGAGGAGAATATGTTGAATAACGGGTGGAATATATGTATTGTCCATGCACTGACTGCGAGAATTTAAACATGTTTACGAACCGAGAGCAGATTGAAGCGAACTTAATTCGGAGGGGTTTCAAAAAGGGTTATATGTGTTGGACCAGTAATGGCGAAGTCAATGTTATGCCGCCGGATGACATTGCCAGTGAAGTGAATGATATGCCGCGGAATGACATCGTCGGTGAAGTGAATGATATGCCGCCGGATGATGTCGATTTTTGTTCGGATTCGGATAGGTTGCATGATTCGCGATGTAGAAGAGAATTATGATGAGAGAGAGTATATTAAATTCCGGGGCTTGATGGAGGACTCGGAGAAACTTTTGTTCACGTGTTGCTGCAGGTCAAAGTACATGAAGTTGTCGGTTGTGCTTGAACTGTTGAAATTGAAGGCAAACAACGGTTGGTCCGACAAGAGTTTTATGGCGCTACTAGGACTTTTAGCAGACATACTTTCGGAGGGAAATGAGTTGCTTAAAACCATGTATAAAGCCAAGAAGGTTCTTTGTCCATTGGAAATGGAAGTAGAAAGAATACATGCATATTCGAACGACTGTATCTTGTACCGTAAAGAGTATGCAAACATGCTTGTATGTCCGATGTGCAACGCATACCGATACAAACGTAACAATCAATCAGATGACGGGGAGGGAACAGAGGTGAAGAAAGGACCCCCTGCTAAGGTGGCATGGTATTTTCCTATAATTCCCCATTTGAAACTGTTTTTGCAAATCCAAAGGAGGCAAAATTGCTGCGTTGGCACTCGAAGGAGCGCAAGAAGGATGGAATGCTAAGACACCTTACTGATTCCACCTAGTGGAGAAATATCAATAGGATTTTTGCAGACTTCGGTGCAAAACCAAGGAATATAAGGTTTGGACTGAGTACAGATGGAATGAATCCTTTCAATAGCATGAGCAGCCGACATAGCACTTGGCCCGTGACTTTCTGTATCTATATCCTTCCTCCTTGGTTGTGTATGAAGCGAAAGTATATTTTGCTGTCGATACTTATCCAAGCGCCAAAGCAACTTGGGAATGATATTGATGTGTACCTAGTACCGTTGGTGGGAGATCTAAAAGTACTGTGGAACGAAGGGGTACAGGTATGGGATGCATACAAACGATGAACTTCACTTTGCACTCCTTAATGTTCTGCACCATAAATGATTATCCTGCCCTTGGTAACCTGTCAGGCCAGAGTACAAAAGGTGCCAAAGCTTGTACTCACTGTTTAGATTGTACCGAGAGTGTGTGGCTGAAACACTCACGCAAAACCATGTACATACGTCACCGCCGGTTCCTTCGGAGGACTCACCCATACCACAAGATGAAGAAACAATTTGACAGAGAGAAGGAGGACGGTTCAGTTCCAAGGCATTTAAGCGGAAAAGTGGTTTATAATATGGTTAAGGATTTAGATGTTGTCCTCAGAAAGGGACGTAAATTGAGGGCTCATGAGAAGAACATGTGGAAGAAGAGATCAATATTTTAGGACTTACCTTATTGGGAGTACTTAGATGTTCGACATTGCATCGATGTCATGCACGTAGAAAAGAATGTATGTGACAGCTTGATTGGTCTCTTACTGAACATTCGTGATAAAACAAAGGACGATGCCAACGCACGGCTTGACTTGGCTGATATGGACATCATTCATGAGTTAGCACCGACAAAAATAGATAATGGAAGAACGTACCTTCCCTCTGCGTGTTACACTCTGTCCAAGGCCGAGAAAACAGAACTGTGCTAGTGCCTGCATGGTGTCAAAGTTCCGTCTGGTTACTCCGGCAACATGAAGAAAATTGTTTTGATGCAAGATTTCAAGTTAAATGGCATGAAGTCTCATGATTCTCATGTGCTGATGACACAGATGCTCCCTATTGCAATTAGAAATATTTTGGCGATCAAAGTCCGAGAGACAATCATGAGGCTATGTTATTTCTTTAATACAATTGCTCAGAAGGTCATTGATCCCGAAGGACTAGATGCTCTACAGGACGAGGTGGTGATGACTCTATGTCATTTTGAAATGTATTTCCCTCCTTCGTTTTTCAATATCATGGTCCATCTCATTGTTCATGTTGTGTGGAAGATAAAAATGTGCGGACCCGTATTCCTACGTAGCATGTACCCATTTGAGAGGTTCATGCGTTCTCAAGTCCTATGTACGGAATCGATCTCAGTCGGAGGGCAGCATCGTCGAAGGTTATGCAAACGAAAAGGTCATTGAGTTTTGTGTGCCTCAATCTTGTCATGAGGGGGGCTCAAGGGTATCGGAACTATCGGAAGGAAAGCAATCACTCCAGATATGGCCGCGTATGCTCAAGCCCATTTCACGGTCTTGCAACACATGACTGAAGTAGCGCCTTATGTCGACCAGCATAAGGATGTGCTTCGGCAACAGAATCCGGAGCGGCCGGATGTTGGATCATAAGGCAACACAACAATCGGTTCAACCAATGGTTGAAGGAACAAATCGCTAGGAGCTCGCCAAGTGAGATGCTAACATGGTTGGCAAAAAGGCCAACATTTACAGTTGTGATATTGCAAGGATATGACATAAATGGGTACACATTTTATACACAGGCTCAAGATGTAAAGAGAACTAACCAGAACATAAATGGGTATAGATGCACTCAGTACCGATGGGTTGAGAAACTCGTACTATGGGTTCATAGAAGAGATTTGAGAGCTTGACTACGTGGTTTTCAAGATCCCCTTTTTTCGGTGCCGTTGGGTGCATCTCCCATAGGTGAAGGTTGACAAGTACGGTGTCACTACCGTGGACCTCCAACGTGTCGGATACAAAAACGAACCATTCGTACTCGGTAACGAAGTTGTTCAAGTTTTCTATGTAACCGATCTGGCAAATAAGAAGCGCCATGTAGTTCTTCATAGAAAAAGGAGAATTTTCGGTTTAGAGAATGTACTGGATGAGGATGAATACAATTAATTTGACGAGTTACCTCCTTTTGGAAATGGCATAAGGGTCGACGACGAACAACGTGACGAAACTAGTTACATACGCATTGATCATCATGAAGGGATAATTTTTAAAGGAATTAAGTAAGTGGAATGAGAAAGTACGATATGTGGGCATTTGCATTTATGTATATAACAATGCATGTGTGTGATGTATTTATAAATTTTTATTTATGTATATAACAATGCATATGTGTGATGTACTTGTGAATTTGCATTTATGTATATGTGAAAATGTGTCATACATATGTATTTCTATGTTCACTAGGCTATTGTAAAGAAATACTGGTAATTGGTCTTATTACGATTGCTCTTTGGTTGGTGTAGAGTTATTCGTTCTTGTTGTTGTAAAAAATATCGATAATTAGTCTTATTACGATTGCTGCTTGGTTGGCGTGGTAATAAGCGGCGGTGTGTGGCGAGAGAGGGCATAATCTGAGACAGTTCTAGTTTAGAATCATCTGTGATATAGTTATCACAGACGGTTCTAAACTAGAACCGTCTGTGGTACATATTTATCACAGACGGTTCTAAATAGAAAATCAGTAGGCCGTAGCCGCCGCTCCTGTGCTAGCCAGCCCCCCCAACCATCCGAGTAGTTGTGCGTCCAATCCTACGACGAAACGCGAGGCCATATTCCCTGTGGACGACATCCTGGTAATAATTATTATCTCTGGAATGCTCGATCCGTTGATAGGCCTATTGGAGTAACTAATTTTGTATCGTTACGTAGGAGGCTATGAAGTGCACGTTCCAAGTGAGATATGCCTCCGTTTTCTTGTGCGCTACGTGGGGCCAGGCATATCCGTCTGCTCACGGGGCCACGGTGCACCGTACACCTGTAGGACCAGGCTTCAGAAAAGTTCATGTGGATGGTGTGTATGCCAATTTCGAGATCGTCCCGCTACCGAAGCCCCCCAACGACGAGATCGTGACTCTAGGGCAAGCCATTGGAACATTAATCCAGTGGCCCAAAAGCGACATCTGCCTGGAGCCTTCTTCACCGGTGGCAGGTCCACAAGGGAAGTCTGAACCAGAGCTACATGCACTGGTGCCATCTCCACAATGCCTATCTCCACCGCTACCTGCACCGGTGCCAATTCCACGTGTGCTATTCCCGGTGAAGCAACTTCCATCGGTGGTACCTTTACAGTTGACTACCGTGAAGTCGACCTACAAGCGAGGTAGGACCAATTCAAAGAAGACAGATGATGATATCCCCTACCTGCCATTAGCCCGCAAATTCGTGCTAGGCGAGCCGATGATCGTCCCGGAAGAGCTCCTCCTAACCCTAGGATTGGGTTGCCAGAGATTACACTCTTTTTATATGGAACAGACCAATAAGCCACAGGCAGAATGGCGCTCAGGTATCACTATCAAATTCAGGCCGGATCATTTCTAGCACAACAATCATGATTGTGTCTTAGCGGTGACCTTTGAGGATTTATTTGATCTTTTCAATCTCAGCGCTCTCGACACCTCACTCGTTCGATGCTGGACGCTGTAAGTGTGTACAATCACAGTCTCTATTCATGTAATACTGATATATGTCATATATAATTTGTTGCTTTCTGTGTATATATATAGATACATGCTGACTAAAACTAGATCTTCAAAACCACAATTGGTTTCCTGGACCCACACTTGGTCGCCATGGATACCATCAGCGAGGATGCATCCTTCGTCGAGAGCTATATTACAACGACACTGCTGGCTCACCGCGATAAAGAATTTGTTCTTATGCCATACAATAAGCGGTTCCATTGGAATTTAACTATAATTATCCCAAAATGGAACAAGGCAATATACCTTGATTCCTTAAGTAAGAACAAATTCGAGTACACAATTATCGGCCAATTACTCGATAGGTAAGTACATTTTATCCATACATAACTATATTGTACTCTTTCTTTCCTTTCGAATGACTAAGCTAACTTTTTTGAATCACGAAGGTCGTTCACCACGTCTGTTGCATAGACACGTGGCTCGACGGAAGGGGCCAAGCCCTTGAAACATGTTCAAAATTTTTCAGTATTCATTAGTACATATTAATTAATCATATACAACACTTGGTAGTAATGCCTCTTGAATTAACATATTCTATTTTTTGCAGTGCCACCAGCAGCTGTCGGGCAACACGTGTGGATTCTACGTTTGCCACCATATGAGACTACTCCTCGATTCCTCGAAGATCACCAATTCTAAGGTTTGTCAATCTTCCCACATTTATTTCATACTTATTAGGTTATATATGTACGCACGTTGATATTCCTATCGACAAGCTGTGCCCATCTCTACAACTGCATTACAACAGCCGGACCTTGCACAAATTCGAGGAGCATGCGCATTCTTTTTTATGTCTAAAGTCGTAAATTCAAATGGAGAGTTCCACAGCGTATAATAATTTTTTGTTTGGGATAAGATATTGTCATTGATTGTAATTTTGTATTTGTTAATGGATATTTTATTTCATTTCAATTAATTGATTTGCGAAATGGATGTTTTATGGTTGTGAAATAAATTGAGATGTGAACTGGATCTATATGTACATGTTGATCTGCTTGTTTCAGAGGGCATGGCTAGCATTTCCTAAGGCTAACCAATAAACAGAAATAGGTTTAGGCGTAGAAGGGAATATCAACTAAAAACCGTCTGTGATAGTTTATAAACACAGACGGTTCTTAACTAAAACCGTCTGTGATATGTATAATCACAAACGGTTTTTAACTAAAAATCGTCTGTGTTTATAAACTATAAGAGACGATTTTTAGTTAAAAACCGTCTGTGATATTTGTCACCTCAGACGGTTTGAAAACCGTCTGTGATGACCTCATATCATTACTGACCCATAAATTTAGACGGCTCACAAAACCGTCTGTGATGACGTTTCTGAACCGTCTGTACTACGGTTTTCTGTAGTAGTGCCCACTCCTTGACTTTGGACATAAAACCTTCTCACCTTAGGAATAATGGTTAACATACTTATGATAAGTCCATATATTAAGCACCATGCTTAGTCTTACGTAGACACTCGGGGCATTAATTTTCCTTGATATCATTTCAAACTTGAAAAATCAGTTTGGGCGGTCATTGGTGGGAAAATGGCTGGTGTATTGTAAAATGATTATTTTATGTTCCCCAAAACTCCAAGTTGCTTAATATCTAAGCGGATGGTATGGGGGGTTGTTGCAGTGGATGCACGAGGGTGTTGAATTGTGGTAGAAACGCCTAGAAAATTTTAAAGACTGAATCTTGTAGTGTCTACCCATGTAAAACAGTGCAACCACAAGTCTATAATGGATATGACATGGCTAACTAATTTGTATCGACCCAATGTGGGTTGCACCATAGGTATGAACACGGGAAAAGGAATGGCCGCATCCCTTTGATGTAACGGTGTAAGAGAGGGCTTCTGGAGGGATGGTCACATCCTACAACGGTGGAAACCTTATCGGGTGTCACCTCACTAGGAAGATGCCTGGTAAAGGCCTTGTGATGATCCTCTTGATCTGCTTTTCTAAAGAAACAGGTGGAACATAATAAGTTAGTTGTCTCTTGTGGATAAAGTTACCTCTACAGAGTGAAAACTATTCGAACAACCAATACCCACGGTCATGGGCGGGTATGGGAAGCTCCTGGAGTTAGTTCTATTTATAAAATGATATTTGTGGTTGGGATGAAAACTAGTTTGTGTTGCCCAGGGTGGTCGGTCCCAATGAGAAAGATAAGTGGATATGATGGTAGAAAACTAGCATATGGTGCAAGTAACCACGTAACAATGGATAAGATCTATACTACTATTATTGCAATCTTTCACATACTTTAGAAAAATCTGTTTAGTTAAAATTGCTAAGTCTCAGGAATTTTATATATCTGTATCTTAAAATTGTGGTGTTTCGCAAATAAAAGAACCTTGAGCCTCCTTTTGTTCAACCTTTCATCTATTATTATTGCATTCTATGTGGTGGCTTGCTGAGTACCTTTGTCCTCACTGTTGCTCAATTACTATTATTCAGTAAGTCAGAAGAAGAAATACATAAAGGATCGCGCGAAGGCTACGCAAGCAGAAAACAAAATTTTTCTACCGCGCACACAAGAACATCATGCTTAAGGAGGGATCATGGATCGTTACCACTAGACGCGCAGCAGCAAGTGAAGAAGAGTTGGAGAAGCCGATCCAACCACGCGTCGAGGTAGTAGTGGAAGTAGTCGATCGTCCCGAACCGATCGTCTCCTCCACGCGATCAACCGCACCACCAGCGGATCAATCGTGAGGTTGTTGATGCCGATCAACGCCGCAACAAGCGGCGTCTCCACCGGTATCCACACGTCCGGTGGAACGCCGATCGCGAGTGTACCAGCACTCGCGAGCGGCTAGGGTTTGGCTCTGGAGGTGGCGGCTACGGATTAGCTCGGGATTATCGGATCGTTCCCTCGGCCCTCGCCTCCATATATAGACCTCCTCACTTGGGCCTCGTGGACCGAGGCCCAATAGGAGTCTATCCGGATCTCTATCCGAATTGAGCCCATATCCGAATCACATTCGAATTAGTGTTCCAACCCGTTAAGTGTGCGACCAGCAGGTTCACGTATACTTGGTCGCGACCGAAACACCTTTCCGGTCACCACATTAATAGCGGCCTCTAGCAAGACATATTAACACCAAAGTATACGTAAAGATCATATCGGCTGAACCTGTAATGTTCTCATGTACTAATCCCTTTGCCTCACGATATAGATTAAGCTCAAGGCGAGACCTGTGTCATCCTCTTTATAGCTCAATTCGGATCCCAAAGTAAGCTACTACGCATGCTGGGAACCATGATGATCTCAAGTCTAAGGATTCCACATAAACACTACTTGAGACCAGCGATGACACATGGAATCTCTGCGGTGTCTCATGGCGGGTCTATCCAACATATGTTCACTAACACATGTCCATATTATTGATTTGGTATCTCCATACCATGATCCATGAGACATGATCATCAATCAATACATATCTTGATCTTTGAATCATATTTGTTCCTCATATGAAATATAATCAGGGATCATTTAGAAATAGCAACATTTTGGCATTAAGAGTCTCATGAATAAGTCACATACTCATTGATCAATAATGATAATGTCTATTTCAAGGAACAAAGCAATGTATCATAAACATAGTATGTGATATATTCAACATCTCCATGTTGCCTCTAGGGCATATCACTGTGATCTCCCACTTGTACTAGAGTCAACCATGTAGGTATCTAATACCCATTGCCCTAGTGTGAGCCTCATGCTTTGGGCGGGAAGCGGCTTTGTCAACGGATCTGCAATGTTCAAATCCGTGTGTACTTTGCATATCTTAACATCGCCACTCTCCACAATCTCGCGGATGAGATGAAATCGCCGTAGAATGTGCTTGGACTTACAGTGCGATCTAGGCTCCTTGGCTTTGCAATGGCTCCATTGTTGTCACAAGATGAGGTCCATTGGTGGAGGCACTAGCCATCACACCAAGCTCAAAACAAATTTCTTGATCCAAACGACCTCTTTAGCGACTTGAAGCCGCTATGTACTCGGCTACTGTTGTAGAATCAACAACCGTCTCTTGCTTGGAACTCTTCCACTCCGCACCGCCATTCGTGAGAACACAAATCCAGTTGCGATCTAAAATCATCTTTGTCGGTTTGGAAGCTAGCATCGGTGTAACCATTTACAACGAGCTCTTCCTCACCCCATAGACGAGGAACACATTTTAGTTCTTCTCAAGTACTTCAAGATGTTCTTTACGGTAATCCGTTGACTTTCACGGATCGACCGGTATCCACTTGTAGCACTTAAAGCATACGAGACATCGGGACGTGTACAAAGCATGGCATACATAATGGATCCAATAGTGAAGCATATGGAATCGCATTCATTTTATCCCGCTCATCGGTGTACTAGGACACCGATTCTTGCTAAGATTTATACCATGTGACATAGGTAGGAAGCCTTTCTTGGAATCTGCATGTTGAACCTTTTCAACACCTTGTCAATGTACGTATCTTGGCTTAATCCAATCGACCTTTTGATCTATCTCTATAGATCTTGATGCCCAGAATATATCGCCTCTCCTAAGTCTTTCATAGAGAAACTACTTTTCAATGAAGACTTAATGATTCGAGCATAGGAATGTCATTTCCGATCAATAATATGTCATCCACATATAAGACCGTAAACACGAGTGCGCTCCCACTAGCCTTTTGTAAACACAAGGCTCTTCTTCATTCTTGATGAAACCAAACCCTTTGATTACTTCATCAAAGCGAATGTTCCAACTCCGAGATGCTGCTTTAATCCATAAATGGATCTTTGCGACTTGCATATCTTTCTAGGCGATTGCGGATCGACAAAACCGTGGGGTGTGTCATGTACACATCCTCACTCGATTTCCATTAAGGAAAGCTGTTTTGACATCCATTTGCCATATTTCATAGTCGAAATAAGCGAGAATCGCTAGAATGATCCGAATAGACTTTAGCATTGCGACGGCGAAAAAGTTTCATCATAATCAACACCTTGAATTTGTTTGAAACCTTTGGCCACCAATCGCGCTTTATAGATGTGAACATTTCCATCTATGTCTATCTTTTCTTGAAAACCCATTTGCACTCAATGGTTTTAACACCATCGGTGGATCAACCAAGTTCCAAACTTGATTACGTGCATGGATTCAATTTCGGATCTCATGGCTTCAAGCCATTTCTCAGAGTCTGGTCCCATCATCGCTTCTTCATAGGTCTTAGGCTCATCATTGTCTAACAACAATATGTCCCGTTGTTGAGTAGTCAAGAACATGTACCTCTCAGGTGCACGACGTGACCTCTCTAACCTACGTGGTGCCGGTGTGTCCAGCAGGTTCTTCAACAGTTTGTTCATCTGTTGTGGTTTACGTAGGAGCTGAAACGTTTCGGTGTTTCTCAAATTTCTTCAAGTTGCACCATGCTCCCACTATCCCTTCTTGAGAGAAACTCTTTCTCTAAGAAGACACCATCTTGAGCGACAAACACTTTGCCTTCTTCTTGATTATAGAAGTAATATCCTTCGTTTCCTTAGGATACCCGATAAAGAAGCATTTATCAGTTAGGGGTGAGCTTATCGATTGTAAACGTTTTACATAAGTCTCACATCCCCAAATCTTAAGAAAAGACAAGCTAGGACGTTGTCTGTCCACATCTCATATGGTGTCTTTTCTCACGATTTTGATGGAACTCATTTAGTGTGGCGGTACATTTCAAGGCGTACCCCAAAAGACAACGGAAGATCATCGTGGCTCATCATGGGCGCACCATATCTAATAAGGTGCGATTTCTCCGTTCGATACCCCATTCCATTGAGGTGTTAAGGCGGAGTCGGTTGTGGAACAATTCCATAATCCTTCGATGATTACCAAACTCATGGCTCAAATACTCGCCTCCACGATCGGATCGTAGAAACTTGATTGTCTTGCCTAAATGATTTTGCACTTCATTTTGGAATTCTTTGAACTTTTCAAAGGATTCGGACTTATCTTCATCGGTAGATATATCCATATCTACTAAAGTCATCGATAAAAGTTATGAAATCATGAAAACCACCTCGGTCGTTGAGCTCATTGGTCCACATACATCGAATGTACGAGTGCCAATAAGTCACTTGCCCGTTCACCTTGACCGGTGAAAGGTGCTTTTGTCATCTTGCCAAGTAAACAAGATTCGCATGTCTCAAATGATTCAAAATCAAATGAGTGCAGAATACCATCTCTATGGAGCTTCTCCATGCGTTTCTCATTTATGTGACCTAGCGGCAGTGCCAAATAAGCGTGGGATTCAAATCATTCGATCGTTGCCTCTTTGTATTAATGTTATAGTCCGATGACTCTTCAAGAGTAAGAACATATAACCCATTCACCAATGGAGTATGACAATAGAACATATCTTTGAAATAAAGAGAACAACCATTGTTCACGGATCTAAAGTCATAACCTTCGCTTGTAAACATGAAGCGAAATAATGTTCTTGGAAAGAGATGGAACACAATAACAATTATTCAATTCCAAAACTAATCACGAAGGTAAAGACAATGGCATGGTGCCAAGCACCACCATGACAACTTTTGCTCCATTGCCAGCGAAGATCCACTTCGCTCCTCCTCAAACTTCTACTTCTTCTTAGCCCCTGCAACGATTTGCAAATGTGAGCAACCGATCCGGTATCAAATACCCAAGAATCAGAAGATGAAGTAGCAAGATTGATTTCTATAACATTTATACCTGGAGCGGAAGTCGTACTTCCCTTCTTTTTCTCAAGATCCTCCAAGTACTTTGGGCAGTTCCTTTTCCAATGTCACGATTGCTTACTGAGTAGCAATCGCATCGCATCGAGCGAGGCCCTTCTTGACTTGCTTGGCCTTAGAACCGCTCGCGATCTCATCGGAGCTAACTTTCTTTGACCGCGCCTTTCTTTACATAGGGCTTGCCCTTGCCTTTCTGCATCATCATCACATGATGGCTGCTTTTCTTAATGCTTTCCTCGGTGATTTTAGCATCCCATGCAACTCACCAAGGTCTTGTCCATGTTGTTCATGTGATAGTTCGAATGAATGGCTCAAAGCTCGAGGGGAGCGACGAAGAATCACATCAGTAGCCAACTCTTGGCTAAGGGGAAAACCAAGCTTTTCCAGACTCTCAATGTAGCCAATCATCTTAATCACATGAGGGTCGACGGATTCCCTTCAGAAGCTCGCACGCAAACAAGGACTTTGAAGTGTTGAACCTCTCACCCTTGCTTGGTTCTCAAACATACCACGCAACCCCACAATGATATTGTAGGCATCTGTGTTCTCATATTGCTTCAAGCTCGAGAGGACATTGTGGCAAGCATGAGACACTCACATCAAGGTAATCATTCGTTTGCTTCTCATAAGCTTTCCGTGCAGCCACGGTAGCATTATCGGGCAAGTCATCGGGATAAGGAGACTCAAGGACATGCTCCTTGCGCTCTTGCTTGAGAACAATTCTCGGGTTGCGATACCAATCCAAAAGTTCGTTCCATTGAGTTTTCTTTCTCAAGAATAGATCGCAAATTAAAAGAAGCTGGATGCGGCATTAGTTGACATGATCTACAACAAAGAATATGCAAAGTTTAGCACTATGTTCAAGTTTGATCTTCCATTAAACAATTTAACAAAGATACTCCCACTATATGTTTTGTAATCGTCTTCCTCTAACGACATATAGTGGTCAAGATCCATGTTCATCTAAGTTCTAGTGAGCTTTGGCATCACTGCTAGAAACTTAGTGACGAGGTAAGCAACACTTGCTAATCACATCTTATGTGACTCTTGTTTGTTGGGTGGCATCCAATGCCCCGGCTCCCAACACCATGCCCCAAGGCCCAAATCTAATTTGATAGCCTTGTCAAGTAAACCAATACTATGCATGTGGATGTCCGACATCCACCCTATTAGATCAAGATAGTTGATGGTACTCGCTTTGGCGAGACCTACCAAACAATGATCATGATTCTTATAGGCGCGACAATTGGAAGGGCATCAAAACAAATTCTTAATTTTTTCTTGAGAGAAGCTATTCTATCATGAAAAACTAACCCTTAGTTGGTATGGCATGAAAGAATAGTATGACAAGAAATAAACATCACATGCATATAATCACATTATACTGTGAATGGTATGGCATTTTGTATCGTAGTGGTCGCCATTGCCATGCTAATGGATCTCGAGTAGGCTACGAGAGCAGAAAACAAAATTTTTCTACCGCGCACACAAGAACATCATGCTTAAGGAGGGATCATGGATCGTTACCACTAGGCCTTGTGCAATGAAGAAGAGTTGGAGAAGCCGATCCAACCTCGCGTCGAAGTAGTAGTGGAAGTAGTCGATCGTCCCGAACCGATCGTCTCCTCCACGCGATCAACCACACCACGAGCAGATCCAATCAGAGGTTGTTGATGCCGATCAACGCCGCGTGACGGCGCCTCCACCGGTATCCACACGTCCGGGTGGGCGCCGATCGCGAGTGTACCAAAGACTCGCGAGCGGCTAGGGTTTGGCTCGGAGGTGGCGGCTACGGATTAGCTCGGGATTATCGGATCGTTCCTCGGCCCTCGCCTCCATATATATAGACCTCCTCACTTGGGCCTCGTGGACCGAGGCCCAATAGGAGTCTATCCGGATCTCTATCCGAATCGAGCCCATATCCGAATCACATTCGAATTAGTGTTCCAACCCGTTAAGTGTGCGACCCTGTAGGTTCACGTATACTTGGTCGCGACCCAGAAACACCTTTCCGGTCACCCTGTTAATAGCGGCCTCTAGCAAGACATATTAACCCCAAAGTATACGTAAAGATCATATCGGTGAACTCGTAATGTTCTCATGTACTAATCCCTTTGCCTCACGATATAGATTAAGCTCAAGGCGAGACCTGTGTCATCCTCTTAATAGCTCAATCACTCTCTCGATTCCGTGATGGATTATAAACTCGTGATTGACTCCTCAATCACCTTGGCATGGCCATGCACTTTCATAATCCATTACATCGAGGGGCCCGAGATATCTCTCCCATAAGGAGGGCAAATTCTATCTTGATCATTCACATCCCACTACATGTTTCATGGCAAACCCAAAGACTACTTTTATGACTACCCGATTCACGGAGTAGTGTTTAGTAGTCCCAAAGTAGCTACTACGCATCTTGGGAACCATGATGATCTCAAGTCTAAGGATTCCACATAAACACTACTTGAGACCAACCGATGACACTTGGAATCTCTGCGGTGTCTCATGGCGGGTCTATCAACATATGTTCACTAACACATGTCCATATTATTGATTTGGCATCTCCATACCATGATCCATGAGACATGATCATCAATCAATACATATCTTGATCTTTGAATCATATTTGTTCCTCATATGAAATATAATCGGGATCATTTAGAAATAGCAACATTTTGGCATTAAGAGTCTCATGAATAAGTCACATACTCATTGATCAATAATGATAATGTCTATTTCAAGGAACAAAGCAATGTATCATAAACATAGTATTTGATATATTCAACATCTCCATGTTGCCTCTAGGGCATATCACCAACAGATCTCCCACTTGCACTAGAGTCAACCATGTAGGTATCTAATACCCATTGCCCTAGTGTGAGCCTCATGCTTTGGGCGGGAAGCGGCTTTGTCAACGGATCGCAATGTTCAAATCCGTGTGTACTTTGCATATCTTAACATCGCCTCTCCACAATCTCGCGGATGAGATGAAATCGCAGTAGAATGTGCTTGGACTTACAGTGCGATCTAGGCTCCTTGGCTTGCAATGGCTCCCTTGTTGTCACAGAGAGGTCCATTGGGTGGAGGCACTAGCCATCACACCAAGCTTAGAAACAAATTTCTTGATCCAAACGACCTCTTTAGCGACTTGAAGCCGCTATGTACTCGGCTCTGTTGTAGAATCAACAACTGTCTCCGCTTGGAACTCTTCCACTTACCGCACCGCCATTCAGCAGAACACAAATCCGATTGCGATCTAAAATCATCTTTGTCGGTTTGGAAGCTAGCATCGGTGTAACCATTTACAACGAGCTCTTCCTCACCCCATAGACGAGGAACACATCTTTAGTTCTTCTCAAGTACTTCAAGATGTTCTTTACGGTAATCCGATGACTTTCACCGGATCGTGGTATCTACTCGTAGCACTTAAAGCATACGAGACATCCGGGCGTGTACAAAGCATGGCATACATAATGGATCCAATAGTGAAGCATATGGAATCGCATTCATTTTATCCCGCTCATCGGTGTACTAGGACACCGATTCTTGCTAAGATTTATACCATGTGACATAGGTAGGAAGCCTTTCTTGGAATCTCGCATGTTGAACCTTTTCAACACCTTGTCAATGTACGTATCTTGGCTTAATCCAATCACCTTTTGATCTATCTCTATAGATCTTGATGCCCGAATATATGTCGTCTCTCCTAAGTCTTTCATAGAGAAACTACTTTTCAATGAAGACTTAATGATTCGAACATAGGAATGTCATTTCCGATCAATAATATGTCATCCACATATAAGACCGTAAACACAGTGCGCTCCCACTAGCCTTTTGTAAACACAAGGCTCTTCTTCGTTCTTGATGAAACCAAACCCTTTAATTACTTCATCAAAGCGAATGTTCCAACTCGAGATGCTGCTTTAATCCATAAATGGATCTTTGCGACTTGCATATCTTTCTAGGCGATTGCGGATCGACAAAACACGTGGGTGTGTCATGTACACATCCTCACTCGATTTCCATTAAGGAAAGCTGTTTTGACATCCATTTGCCATATTTCATAGTCGAAATAAGCGACAATCGCTAGAATGATCCGAATAGACTTTAGCATTGCGACGGTGAAAAAGTTTCATCATAATCAACACCTTGAATTTGTTTGAAACCTTTTGCCACCAATCGCGCTTTATAGATGTGAACATTTCCATCTATGTCTATCTTTTCTTGAAAACCCATTTGCACTCAATGGTTTTAACACCATCGTGGATCAACCAAGTTCCAAACTTGATTCTGTGCATGGATTCAATTTGGATCTCATGGCTTCAAGCCATTTCTTAGAGTCTGGTCCCACCATCGCTTCTTCATAGGTCTTAGGTTCATCGTTGTCTAACAACAATATATCCCGTTGTTGAGTAGTCAAGAACATGTACCTCTCGGTACACGACGTGACCTCTCGACCCGTGGTGGTGCTGTGTGTCTACAAGGTTTTTCAACAGTTTGTTCATCTGTTGTGGTTTCAGAGGAGCTGAAACGTTTTCATGTGTTTCTCGAATTTCTTCAAGTTGCACCATGCTCCCACTATCCCTTCTTGAGAGAAACTCTTTCTCTAAGAAGACACCATCTTGGGCGACAAACACTTTGCCTTCTTCTTGATTATAGAAGTAATATCCTTTTGTTTCCTTAGGATACCCGATAAAGAAGCATTTATCGATTTGGGGTGAGCTTATCGGTTGTAAGCGTTTTACATAAGTCTCACATCCCAAATCTTAAGAAAAGACAAGCTAGGATGTTGTCTGTCCACATCTCATATGGTGTCTTTTCTCGATTTTGATGGAACTCGTTTAGTGTGAAAGCGGTGTTTCAAGAGCGTACCCCAAAAGACAACGGAAGATCACGTGGCTCATCATGGGCGCACCATATCTAATAAGGTGCGATTTCTCGTTCGATACCCCATTCCATTGAGGTGTTCGGGCGGAGTCAATTGTGGAACAATTCCACAATCCTTGAGATGATTACCAAACTCATGGCTCAAATACTCGCCTCCACGATCGGATCGTAGAAACTTGATTGTCTTGCCTAAATGATTCGCACTTCATTTTGGAATTCTTTGAACTTTTCAAAGGATTGGACTTATCTTCATCGGTAGATATATCCATATCTACTAAAGTCATCGATAAAAGTTATGAATCTTGAAAACCACCTCGGTCGTTGAGCTCATTGGTCCACATACATCGAATGTACGAGTGCCAATAAGTCACTTGCCCGTTCACCTTGACCGGTGAAAGGTGCTTTTGTCATCTTGCCAAGTAAACAAGATTCGCATGTCTCAAATGATTCAAAATCAAATGAGTGCAGAATACCATCTCTATGGAGCTTCTCCATGTGTTTCTCATTTATGTGACCTAGCGGCAGTGCCAAATAAGCGTGGGATTCAAATCATTCGATCGTTGCCTCTTTGTATTAATGTTATAGACCGATGACTCTTCAAGAGTAAGAACATATAACCCATTCACCAATGGAGTATGACAATAGAACATATCTTTGAAATAAAGAGAACAACCATTGTTCACGGATCTAAAGTCATAACCTTCGCTTGTAAACATGAAGCGAAATAATGTTCTTGGAAAGAGATGGAACACAATAACAATTATTCAATTCCAAAACTAATCACGAAGGTAAAGACAATGGCATGGTGCCACCACCGCATGACAACTTTTGCTCCATTGCCAACGCGAAGATCCACTTCGCTCCTCCTCAAACTTCTACTTCTTCTTAGCCCCGCAGCGATTTGCAAATGTGAGCAACCGATCCGGTATCAAATACCCAAGAATCGAAGATGAAGTAGCAAGATTGATTTCTATAACATTTATACGGAGCGGAAGTCGTACTTCCTTCTTTTCTCAAGATCCTCCAAGTACTTTGGGCGGTTCCTTTTCCAATGTCACGATTGCTTCTGAGTAGCAATCGCATCGAGCAGGCCCTTCTTGACTTGCTTGGCCTTAGAACCGCCGCGATCTCATCGGGAGCTAACTTTCTTTGACCGCGCCTTTCTTTACATAGGGCTTGCCCTTGCCTTCTGCATCATCATCACATGATGGCTGCTTTTCTTAATGCTTTCCTCGGTGATTTTAGCATCCCATGCAACTCACCAAGGTCTTGTCCATGTTGTTCATGTGATAGTTCGAATGAATGGCTCAAAGCTCGGGGGAGCGATGAAGAATCACATCGGTAGCCAACTCTTGGCTAAGGGAAAACCAAGCTTTTCGGACTCTCAATGTAGCCAATCATCTTAATCACATGAGGGTCGACGGATTCCCTTCGCAAGCTTGCACGCAAACAAGGACTTTGAAGTGTTGAACCTCTCGGCCCTTGCTTGGTTCTCAAACATACCACGCAACCCCACAATGATATTGTAGGCATCTGTGTTCTCATATTGCTTCAAGCTCGAGAGGACATTGTGGCAAGCATGAGACGACTCACATCAAGGTAATCATTCGTTTGCTTCTCATAAGCTTTCCGTGCAGCCACAGTAGCATTATCAGGCAAGTCATCAGGATAAGGAGACTCAAGGACATGCTCCTTGCGCTCTTGCTTGAGAACAATTCTCGGGTTGCGATACCAATCCAAAAGTTCGTTCCATTGAGTTTTCTTTCTCAAGAATAGATCGCAAATTAAAAGAACTGGATGCGGCATTAGTTGACATGATCTACAACAAAGAATATGCAAAGTTTAGCACTATGTTCATGTTTGATCTTCCATTAAACAATTTAGACTAGCACTCACTACTACAGAAAGCCTAATACTAGACGATCAATCACAGACGGTTTGACAAAACCGTCTATGACCAACACTAACACAGACGATTTTAATTTGGACACCGTCTGTGTAGGCGGCGTCGGAGAAAACGAGTATCACAGACGGTTGTTACCTATGAACCGTCTGTGATACTTTAAAGTATCATAGACGGTCTGTATTAAAAACCGTCAGTGATAATCTGGCTTTATCACAGACGGTTTGTAATAAAAAACCGTCTGTGATAATGATAATAACTTAACTACAGTGACAAGAGATCACAAATAAAAGGCAAATTTATTAATTTCAATTCGAGGCAAATTTATTACAAAAGTCGCAGAGATAAAGAGATTCCCAGATTCTAATCTTCTGGGCTTCGTACGCTTCTTCTTCAACTTTGGGACTTGGAGGAGCCGCTGAGTTCTCGAACGCCGTTAAGATTGTCCTTGTCCTCAGCACTTCCTCCTCCAGCATGGGCAAATGATCAGTAGCATAGCTCATAATCTCGTAGAGGGTAGCATTATAAGATTCCTCAGAATCTGCCGTTTCTGCTTGATCGGCAATGCTATCCATCAGTCTCTCCAATACCACAATTGCTTCTTCCGCTTTATGCACATTGTGTATAAGAACCAGGGTGAGGGTTGTTTCCCTTTCTTGGTGACAAGACACCTCCGTCGATGGCGGATGATCGGTCGGTGACGGATGCAAGAAAGTCGGGGAAGGAGAGCGGGCGTGTCGGGAGAAGTCGCTCAGATGTAAATTGCTGGCCGCCTGTGTAAGATTCCGGCCGAACAACTCTTGATGAACATATGAGAGGAAGGAAATGATCACAAGAACAGTATAATCCATATTGTATGTACGTTGAGAATTCTGAAGAAGAAGATGAGTAGCTAGAGGACAGTACGTATGTACGTAGAAGACCTGGATTAGGCGCGCATATCAATATCACAAACGGTTTTTTAACTAAAAACTGTCTGTGATATTGATGTATCACAGACGGTTCGACAACTGTCTGTGATAACCTTCGATTATCACTGATCCATAAATTCAGACGGTTCACAAAACCGTCTGTGATGACGTTTTTGAACCGTCTGTGATGACCTTTTCTGTAGTAGTGACTAGATGTTGTAATTTAATTTCATTTGTAGGTTGAAGTGATTCTAAAATACATTCTTCCTCATAGTGTCTTGGCTAAGGACTAGATACGGGGGCGGATCGATCATAGAGAACATAAAGCAGCATGAAACTTCAGAACAAACGATCTCTTTGAGCTTTTCCCCTTCGAAATGGGCCAAGACAGTGTAAAAGTATAGACAATCTAATGGGGCCTACCTCCGTAATTATTTCAGCATGACAAAAACAATGACTTCTGTGCGCATTACTCACTCTGTTCTTTTTTAAGATGTCGGTTTAGAATGTGTGCAACCAATCTGTTGAAACTTAGCATTTAATATACATAAAAGTATTTGGATTTATCATGTCAAAATGATAAAACTACACCTATCATCAAAAATACTTTTATCACTATATTTTAATAATATTTACTAACATATAATTAGAAAAATTAATGGTCAAATGTGGGTGCTACCATATCGGTAAAACAAAACGTAAAAAAGAAACAGATATAGTAATTACATCTGCTGGTTTCAGAAAAAAGAAAGAGAAGATTCTTAACAATCGGGCACTACCAATGCACAAACTACAAACACATATATAAAGATTGTCAGTCGTATATATACAAATCTATATATAACCCTCCAATACACTATATCTATCATCTGGCCCACCCAATTAATACTATAATATTCTATTTATTTCTTTCCTTCCCTCCCCACCTCTCCTCCCCCAAGTTCCCTCTTTCTAACCGGCCAACACCACTCCGTCGCCTCCCTCATCCTCGTCCCCATCATCCTCGAGCTCTACCACCCCGGTCCTACACTGCCTCCCTCATCCTCGTCCCCGCCATCTCTGATGAGGATATCTCTATGGCTATGCACACATACATATGTTCGGCAATACCTATAATTGTTTCTAGCAATGATAAGGTGACAGCATTTATTTTGAGATTAATCTATAGCATGTTTGCTTGGTGTTTTCCAGAAAATTGAGAGTTCTCTTATCTGTTGTTCTTGCGATTTCAAGAATTGGTTGGATTGATCGGTCACAGTCAACATCTTTGTGCACTTGCCTCCACGCTAGTTGTGTGGATTCGATCATTGTGGGGTTTGTGATATGATTGTTGCTGTTGTGGTCATTTTCTTGACATAAGATTTCTTCAACTTCAAATCATAGTGCTATCTTTGGGCTATCTATGTTGTTTGTGTGATCGTTGTCATCGCAAGATCGGGCATGACGCATGTCCCCAAGCAACGCCTCCCTCGTCCTCCCTCTTCCTCCATCATCCTGTGTATTGCTGTCATCCACCAAAGCCTTCGAGTTGATGTTACCGAGATCCGATCAAATCTGACCTGGATCTGGCAGGTGCTAGTGGGTGATGCGGAGTAGGCGGTGCATAGCGGCAGCAGGTGATGCAGAGGCTGGCAACGCATAAAAGCCATGTGGCACGACCGAATTTCTTGGATCCGAACCCTCTATGTATCACCGCATTAGTCCTAGATCAAGAATAGTGCACACAGTTTGAACAGTGGTGAATATATAACCAAACAACGCTTTATTACAATAATAGATAGTACTGGCCTTATGGCCACTTATTATAACTGAGGTTACAAGACCTCTCAAACTTACAAAACACAGCTAAAATAAAACTCTGAAGATAGCCCATCAATATGCCATAGGTAATTGACTACGAAATCACAACCTAGTACTCCGGATATCCTTCATTGAAGCCCAAACGAAGTAGTCATAGTCTCCTTCTACGTCTTCATAATTCTCTAAGATGGTTTTGAGTGTAGCATATGAGTACATAGACTACTCTGCAAGTCTTGGGAAATGCATTTATTTAGATTCAAGGCTTAACAAAAATAGGCTTATTATGTTTTTTTAGCACAAAGCAACATTTACAAACTGTTATATTTTACAAAGCACTCAATTGACCAAAGTATTCAGTTTAATTAAACTACATAATATTCTATTGAAGGTTCCAACCACCTATCACTAGTAAAAAGGCTCTATCCGCCAATGTTCAACAATACCGATTCCATCTACCCACACTATCTCCACCTGAGGGTTTCATCCACTCCCGAGTTCCTAAAAGAATTATTTTGAAATCAAAACCAAAGTTCTACCATGTGAAAACACACCTTACCCGTCCTTGACTGTGGGCACAACTATTCGAGTAGTTTTACACTCTATAAAGGTTGTACAACTTTACCAACAAGAGGTAATCAACTTATACTATTGGCCAATATATGTTTCCTTTGACGTATAACGAAGTGATTAACACAAGGCCATTACAATGCGCCAGCCCGACTCAACTCCGCTCGCTAAGGTTTCACTGTTGAAGGGGTTCCATCCACCCAGTCAGAAACCCCCTCTTGCGCCATGCGGGACAACTGTCTCCATCCGACAACCACTCAGCACTTTGGTGAAATATAAGGTAGGCCATTGCAAATTAATTAGTTAGGTCGGTTTGATACCAAACTTGTGGTTGTACTGTTGTATTTAGTTTGGATAGTCATAAGTGTCGTTCCTTAATTGACTAGAACGATACTTTCACAATATAAGATCCCATGCTCCATCTACATTTATCCAATCTTACCATCCACATAAGTCTAAAATAGCTTTTATCATTTTATTTTATTTTGTAAACCAATGGCAATGCCTATTGCCATACATTTGATAAAAGGACCTTTAAGAATATTTGTATTTAATTTTCCACCCATGGGATAATACTGACTAACTAGTTTGTCTAAGCAAATCTACCGCTCTAAACTAACCACAATATTGTACTCATTATTAATGGTAATCTATACTAGGGTAACAAAGGTACATAGATTTGAAATATCAATGGAAATCATTTCAAGTAGGATTTAACTAATTCCTAATTATTTAATTAACATTGAATAAAAATAGCAATCATAATAGTTTTCGAAAGATATAAAAATAAATTTTGTAAACAATAGGATCAACATGGTCAAGGAACACTTGCCTTCGTTGGCGACATCTGGTACTTCTTCCTGCTGATCTTGGATCAACTCAACAACATCGGTGTCTATAAACACAAACAAAACAAAATAAATAACAAATAAATACAAATAAAATATATAAAAATTATAAAATATGTAGTGGGAGATAGATTACTAGGAATTTGAACCACTTACTTCGGAGTTCGGACGGTGGAGAACGAGTTATCGGAATATTTGTCGGAGAAGAAAATGTTGAAAATGAGAAGGAATTGGCTGAAATTAAAAACAAAGCTGATGAGTGGGCCTAGCATATCGTTGATACAGGGAAATGGATAGAAGGATGGCAATGCACAGAACAGAGCATGGGCAACGACCATGTGGGTGGTGCCGACGACGGTGAGGGGCGACGAGGGAGGCTCGGGTGATGACCAAAATGAAAAGGTGGGGTCAAGAGGAAGGGATTGGTGCAATGGTGCAAGTAGCGGTGCACTGCGCTGAGCAGGGCGACGTGCTAGGCAGCAACCGGGCATGCATGGACAGCGGCAATGGTGGTACGTTGATGTTCCCCGATTTCTTGTGCATCCTCACTAGGGAGGGATATTGCAGTGGTGGAGCACAGCGGCGAGCATAGTTGGGCACGAGCAGTGGTGGTTCAAGCGCAGCAAAGCACGACAATGAGGATTGGCAAGGTGAAGAAGTGAACAAGGCAATCATAGTGCACCAATTTATAGGCCTGAACGGTGAGCGGAGCTAACATGGACTCGACAGCTGGAGTCGTGGCGATGATTTTTAGAAGGCCACTTCAATGAGGCGAATGCGAACGGATGTAGACAATTGAATGTGTGTGGTGATGGTGACTTAATTGAGGACATTTCCAAGTGGACGCGCAATGTAAAGGCAGAGGTGACATCGAGGCGGCTCGGCGTGGCTGGTGGCGCGGCCTGTGCGATGGGCCGGTGTGACCGCGGCTCGGTCGGCACGGTGGTGACCGGTGGATAGTGGTGGGTAGATGCGACAACAATGGCATGGTTGCACAATTTAATGCGGTAACCAATTTAATGTGGTGGGTTCCATAAACAATGTAGGTAGATATAACCCTCCTTCTCAATGCAATTTTCTGCTGTTTTTTATTTGTTGGTCTGTGTTCCTAAGCTATGTCTTCCATATTTCTTTTTTCTTTTTTTTTTCCACGTTATCTTCTATGGTAGTTGACATATTATAGACATCACTGATATAGGAATATTAGGAGTGCCCAAGAAAGGACCTCCTACAGATAGGCCCAGCAGCGTGAGATTGAATGATCTTGTGTCGTGGCGCGGTAACTTGTTTACATCGATGGGAAACTAGCTGTTTCTATTGGGAACAGCAATGAGACTCAAGGTTGGATCAGATGCTTGAATGGAGTAATTAACAATTTTCCCGCAAAAATTAAGTTAATTAGTGGCGTCAGTTGCGCCGTACGTTTGGATGTCCAGGCTCTAAACTGAACATACAGCCGAAAATATATAATTCACACATCAAACGAAAACATACATGTGTTAGGATTTATTCTTTTTGGGTGCGGCTTATGTCTTTTGAGCTATTCATATGAGAGATTACAGAGTAATAGTAACTTACGTGTGATTTTTACCGATATAAATGAAATCGGTACAATATATATTATAATTAACTAATAAACTTTATTTTAAAAAATATTTTGTTTAAAAGCTAGTCATCGTAGAAAAGCCAAAGAGACGGGCCTAAGCGGTCAATTCTTGTCGGGCATCAACTTTACGGCGACGGCGAGCTTTCCCCTCGACGACCTCGCTTTCCTCCTCCGCCGCGTCCGCCGTCACGCCGCTCATCTTCCCCTTCTTGCACTCGCGGCCGTCCACCGCGGAGGGCCCGGGCGGGTCCTCGAAGTCCTCCATCACGAACGCTGGCCTCCACGGCGGCCTGTGCCGCTTCTTGCGCTCTTCCCCTCCGTTCACGTCGACGCAGCTTGAACCCGCCTTGAACATGGCCCTCATGGCCCGGATGTTGGCCACCAGCGCGTAGAACCTCTCCACCTGCTCGTCCTCGCTCGTCTTCTCCGGCGACGACGGCGGCGGGGGAGGAGCCCTCTTCCGCTTACCCGGCGCCGTGGCCTCCATTGCGCTTGACTAGGACGTACTCCACTTCTAGCTGTGATCCGTTCCTGCCTATGGCCTAGCAACTTTGGAATACGACGTACGTTGCGTTTGCTGGTACACAATATGGGAGGGGAGAAACAGCAAGTAGTGGAGTTAAATAAAGAGCGGCGTCTTGCGTTGAGAGGGATCCTCCATCACGCGTGTGGGTCATGGAAATTATGGCACCATTTCAAATAGTTTTTGATTTTAAAAGATAAAAACTGTTTAGTACATATTAATTTTTTTAACGAGACTTTGTTTCTTATTTATCTTTATTTTTTCTTTGTATTATCCATCTGAATATAACGGTTTTTTATTTTTTATATTTTATTCATTTATCTTTAAATTAATATATTAGAAAAAATTTAACAGTAGCTATAAAGTCATTTTAATCAAAGGCCACGTCACTTTTGACTTCACAGTTTTGCAGCGGTGCTCCGTTGATCCATTCTTTTCCGTAAATTGCACGGCTAATGTTCCGTAGTTTTGTGCCATTACTGATGTCATTAATAAACGGTGGACCTGATTAGTTTCCTGCTCGCCTCGTCCGTTCCCACGAACCACTAAATATCTAAAAAGTCGGTGAGGAAGTACTAAAACATGTTAAAAATGTGTGTAGTTGTCACTATTTCTGAAAAATACAATCATGTGTGTCCTATTAAAAAAGAGACATGTCTTGTATGCATAGCTTTTGCAACAAGTCTGTTTTGCTTGTCATTTACGCATAGTACCTATTCTTTTTAGCTGGGGCTTATAGTTTTTAGTTGAAAATTTTAAATTTTAGTTATTTACGACAGAGTTACGGAGAAAGATATTCGTTTACGATTTTGGTTGATACAGATGTTTAGCTTTTAACGTGTACTATAATTAATTTGTAGATCCCATCTTGAGAAAATACTCCATTTAAAAATTAGATACTGTAACAAAAACAATAAAAAACAGGTCCATAATCATTGTTTTGCACTAATTTTTGCAACTGCATATATCATTGCTATTATAAAAAAGGTGATGATTGTTTGTATGTCTGTTCTCCGCCAATCGCTATATTCCTTCAATTTTACTATTCTCTACTTTTCAACTGATTAAAGTAATTTTTTTTATAGCATGATTCTCTAAACATCTAGAAAATTTCGCTGTAACACATAAAAATATGACTAGTAATCATTGTTTTGCACTAATTTTTGCAACTGCACATATTTCAACGTATTGCTGGAATCAAACCGCCTTTGATATTGGGCCTCCGCGGTGGTTCGGAGGTCATCTTCTTTTCTTAGCAGTCCTACCTGTGCTGTAAGCCTATTGGACGGAATTGCCCCTGACCTACAAGCTGTTCGTTCTGAAGCCTTTCTCAGAAGTCAGAAGGCTGCCAAAGGCAAATTGGAAAAAAAGCTAGTGATGATGCTTCGCGGCGTCGTCAGCTGGTGCGCCACCACGGCGTTGTCCCGCACACGCAAAAGGTCAAATGAATCGCCCTCCTGCTGACGACTGACGAATGACGCAAGTGTGGCTTGTGTCACGCCGCATCATGGTAGCGGCCAACTGCCCAGTGCTTTTTTTTCCTAGTGGTATTCGTACAGTAAGCGTGGCCCAACCAGAACAAATCAAAAAGATCATCAGTGTCGACGTTTTAATAACAAATTATGTATAATTTATTTAGATTCAAGAAAACTCTTAGAAAATCTGGTGTGTGTACATACAGAGTAAAGAGATAAGAATTTTTATATAGGTTCGGGCCTTCTCATAAAAGAATAATAACCCTACGTCCAGTGTGATCACTAATCACCAGAAAAGGATTATAATTGAAAGTAATACGAATGCCTAGCACTATCTCCTTCTTCGATCCAAATGCCTCTTCCCTCTCTCTTTGACGTTAACCTTTATATAGCCAGCGAAGTAACGGCAATTGTCTAGCGCCAGAAGACGCTTCAACACTTCGGATGATAACCGGCTGATGGAAGTTATTGTCAGAGAAACATAAAAGGTCGTTCGCCGTGTAGCGGTTATTGTTAGAGAAAGATCATGCACAGTTATTGGATAAACGTACATTCTAACTACCTTATCAGACGAACCCACGATGCGGTTGTTCGTCGTAGACAAGTTAGTCGGAGATAGGTTGGCTGCAGGAAGGTCCACGACCAAAAGTGGTCATAAGACAACTTACGACTATGTGGTCGTAGCAGGACTTATGACCATATAGAGTAATCGCAGTAAGATTTACGACTATGTGGTTGTAAAAGGACTTACGACCATATAGAGTAGTCGCAGTAAGACATACGACTATTTAGTCGTAGAACGACTTACAACTAAGAGGGTAGTCGCAGTAAGACTTACGACTACGTGGTAGTAGAAGAACTTACAACTAAGGGATAGTCGCAGTAAGTCTTACGACTATATGATCATAGAAGAGCTTAGGACCATCCTGCCATATTTACCTCTTATTGATAGGGGTATATTCAAGGAATATAATGACGTAATAATTTGAGGATTATTTTATCCTCGTCATCTAGCCCTCCAACTTCAAGTGAAGATAACTTATTCGACTAAGTATGATCGTAAAGAATAAGTGGTCAAAAGCAAAGCCTTTCTCGACCCTTATCGACTAGAAATTGGCTTGATCGATTTGGTAATTTCGCTTGAGATGTGAAGATAGATAGACATCAGATAGTGGGAATGCAATCGATTTCCCTCGACCTGTCCATCAGACAGTGGGAATGTAATCGACACATTGGGTATAAAAACTTACCGGGGGTAACCTTTTGGTTTTTCACTTTCCCCATTTGCCCCGATTCATTTGAGCTCTCCGCCTCCAATCGATCTCCATAATCTGTCTCAATCTCGCACAAATCCCTTCAAATCACCCACAAGAATAATGAAGTCTTCATCAACTTGGGTTGAATCAGAGATGGATCATGCCAAGATAAGGCATTAGAGACCGCGGAGAAGATCCCGCCGCGGTGATTCATCAAATGGATCGAAACCACCGGGCAACGCTGGCCAACCGGACAAATCAGAGAGATTCTGGTGTTCTAGGCGTACTGTGAGTGTTGCCTCCATCCCCCTACTCATCCCTTCTTGACAGCCGTTCTCGAGTATTTTGGGGTTGAACTGGTGAGCTTGGTTCCCAATTCAATCATAATGCTCAACGTCTTCGTATACCTATGCGAGGCTTATTTGGGTATCCCAGTAGATCTTGAGCTCTTCCAGTTCTACTACGAGATGAGCCGACAAACAAGGATTGCTAGGAGTTGTGGATTGAAGCTTTATGGGCCTGTTCTTTTTGGCTGCGGCTTATGATTTTTGGCTGAAATTTTTGAATTTTGGCTATTTACGGTACAGATTATGGAGAGACCGATACTCACTTACGATTTTGGCTGGTACAGATGTTGGGCTTTTAACGTGTACTACGTTTAACTTATAACCCCGTCTTGAGAAAATACTCCGTTTGAAAGTTAGGTATTGTAGCAAAAGCAAAAAGCCGCCTGGCTTTTGACTTGCCGAACAGGGCCCCATGATGGCAAGACGGAGCTTACATCCCCATGTTTACTTGATCTTCATGGCCTGGATGGAAGAAGAGGTGGTTCTACTGGGAGACGACCAATGAAGATAGCTTTTCCTTCATCGGAAAGGAAAGGCTGCCGAGAAGAACAGTCTTTGGAACTTTATCCCTAAATATGTTACAAGAATAGCCCCCTACATCTTAGCCATTAAGGAGCTGAGAGATAAGGGGCTTACGAGCTGACATGTGGTGAAGGACTTCATCACACGCTATATTAGTCCCTTGAAGTGTCGAGCACATCCTATGTGGATGTACTCGAGAGTCTCAGATTCGACCTAGGACTATGAGAATGGTAAGTGATACTAGTACTCGTATTCATAACCAAGTTACATTTTGTAAGTACTCTTTGTCGACTACCATGTTTATTTGTTCAGACCTTGATTTGGAGGGAATCAATTCTCGAGTCAAGGCCATCTGTGAGAAGGCTCCATCGCTAGAGGTGGAGGCTCCTCGTATTCTGGTGGATGTTTCTGCCGAAGAGAGGAAAGAATGCTTAAAGATAATCGAAAAATTGACTTCATATTTAAGACTTCTTGGTCGTAGAGCATGATCAAGCGGTATCTTCCTCTTCTATGGAGCATAGGTATGAATTTCTGTCAAGATGACCAAGGGGTCGAATTGATGGTGGTGGGTGGTGAAGTGGAAAAAATAAAGGCTCTTTTGGCCAAAAGGTGTCGACTGGTTAAGTCAGTCGATAAGAAAAACGGGAGCACAGTTGCTGCTGTCCTCCTTAAAATTCTTCCTTCAGATGCCTCGAGCGCTCCTATTCAGCAATTTATTACGGATATAGGTGCGGCAAGTGAAACAGGGGCAGCCACATTGAAGCAATCGACTCCTACGATCAAGGTACCTTTATATTATAACATCAAAACTAACTCAGTTGGCCTTTCTAAAAGGCTTTATCAAGTGTCTTGAAAAAGTAAACTATAAGAGTTTTGTGTCTTTTGTGAAGGAAACTGTTGTGTTGGCAGAACCTGTGATCGAGAAGGAGATCATTCCAATGATCAAAACTGGTTCTATCCATTAGGAGGGACAAGAAAAGGAAAGAACAACAACCCTTGCTATAGATCTTCGACTAGACGTGGTCAAAGGGGCTCAATCTCTCAACTAGAGGTGGCCGAGAAGGTCCTCATTCTCTCGCTACCAGACGTGGTTGCGGAAAAGAAATCGAAGAAACCACTCTCTTGGAGTGTTTCTTCCAAATTCGCGCTGAAAGTAATGACTCAAAGGTATAAAAATGCAAGTATGTATACTGCATTTTACCTTTGTCTTTTCAACTACTGATTCATTTCTTGCAATTGTAGTTTGGCCTCTCCATTGCTTAAGAATGCCTCTATTGAGAAATCTCTTGCGGCTCTGCCCGCCATCGAAAGGACAGTGGAGAAGGTGGTCGAAAAAACGACCACTGCAGCAACAAAAGTTGCGGCCAAAACCGCAAAGACTACGACAACTGAAGTGGTCATAGCAATGAAAGGTGCTGGAGAAGAAGAAAAAGAGGAAGAACAACATAACCTCTTCTCCTCGTTTTTTAATCCTTCCTTTGTGGTAGGATCTTCTTCTGGTCAAGCTCGGAACCAAGTTCCATACCCCAAAGATCTTCCAAATAAGGAGTACATCTTCAATAAAGAACATCTTGAGAAGGTGTGGTGGAGCCGGGTTGAAGAGCTTGACCAACTCAGAGATTCCAGGCTGGTGCTTGAAAATTTGCTCGTAGGAGTATGAATGTGAGTATTAACAACTCAAAAATTCATACTTTGCCTCTTTTTATTTCTCACTGCCTTTCCTTATCCAGAGAACCTTATCCAGAGAACATTAGAAGACATGTCAACTGTGGTTGAATACCACAGACAACTAATATTCCTACGAAAGAGAACATCAAACTCTCCAAGAAAGCAATGGCATTGTAAGTCTCTTAACTTATGTATTTGTATTATGCCTTGACCATACAACTAGAACTTCAAGTCTACCTTTAACCTTTACAAGTCTTGGCGAGACGCAGAAGACTTGGCTACTGCGCTTGAGAATGAGAAGGCTGATCCACGGAGGCTAAAGGAAGAAAATGCAAATTGTGAGACCATGTGGAGGTCACCCCATGATTGTGACGAGTAATTGACTCTTGATCTAGGAAGATTGAGTTTGGTTTTTGAGGTTTGAGCTGACTTTGCAAAGTCGTAAGCCTTGAGAATGGTCGGCAGATCATTTACGACCATGTTGAGCATATACAACCACTTTGGGCATGGTCGAAGGGCACCAGAAGGGAGTACGACTGTTTTGGCTATGGTCGGAAGTCAGCCAAGCTGTTTACGACCACTTTGGCCGTGGTCGAAAGAGACTACGACCACTCTGGCCGTGGTCGGAGGTCACCTGGGAAGTTTACAACCACTCTGGCCGTGATCGAAGGCAGCTACGACCACGTTGCAGCATCCTCGGTGAATTTGGACGTGATCAGAAGTCGGTCGGACTGTGTACGACCACGCGGTATCTCACTCGGCGAAAATGACCGTGGTCGAAGGTCATTTGGATGGGATACGACCACGTTGAGCGCTGTCGGTGACAGCCGGGTGGCGTACGACCACGTTGGTCGTGGTCGGAGGCCGCCAGGGCCATCTTCGACCACGTTGTGGCACTCGGGAGCGCCGACCACATTGGCCGATCGGAGCATCGACCACGTTGGCTCGAGAAATGAACGTGGTCGGAACGGAGTTCGACCACGTTATCGGCAGAATGACCGTGGTCGTACGAGGTCACCAAAATTGGTCGTATGAGCTCGATTTGAGGTCGATTTCACTGGGAGTTGGTCGTATGGGTTCCTGCGGTTGTCATGGACCTTGTGGACTTATTGGTTCATCATTTTGACAGGGTTAAAATATAATTTCTGTGGAAAAATCTGGAGCTCTGTTGAGCTAAGCAGAGTGTTGGTCTGCTTGTCGGTTTGAATGGTGCGGTGCTATGTGACGGTTTGCTTGTCTGTGTGGCTGCAGGACTTCGGAGCTATTTCATGGTGAGGCGTGGGAGGACCGGGACTAGGCACCGGAGGTGTTGAGGTCCAGACGGTCGGAGACGCCGAAGATGATCGAGGCTGGTGAGGTGGTTGTGAGCTGGGAGACGAGGAACCGAAGCTGGAGCTACCGAACGTGGACACGACGGGCAGCGGCGAGGTGGATTGGGACTAGGCTCAGGGAGGAGTCGGAGGTCAGACGGCCGATGTCAGTGCGGTCGTGCGATTTTAACGGATCGAGACTAGACTCTGGAGGAGTCGGGGTCCAGATGATCTTGGAGACAAGTTAGCGGGTAAAGTGAGTGATAAAACCCAGTGTTAGGTGGGGTTTACGGGTTATCCCCAGTGTGGACTAATGGATGGAACCATTAGGTCAAGTTTCGCGTGTGAGCCTATAAAAGGGAGAGGGGAGGCAAGTGTTAGACTTGAGTGGTTCGGCTGGGCCTTGGAGGCAGCCGCCTCTCCCTCCCTTGGGAGTTTATCTGTGTGTGTAGCTCTAGGGTAGAGCTTGTCCTCCCGAGGGGAGTGGATGTTGAAACCTTTATGATCAATCATCGGTTTGCACCTATCTGTGAATTGTTTTGTCTAAGTTGTTTCGATTGCTTGTATCCTTTCTTTTTCAGTTCTCTGGTTGATCTGCCTTATCTTGTTTTGATTTGGGTTCTTGTTCTTTAGCCTCAATTTTGTTTTGCTCTGAACTGGGAATCATTCTCAAGGCCATTTGGCTAGTCCATTCCTGAGAGCAAAGTCGAAATCGGAGAAATCTCTGTGATTCTTGATCTTCCGTCTCCAGTGCTCTGTTCTGAGTTTCGAGTTTGATCTTCTCTCTGTTCATTGCTTAGATCTCTATTTTTCTTTGTAAATTCACTTCTAGAGATCTTAGACGAGCTAGGATTCGAGGTCCTTTCGGTTTAGACCTTTGAGCAAAAAGTTCCTTCTTTTCTTGACTTGGCGGTCGTGCGCTGGAATGGGCTACGACCACTATCGTTCACTGTTCGTCATATTTTGTCGGGAGTTCGACCACACGATCTTCCATCTGTTGTCGGTCGGTTCGATCAAGGCAAAGACCTTCCGGTGATTAGACCGCGATCTTTTGTCATGCTCGATGTCATTTGTTTTCTCTGTCGCTCGATTCGACCACCCAGTATCGGCATCATCATGTTATCCCACGACGTGGCTAGCAAAGCGATCGTCTCTTATTCTTGATCAGATTTTCGATTGCTTTGTTTAGGTCTCGGTCATGCGACCGCGGCAAAGTCCGCTTCTCTCAGGTGGTTTGATCCCAGTTGATTTTCTCGGGTGTGTTTTCGACCACGGTCGGAGCTCTCTGTTTCCTTTGAGTTACGACCGTGACAGGTGTTCTTGAATTATCTTTCGACCACGGTCTCTTCTTCTAGCTTTCGACCACTGGTTCATTCGATCTTGAGTTAGCTTTCTTTCTTCTGTTCGTTCGGTTCGACCTTTGCTGAGAGTTTCGATCACCTTGTATTTCTTCCGCCAATGTTGTCTTTGTTTGTCTCTCTTCGGTTTTCGAATGAGCATTCAATCTTCTTCTTCACAGCTTTTTAGCTATCGGAGAGAAGATCAGGTTGATATTTTGCGAGAATTTTTAAGGCACCATTCACCCCCCCTCTGTTGCCATTTCGGTCCTTCAATTGGTATCAGAGCAAGGTTGGCTCTGTATTTGATCTTAACCGATCTGGAGCTTGGCAACTAGTAGGGAGTATTGTGATCTTTTCTCTACATCTTGTAGGGGTGTTTTTGCATAGGATGTCTCTTGAGACAAGAGGCTTGATTTCGACTAAGAGGATGATTTTAATTTGCAAGAGACCACAAGTGTGAGCTTTGTGGTACATTCTTTACCCTTGATTGATCAAATGCAAGGAAGGAGAAAGCCTTGGAGAACACGTGGAAAGGACTTAGGCTTTAGTGGTTGAGAGAAAGAGGAGGAGGCAGAGTTGTGTTCCCTCTATGTCTCTTTGTATGAGTTCCCCCCAAGAACTAGAGAGGGTTCTTGGTGTTCTTGAGGACTAAGAGGAAGAGGATGGATTGAGTATCTTGTATTCATTTCCTTATTTGACTGTCTCTTTGAATGGAGACTTCTTGTATTTCTTGTTGATTGGAAATGATTCACCTCTCTGTTCCTCGTTCATTTTTGGTGATTTCTTGTTTCCCATTGAGAGATGGCATGAAACTTGAATTCTCAAGTCATGAGACTATCATTTAGTTTCCCTCAAAGTTTCATTGCCAGAGGATCGATGAATTGGGAGTAATTTGGATTTTGGGTGCATACATGGGTTTCGGTTTTCGCCGCCCAAATCCAAATTTCTTGATCTTCTGTTGAGACTTTTTGATTTCTATAGTCTCCATACTATTTAGATCAAAGTCTTACTTCCTAATCACAAGAAGATCATCATTTCTCTAAATTTCCTTGTTTCGTTTGACATTGATGATTTACCGTTTTCGCCGCCAAGATTCATCGTTGGATTTTCGACTACGCCGTGTGTCTTGTTGGTAGCCAAGACTTCTGATTTTCTTCAAAGATTATCTTTTAGAGTTCTTGTTCTTGCTAGGATTCAAGTTTCATGAGTTTTGGATCTTTGTAGCAAAAGTTGTGCGAATTTTCTCTTCGGCGATCAAGTGCGACGTAGCAGTCCTCTGTTTTCGTACGACCACGGTTGTCGGTCTTACGACCACCTCTGTTTTCTTTCGACCACTGTGGTTCTTTGCTGAGTGGTCAAAAATGACCATAGTGTGACACGGCGTGCGTTGGTCTGGTTCTTCCTTCGCCTCGTTTTTGCCGACCGCATCACAGTCGTATCGACCACGACCGGCTACGACTTTGTCGTCAGATCGTGCACGACCACGGTTCATACAGTGGTCGTGCGCTACGTTCAGCCACTCACAGTCGTTACGCCGGTCCTTTGTTTCGACTACGACCAAGAGTGTTTTCGACCACAGCTTTTGATCTCTCGGGCATTCTCAACTTTGTCGTCGCTGTTGTTACGACCACGGTTCATGATTCCGGCGTCTTTCTTTGCTCGATTGCCATGGTCATAACCGACTTGCGACCACATTTGCAATTCTCAGTCGTGGTCGTAATGACCAACGATCACGACTCTCGGCTGTAGTCATTCAAGACTACGCCTCTTGTGCTACGATGATGCTCATTTCTTCTTGACTGTAGTCATAGCACGTTTCGACCACTCTTTTTCTGCTGAGTGGCTGTGTGTCAAGTCTTGAATTCAAGTACATGTCTACTAACCCTTTGGGATCCAAGACTTGGGCACTTTGGTCTTATCATTTGTAGGTATCCAGACGCTATTGGAGAACATGTGAATGATGGGTTTTAGTCTTCTACTTCATCACGTGACTAGAACGTTTGTTGGTTCTCCACTTCATGGCCTCCAAGAGGCATGTACCTTCATATTTGACGTCTCGACCTACTTTGTGAGCTACTCTATACCCTCATGCCTTTATACTCATGTTTGACCATAATTGGCATGTTGTGCTTGTTCATGTGCTCACTTATCTCATACTGGCATGTTTTTCTCTCAATACTTTCATGTCATGCCTTTATGTGTATGTTGCTTAAGTATCCATGTACCTTTTGTATTTGTTAGATGCTTAAGCTTTGACTTGACTTCATGAGCTAAGTAGAAAGTGTGTATTAGAAGTCAAGTATCATCATGACCCTGTGCTCTGTAGTATCTATCATGGTTCACATCTTGCTCCTTATGTTCATTCATCATTATTTATACATGTTAGCATACTTTTCATGATGTTGATTTGCCATGTTGTATGTCTACATGATGTATGCATATGTATGGACAGTATGAGCTTGAGTATATCTTGGATAGTTTCTCTGTGTCATGATGGTGCGTTTATCCATACCTTTGTATTTTTTTTATACATGCTTTTATCCATGCTAGCATATGCTTCTGTGACTGTTCTTATCATCTGCTATGTGTATGGTTGTGATTCATTGTGATGCTTGTATATTTTGATCTTATTGCTGTTATGGCATGAAATAAACTGTATGACATCTTGGTAGCGTTGATCTGTGCTTATGCTTAGATATCATGAGATTTGTGGTTAGGTCACAAGCTTCATCTAGTATTGGGTGGCTCTAGACTTGCTGTTCTAGATGCTTTTGATGAGGGCTAGATTGAGCTTGTGGCGGTGCGTGTCTCATGCATTTGCAATGCTACCGATTGTGGTCATTCGTCTTAGTACTGGATCCATGCCTGTGTATTATTTACCCCGGTACTAGGACACCAGCTGTTCCCTTATGTTTAATTCGCAGGTTATGAATGAGGGGATAGTGGTACAGCTGTTTACGACCGCTCCCTGGTCTTTACGACCACATCGTAGTGTCTACGACCACAGTATGGACTCTCGGCTGAACCCATACACGACCATGAGCCGAATTCAACCACAACTACGATTCGGACTCAACTACGACCGATCCTCAGACGCGAAGTTCTACCACACCGAACACGACTCCGACCATTGCTCAGACCCGTCTACGACCACGGTCCAGACCCGGGATCGATCGCGACCCCGGAATCATCTTCGACTATGGTCTGGACTCAATTTGGGTTCATCTGCGACTACGGAGAACTTGGAACACGACCATGGCGGACTCGGACACGACCATGAGTCGGACTCGACCACGTCCAGTACATGACTTCGACTGCTTGACAGAAGTCTGAACACATGTACGACCATGTCCAGGACTCATCTACGACCTCGTCCTGGACACATATCCGACCTCCATCACTACAAAAACCTCCCGAGCAACTGTAATCAAGGTTTGCTCCCCTGTGATCTTTAGTGTTTTGCTTCCCTCCACTTGGCTTTGCTTTGTTTATCTGTTCTAGTGGGAGGAAGAGTCTGATTGGTTAGATAGGAACCGACTCTAGGTGATATTGTCTTGATCACACTTCTCATTCAAGTGATTCTCTAGGATTATTTATTACCTAGTTTGGGCTTTGGTTCTCTAGGATTCTCTTCTACCTAGATTGAACTTTTTCTTGGCCACCAGAGTCTTGTGCATTGACATAGTGTGCTTTTGCCCCGTGGTATGAAGTTATAGACTAGAGACCATGAGGATAGGATGTGTTTGGGAATCACCTCTTTGAGCTAGAACCTTCTCTTTCTGGATTTTGTGCCAAATTTCCTGGTTCTTCTCTTTTTGCCTTCTCTAGGGGGAGTTGGAGCCTTTCTGTCTGATCGGGCTATTTTTCAGGGGGAGTTCATCTCGTGTGCATTCTTTTGTCCCTTAGTGCATACCATTCATATGAATGCCTGTACAGTCTTTGGAGCCCTGAATATTATCTTTTTGTCACATGATATCATGTTTTATATCTTGCCATGACCTGTGATAGCTTGATTTATCATGTGCTTCTATGTGTTGCTTAGCTCTTGCCATACTAGCTTAATTAAATGTGAACAACTTGAATCAAATCATGACTTGTTCAATCTTTTGAATAGTCTGGCTTTAGTGATCCTCTCTTGATTCAGGCCATGTCAAGTAGGCTAAGTTGAGTCTTGAATCTGTTTTTGAGGTTTAGATTGAGCTAAGTTAGTTCATTAGTGATGCATGAGTTAAGTTTTAACTCTTTGTTCATGAACTAACTAAAGTAAATGCAAAAAGATCTCTTTTGTGCGAAAAAACTGATCTCACCAATTCTTTCTCATGAGATGGCTTGCCATTGCACTAGGCATGAACTCAGGGGGAGTTTTGGATGACCAAGATCAGCTCTTTAAGCTTATTGCTTGGAGTGATCGCATAAGGCTTGAGATCTAGCACATGGTTAAGAAAACAAATCTTTGTGAAAAATGGTTGGAGCCAACCATTAATTTATAAAAAGTACCAAATGTGCTAATTTTGCTCAGCTACAAGTATTCTACAAGTGGTATCCAAAGTACTACAAGTAGTGAATTACTTGTGATATCTAGTGCTTGAACAAAATGTCTCATTTTTGAACTTATAGCACTCTAAAATTGACTCAACGATAGCTTCTTGGTTCCACTTAGAATATTGACATGGCTTGACTCACGATTGGATACCTTCTTCTAGACTATAATCTTGAGTGACTCGACATGCTAATCAAATCATTTAATTTAAAGATCATAACTTATTTGGCTTGAGTTTGGCAATACATAGTTTGTTATGATCTAGATAGCCTTGTCACCTTTTATGGCTTGATATAATTTTCTGAGAAGTCACTTTCGATAATCTTCATGGCTCCCTTTGCTTAAAATGGATTAATTATAGTCACCCCATTTCTTTCATGCTCTATCTTTCCTTCTTGCATCTTGATGACTTTATTGCCAAAAGGGGGAGAAGGATAGAGAAAAAGGCATTAAGGGGTGCAAAAGGCATTAAAATGGGAGAAGGATAAAAGACATTAAGGGGAGAATGTTTGGTCATCTTGCTATGACAATGGTCATGTGAGCAACTGCTTTTTGGACCATGAGCAAGATTGGACTTTTTGTGTGATTTGGAGCTACTATAGAAAATTTGATCTTTCTCTGTCTGCTCCATTTTATTCTGTGTCAACATGGTCTTGAGTCCCCTCTTCATTCTTTTAGACCATGTGTGGCTTTTGCATCTCCTTCCTTTCCTTGCTCAAAAACAAACTCTTCTTCATGCTTTTTCTGTGTTTGTCAATATACTCATCAAGGGGGAGATTGTGAGACCATGTGGAGGTCACCCCATGATTGTGACGAGTAATTGACTCTTGATCTAGGAAGATTGAGTTTGGTTTTTGAGGTTTGAGCTGACTTTGCAAAGTCGTAAGCCTTGAGAATGGTCGGCAGATCATTTACGACCATGTTGAGCATATACAACCACTTTGGGCATGGTCGAAGGGCACCAGAAGGGAGTACGACTGTTTTGGCTATGGTCGGAAGTCAGCCAAGCTGTTTACGACCACTTTGGCCGTGGTCGAAAGAGACTACGACCACTCTGGCCGTGGTCGGAGGTCACCTGGGAAGTTTACAACCACTCTGGCCGTGATCGAAGGCAGCTACGACCACGTTGCAGCATCCTCGGTGAATTTGGACGTGATCAGAAGTCGGTCGGACTGTGTACGACCACGCGGTATCTCACTCGGCGAAAATGACCGTGGTCGAAGGTCATTTGGATGGGATACGACCACGTTGAGCGCTGTCGGGTGACAGCCGGGTGGCGTACGACCACGTTGGTCGTGGTCGGAGGCCGCCAGGGCCATCTTCGACCACGTTGTGGCACTCGGGAGCGCCGACCACATTGGCCGATCGGAGCATCGACCACGTTGGCTCGAGAAATGAACGTGGTCGGAACGGAGTTCGACCACGTTATCGGCAGAATGACCGTGGTCGTACGAGGTCACCAAAATTGGTCGTATGAGCTCGATTTGAGGTCGATTTCACTGGGAGTTGGTCGTATGGGTTCCTGCGGTTGTCATGGACCTTGTGGACTTATTGGTTCATCATTTTGATAGGGTTAAAATATAATTTCTATGGAAAAATCTGGAGCTCTGTTGAGCTAAGCAGAGTGTTGGTCTGCTTGTCGGTTTGAATGGTGCGGTGCTATGTGACGGTTTGCTTGTCTGTGTGGCTGCAGGACTTCGGAGCTATTTCATGGTGAGGCGTGGGAGGACCGGGACTAGGCACCGGAGGTGTTGAGGTCCAGACGGTCGGAGACGCCGAAGATGATCGAGGCTGGTGAGGTGGTTGTGAGCTGGGAGACGAGGAACCGAAGCTGGAGCTGCCGAACGTGGACACGACGGGCAGCGGCGAGGTGGATTGGGACTAGGCTCAGGGAGGAGTCGGAGGTCCAGACGGTCAGATGCCGGGTGCGGTCGTGTGCGACGGAACGGATCGAGACTAGACTCTGGAGGAGTCGGGGTCCAGATGATCTTGGAGACAAGTCTTGGTGAGGCTTGGAGTGGTCGGGACTAGACATGGGAGATGTTGAGGTCCAGAACGACTGGGTGAAGCCAAAGAAGTCTTGGAGCTCAAGGTGGCTGATGAGGAACCGAAGTTGGTGCAGCCAGTCGGAGATAGGTCTGGCGAGGCTAGGATGGTCGGGACGAGACACGGTGGTGTCGGGGTCCGTAAGCCACTGTGGAAAGCCGAAGGAGACCTAGTCTTGCGAGGTGGTTGCAAGCGTGGATAGGGAGGCAGCGGAGGGGCATTTTTGAGAAATGTCAAAGCTGCAAAGGAAGCTGTCCCTCTGGTAAAGCACCTGAGAAGTTGACAGAAAAGAAGTGGATTCAGTTGGCGCTAACGGGCAAAGTGCGGGTCTGTTGGGATAGCAGGCAAAGCATTTGAGTTAGCGGGTAAAGTGAGTGATAAAACCCAGTGTTAGGTGGGGTTTACGGGTTATCCCCAGTGTGGACTAATGGATGGAACCATTAGGTCAAGTTTCGCGTGTGAGCCTATAAAAGGGAGAGGGGAGGCAAGTGTTAGACTTGAGTGGTTCGGCTGGGCCTTGGAGGCAGCCGCCTCTCCCTCCCTTGGGAGTTTATCTGTGTGTGTAGCTCTAGGGTAGAGCTTGTCCTCCCGAGGGGAGTGGATGTTGAAACCTTTATGATCAATCATCGGTTTGCACCTATCTGTGAATTGTTTTGTCTAAGTTGTTTCGATTGCTTGTATCCATTCTTTCTCAGTTCTCTGGTTGATCTGCCTTATCTTGTTTTGATTTGGGTTCTTGTTCTTTAGCCTCAATTTTGTTTTGCTCTGAACTGGGAATCATTCTCAAGGCCATTTGGCTAGTCCATTCCTGAGAGCAAAGTCGAAATCGGAGAAATCTCTGTGATTCTTGATCTTCCGTCTCCAGTGCTCTGTTCTGAGTTTCGAGTTTGATCTTCTCTCTGTTCATTGCTTAGATCTCTATTTTTCTTTGTAAATTCACTTCTAGAGATCTTAGACGAGCTAGGATTCGAGGTCCTTTCGGTTTAGACCTTTGAGCAAAAAGTTCCTTCTTTTCTTGACTTGGCGGTCGTGCGCTGGAATGGGCTACGACCACTACCGTTCACTGTTCGTCATATTTTGTCGGGAGTTCCGACCACACAGTCTTCCATCTGTTGTCGGTCGGTTCGATCAAGGCAAAGACCTTCCGGCTGATTAGACCGCAGTCTTTTGTCATGCTCAGTAATCTGCTGTTTTCTCTGTCGCTCGATTGGACCACCCAGTATCGGCATCATCTGTTTTCAGTCTTACGACTGTGGCTAAGCAGCAGTCGTCTCTTATTTGCTGATCAGATTTTCGATTGCTTTGTTTAGGTCTCGGTCATGCGACCGCGGCAAAGTCCGCTTCTCTCAGGTGGTTTGATCCCAGTTGATTTTCTCGGGTGTGTTTTCGACCACGGTCGGAGCTCTCTGTTTCCTTTGAGTTACGACCGTGACATGTGTTCTTGAATTATCTTTCGACCACGGTCTCTTCTTCTAGCTTTCGACCACTGGTTCATTCGATCTTGAGTTAGCTTTCTTTCTTCTGTTCGTTCGGTTCGACCTTTGCTGAGAGTTTCGATCACCTTGTATTTCTTCCGCCAATGTTGTCTTTGTTTGTCTCTCTTCGGTTTTCGAATGAGCATTCAATCTTCTTCTTCACAGCTTTTTAGCTATCGGAGAGAAGATCAGGTTGATATTTTGGGAGAATTTTTAAGGCACCATTCACCCCCCCTCTGTTGCCATTTCGGTCCTTCACAAATTTATCGCTAAGCCTCATAAAAGCCAACTCTACTATCAAAGACTTGGAAGAAAAAAATAAATAGTAAGCCCTGAAGCTTAAGTTTTTTTATCTATGCATATTTCTAGCCTTTCTTTTATCTTTTTCTTTTTAACAAAAAGAGAGATTGAATCGAGTAAGCTACTCACTGAGGTCGAAGAGAAAACAAAAGTAATCGGAGAGCTTACTCGTATTAGCAAAGAAATAGGCGAGAGGATGAAGTTGCTTGATACTCAGCTATCAGGTAAGAAAAACTTTACCTACGACCAGTTTTTAAATTAGTATTGTAGGACTTACAATTACGTGGTCGCATAAGGACTTACGACTAAGGGGTAGTCACAGTTAGAATTTCGACCACGTGTCATAGAAGGACTTACAACCATATGGTCGTAGAAGAGCTTACGGCTATGTGGTTGTAGAAAGATTTACGACCATATGATCGTAGAAGAGCTTACAACTGTAACGAGTGTCGCCTTGATCAATTTTAACTCTTTTCGCAGAGTCGATGGTTGAAAAGAAACATCTTTCTAAAGTAATGTATCATAGTGAGGAAGAAGCGAAGTCAATGAAGGCAAGCCTTAAAGACTGCGGTATTCTTCTGAACAATATACTTGGTGATTTTGGTGCAGAAAAGATGATTCCCCCTGAGGAGGCAAGCCTTAAAGACTGCGTACACAAGTATGATTGCACTACAAGCCAAGACTTTGGAAAAGAACATTGCTACTCTGAGGACTGATTAAATGGAGTCGATCTGGGATGTAGTCAGGGGCGCTGTGAGCTATACGTTGGCAAAACTCAAGGCATGCGATCAGAACACGAACTTACATCCCATTGAGCATGACTTCACCTGCTCTTGGGAGAAGGTGTCTCGTCTGATCGAAGAAGTAGAGCCATTTGGACAAAAATTGTTTTAAGAAATAGAACCCGGCTCTTCCTCTCCTCCAAAGTAGAGTAGTTTGTAAATGAAAACAACTTCATAAAGACTTACCTTTGGGAGATGAATGAACTCTCCTTTTCCTGCATTTTATCTTATTGAGCAATCAGTACTCATAAGATAAAAAAATAAAATGAAAAGAGAATGAATTTATATCTAAGAAATAAAACTATATGAATAATTCTATCCTAGCCCCCAACTATTTACTTAGTTTATATGAATAAACTAAGCAAATAGTACAGAGTGAAGTATGATGAGGGTAGAGTAATATATCCGACCATCGTTGTCGAATTCGATTGTCACTTACTGGCAGCAAAAGTAACGAATGAGTTGATGCTAGGGAGCTCCTTCTAGTGGGCAGGACCACATTAAGAGAGGAGTGACTCCGACTAGGTAGTGTTACCTCCTTTTAACTAGGTTTAAACAAATTGAAGACATGAACAATCAAAGGATAAACACTCAGATTGCCTTCTATTATATTCATTCAATGTGTTGGTGGGCAACACAATTGTTGTGGGCTGGTAGCAAGAGTTAGGAACAGACTGACACTTGGAAGCGACCACATGTAGAGAGGAGAGACTTCAGCTAGTAGTATTCCCATATCCGACTAGTCAAAAAAATTGGATGCGCTAGAAGTGATCGAACTAATATAAGAGAAGCTCTACAAGATATACGGCAATAAAAATTTGCATAAACTGAATTTGTTATTGAAAAAGGGGCAGAAATGTTTACACATAGAATTTGCGTAATTGGTCGATATTCCAAGAGTTCGAGAGAATCTGACCATCTTCCATACCAAGTCGTACAGAGCCAAGGCATGTGACTTTGATCACAATGTAAGGACCTTCTCACTTAGGGGAAAACTTGTTCCGATTAGACTGGGATTGGATTTTCCTCAATATCAAGTCGCCTACAGCAAGACTGCGAGGCTAGACCTTACGATCATAGTATTTACGATTAAGGTTTGATTCCCCTTTTCTTTGAGCAGGTTGATATCATCCGCTTGAATCTATTCTTGGTTAGAGTCACTGAAGTTCTCGACTCTTGCCAACTAGATCATTAGCTCTAGAGGAAGTATGGCTTCAACCCCAAAAACTAGGAAAAAAGGAGTTTCACCTGTCGCCCGACTCGGAGTCGTGTGAATCGCCCATAATTATACTGAAGGTAATTCCTGAACCTAAGCCCCCGAGCATTTTACTAGCTGGTCGAAGACTGGAGTTTTAATTCCTTGCATTATTTGGCAATTCACACGCTTAACTGCCCTGTTACTCTGCGGATGGGTGACTGAAGCAAAACATAATTTGGTGCCTAATTCATCATAAATTTTTTGAAATTTTGTGCTCAAAAATTGCTTACCGTTGTCTGTAATTATCCAACTTGGGACTCCAAATCGAGTAATTACACTTTTCATCAAGAACCTTTTTGCAACTTCTGTTGTTATCCTATCTACTAGTTTGTTATTAATCCACTTCGTAAACGTATCAATAGCTACGAAGAGGAACTCGAAGCTCCCTGATGCTCTTGGGAACGACTCAGGATGTCAAGACCTTAGGTTGCAAAAGGCCAACACAAAGGAATCATTTGAAGAGCCTGAGCTGATTGGTGTATTTGCTGGCTATGAAACTAGTGTTGTACACATTTCTTAACTAGATCTCTAGCATCGTGGAGGGCTATTAGCCAATAGAAAACTTATCAAAAAGCCTTACTGACCAATGTTCTATAGGAAGCATATGCTCCACAAGTGCCCCCATGTATGTCATGAAGGAGTTTTAATCCTTCTTTCTGCAATATACATTGCATGAGAACTCCCTGAGTATCCCTTTTATAGAGTACTCCTTACGGGCAAGATGATCTGTTATGGCATCGTCATCGGGTATTGAACCCTTCTGAAGGTAGTTGTAGATAGGAGCCATCCACGTCTCTTCATAATCTAGAGGGTCTATTTCATTAGGGAATGTCTCTGGTGCTTCGACCAGAGATGACTTCTGGAGCTGTTCCAGGAAGACCCCAGTGGTATTTGTGATCGAGAAGAAGCTATCTAAGCTAACTAGTCTGCGAGAAAGTTATCCTCCCGAAGGATATACTGTAACTCGAAACCAAAAAATGCTTTTCGAGCTTCCATACTTTTGACAAGTACTGAGACATGGTTGTACTCAAGCATTGATACTCTTTTCTGAGCTAATTTATGACTAGTTGAAAGTATCCTCTCATGAGTAGTCATCGAATTCCGAGCGCTTTAGCGGCTCATATGCCAATGAACAAACCTTCATACTTAGCGACATCGTTAGTAGCTGGAAAGAGTAATTGGATGACATACATTAAGGTCTCTCTCACGGAGATTTCAGGACCACCCCAGTCACCGAGCCACTTAATGTTAGCGACCCATCGAAGTACATCATCCACAAGTCGTGGGAATCGTACTGTTGGGGATCCTGAACATGTTCAGGGTTTGTCCATTCGGCGACAAAGTCCGCCGAGATCTAGGATTTAATGGTCGTTTGGGACATGAAATGGAGTTTGAAATCCTCAAGTTCGAGCGATCATTTTGCTATGCGCCCCACTAATTTCTTGTTCTACAGGATCTCTACTAAAGAAAATTCAGACGACACAATTATCTTGTGTGCCTGAAAATAATGCCTCAACTTCCTTGAGGCCATGAGAAGGGCATAGAGAAGTTTCTGGACCTGAGGGTAGCTCTCCTTCGAACTGTGTAAAACTTCACTTACATAGTATACTTGTCTTTGAACACCCTCGTGCTCTGCAACTAGTACATCACTTACTGTATGTGGTGTGGTGGATAGATACACTGAGAGTGTCTCGCCTGTTTTCAAAGAAACTAGGACAGGAACACTCGTAAGGTATTTCTTAACAACTTTGAAAGTGTCATTGGCCTCTTTCGACTACTCGAAACCCTCATGTTTCCTCAAAAGCTTAAAGAAATGAAGACCTTTTTCTCCTAGTTGTGCGATCAAACAGTTTAAACCTAACATGCACCCAGTGAGTTTCTGGACCTCTTTCTTTATGGTTGGAGGGCGCATCTGTTCGATGGCCTTGATCTTCTTAGGATTTGGTTCGATACCTCTTGCCAAAATAAAGAATCTGAGCAGTTTTCTCAAGGAAACTCCGAACACCAACTTTTTAGGATTGAGTTTCAAGCAATGCTTTCTCAGATGGTCGAAGGTCTCTTGTAGGTTTGAAATATGATTAAGTTGTTTGATACTTTTTACATCCACATCATCAACATAGGCTTCCAAGTTTCAGCTCATTTGATGTATGAAGGTTAATTGCATAAAACGCTGAAAGTTGGACCATCATTTTTCAAACCGAATGGCATTTTGACATAGCAAAAATACTCCAAACGGGGTAATAAATGCAGTTTTTGATCTTCTGAAGACATACTAATCTAGTGATAACCAGAGTAGGCATCTAGAAATCTTAACATTTCACAATCAACAGTAGAATCTACCAATTGATCAATTGTGCCACTTACCGTTAGACTTTTTTACCATTATAGAATTAGCCAACCATTCTGAGTGATTGACTTATCTTATGAAGCCTACTTTTAGTAGCTTATCTAATTCTGACTTGATAGCTTCTTGTTGATCTAATGCAAATCTCCGTAATTTTTGTTTTACGGGCTTCTTATCAGGCCATAGAGCTAGCACGTGCTCGATAACTTTCCTGGGGACCTTGGGCATGTCAGATGGCTGCAACGCGAACACATCTACATTTGCCCAGAGGAAAGCGGCAAGGGTATCTTCCTATGCAGGGTTGGAAGTAACCCAATTCCGAACTATCTTCGAAGGTTCCTCTGGGTACAGAGGGACTTCTTTGACTTCTTCGTTCGGCTTTGGTACGGCTTTAGGCTTCGAGTGCTTGCTTGAAGGCCGCACCTTGCAGACTTCCCAAGTTGGTAACTGTCCGACCATCTCAAAGGATTTGCGATCGCACGTCAGTGCCATCTTCTTATCCCAACGGACTGTGATGACTCCGTTGGGACTTGGCAACTTGAGACATTGATATGTATAATGAATAACTATTAGAAATCATGCCAGAGTTGGTCGTTCGAGTATGGAATTATATGCCAAGTCGATGTCGATCACATCAAAGGAGAGCTTTTCTATCCTGATGTTGCCCAGAGAACCAAACGTAATAGGCAGAGAAACTTGGCCAATGGGCTTGGCCGAAGAACCCGGTACGATTCCATGAAATGAATATCGCATAGGTTTTATTCTGATATGAGGAATTCGTATCTCGTCCAGAGCACTACATAATAAAATATTTAAAAAACTATCACCATAAATCAACACACAATTTACTCCACGGTTGTTGATGATGAGCTCGACCACGATCAGGAACTGACCAAGTCGAGTTGAGGAGATTGAACAATTACACTTCTCAAAAGATATGGTGACTTCTGACCACTTAGGCAAATTATTGACAAGGGAAGAGTCAATAGAGTTTACCTCGAGCTCAATAGCCTTATACTGTCACTTGGATTCATATGTGGACGAACCTCTATATATGTGCTCGATAGTGTGCTTTGGATCCTGGAATGGCATGAGTCCGGGTGATTTTGACCACTTGATTGTCCCAACTCCTCAATTGTTGGGAGTGGGCCCTTGCCAGAACTGTAATCCTCGAGTTTCCGTAGGAAGACTTGGCAATTGCGAAGATCGTGCCCCTTTTTCTTATAAAGAGGGTGTCATCTAGGCTTGTTTTCCTTCCTCATAGGTGCCTTGCCTTTGAACCAGTTGGAGTATCGTTTGGTGTTGCATGGCTCCTTATTGCCCGTAGCCAAGACCTCCTTCGACCCTACGGCACGAGGTTGTGGCTCTTGACCTTGTCTCTGGGTTTCTTGGCCATTTCCTTCTTCTTACTACCATCACCTTGCTCCTTGGAACGACGGCTGACCTGGTCGATGGTCCTGGTCCATTCGACCACTTCGACAGCTGTTGCATACTAATCGGCCATCTCGAAGAGCTCGGCGATGGTGGTTGGAGGGTTCAGGGTGATGTCCGATGTGAATCTTCGATTGCACACCCCCTGTCTAAATACCCTAATAACAGAAGCGTCAGAGACCTCCAAAATTGAGTTTTAAACCTGGCTAAAATGCCGGATGAGTTACCATAAGGTCTCATCGCTGCCTTGGTGCATTCGATGCAGGTCATCCTCCTTCCTAGGGCGATTGTATGTACCCTAAAAGTTGGCCATCAGGCGGTCATAGAGGTGCTACCATAAGTAGATCGACTCGAAAGGCTAGTTGAGCAACCAGGATCCAGCAGATCCTTCAAGCACCGTCAGAAGTTGGCCATGACGTGCTTGCCTCCTCCTGCTGCCCGAACCACAATTGTGTAAATTTGAAGGAACTCAATGGGATTCTGAGACCCATCGAATTTCTCCATGCTCACCAGTCGAAACCGCGGTGGCCAGCTCACTGCTTGGAGCTCAGGCACGAAGGCTCAGCATCTAGCAACAATCTCCTGATGTCTCCTTTATGGAAACGAGTAGTTAGCATTGCCAGGCGAACACACTCAGTGATGCTTGACGGTGGGCGGACCGGACCTATAATAGGTCTCATACACATGAGGATGATACTCATAGTCCATCTACTGCTATAAGTTCCTTGCTCGAAGTGGTGATCGAGCGTCAAATTACAGATCCAAAGCAATTCGGGGCATTCTCCTTCGGCTGTTATTGCAATCAGGAGTGCGACGTGCCCCATCACCATACTGACTCCTACGAGGCAAGTTTCGTGAACGACTAGATACGGTCATATCTTGTCAACTTTCAAAGGGACGTCGGCGAGGTTGCTCAAGTCTGGCCATCACATCATGAAGCTTTCGTGCAATGTCTTTAGTGAAGTGATCGTAGCTCGGTGCTTGAGCAATCTCTTGAGTTGGGTTCTCGAGCAAGTCATTGATCCATTGAAGCTCCCATGCCTCTTCGGACTGGTATTAGACCCGCCCAGGCAAAGCACTCTGGGCGGCAAGCCGCCTTTGCCGAGCAGTCTTAGGATCCTCGACTCCTGATGCCCACTGGGGCTGCTTTAGAGGAGAGTGGGTATTTCTAGGATTTCGCCCACACTCATCAGAGTACCGATCGGGCTCATCACTGGAGGTCCCATCACCATTCCCACGAGAGGAGGGAGAGTGTGATCGTCGGGGAGCATCCTTAGGCCTTCCTCCGAGAGGGTGATGAGAATCTGAGGGCAGGGCAAAGACCTCCTGTCTAGAATCTCCACTTCTGAGGGATGCCCCCTTATCTGAAGAATCGACGAGTGAGATTTTCTCATGGCCTAGAATAAACCCTGCCAGGTAGGGGAAGTCTGGGTTATAACCATCCCCAACCTGGTCTGTTCCCTGCAAGAATGCGGATGAACACGAAGTGTGCCCGCCCATTGCCTTTGCCGGGTCGTCCGGAGAGTCACCACAAGTAGCTGGCAATGTGCTCCCCGATCGGTAGATTCTAGGGCACTTTGAAACTGCGCGGGGTGATGTTGTGGGACTTGAACGCTTGGGAACATACCCATCGTCGCATTGTGAGTCCTCATCATGGTCGGATTGACCATTGCCGCTTGGGGAGATGAGTCCTCCATTAGGTATAATGTTGTGGAGGACTTTGTTCCCTCATTAACCTTTCTAGTGGCATCATCTCTGGGATCACCGGATGAATCTGTAGAGAGACATCCACTATCGAAAGCAAGCATGGTCTACTCGTAGTCGTAGCAGGCCTCCATGTCGATGCCCACGTAGTCGGCCAAGTCAAACTAGTTCTCCTCGTTCCATTCATCTGCCATGAGGACATCAGGAGGAAAAGGAGAAACTTGCTAACAACAAAATTACCAAAGTCTTGGAAGAAGATTTCCTTACAGACAGCACCAACTGTCGACATTTTAATATTGATCTTACGTATGATTTATATGGATTTAGTGAAACTCTTAGAAGACCTGGTGTATACACATGTAGAGTAGAGACACGAGAATTTTTATACAGGTTCGGGTCTTCTCCTAAGAGAATAATAAACCTACGTCCTATGTGATCACTAATCACCAGAAAAGGATTACAATTGAGAGTAATGCGAATGCCTAGCATTATCTCCTTCTTCGATCCGAATGCCTCTCCCCTCTCTCTTTGATGTTAACCTTTATATGTCCAGTGAAGCAACGACAGTTGTCCCGTGCCAGAAGACGCCTCAACACTTTGGATGATAACCGCCTGATGGAAGTTACTGTCAGAGAGACGTAAAAGGCCATTCGTCGTGTAGCGGTTGTTGTCAAAGAGAGATCGTATGCGGTTATTGGATAAACGCATGTTCTAACTGCCTTATCAGAAGAACCCACGATGCAGTTGTTCGTCATAGACAAGTTAGTCGGAGATATGTTGGTCACAGGAAGGTCCACGGCCATAAGGTGGTCACAAGACAACTTACGATTACGTGGTCGTAGATGGACTTACGGCCATATAGAGTAATCATAATAAGATTTACAACTACGTGGTCGAAGAAAGACTTACGACCATATGGAGTAGTCGCAGTAAGTCTTATGACTATTTGGTCGTAGAAGGACTTACGACTAAGGGGATAGTCACAGTAAGACTTACGATTATGTGGTTGTAGAAGGACTAACGACCAAGGGATAGTTGCAGTAAATCTTACGACTATATGATCGTAGAAGAGCTTACGACCATCGTGTATTTATCTCTTATCGATAAGGGGCATATTTAAAGAATATAATAATATAATAATTTGAGAATTATTCTATCTTTTCAATTAGGTTAGGTGGATCACCCAGCTTGGGTGTGCAGCCACTATACCCGTTCAAGGGCCCAGCTGGACCGGACCGGGCTTTGGGCCAGGGTTAGAAAAGCCTGTCCTTGAACGCCTGAATGGGCAAGCCCTAGCTCAGCCCAAAAATCTAGAAAAGCTTGATTTTCTGTTTGACAAAAAAATTATCCTGTCAAGGTTTTTTCGGCTTCGGCTAGGCCCGTGGGTTGAAAATATAGGCCTAGGTCAGATCCAAGCTTGGCACAATCAAGCCGGTTTGGGCCGCCCACGAACAAGTCTAAGTCAACGACTCGTTAATGGAGGTTGATACATGCCTGGGAGAGAGCTGAAAACTCAGAAACAAACGTTAGAACTTCCATTGTGACGAGGTTTTTTTGAACCACCAGTGGTCGAAATAGACTCAAACCTCCTCACAAAAAAAAAAAAAAGACTCAAGCCTACTCGGGCTTCTACTTTTTGTGGTGCTATTTTTGGGCAAAACATTGCGATACTAATCAAGCAGTATCACTCAAGTTCAAGTCTCACTTTTACCTTAAAATTTACGAGAATAAATCTTATCCAGCCACATCTGAAAAAGCTCTTCCTACTGCAAACTTGGGCCAAGATGAACCTCGTCAGTGCACCTAGGCCACGCCTCGCTCGCGTAGGCCTCCCCCGTGAGCTGCAAACAAGTACATCATCGACAAATCTCCATTAGCTTGTGTGTGTGTGCAGTGTGCTACGGTTTTTTTTAGAACATGTGTGTTACATACCTGGTCTATATATTTATTTACTTCTAACTGTTTTGTTCATTGACCATAGTTGGCTGCTATAAATTAACCAACTTACGCTATTGCCCCATCTGGACTTTCAAGTTTTTTTTTAAAAAAAAAGGTCCATAAACAGTGGCTTGTCCAGCCATTGATCGACAATCAGATATGCATCCTCTGTCAACAGAAAAACGAATCCATAAACCACTTTTTGACCCAATGTAGTTTTGTGCGGCAAGGTCTGGTTCCACATTCACCTATGAATTCAGAAACAGTGGCTTACACCCAACAAAGAGGACGTTCTGCAGGGTTGGTGGCTTGGAATCCAATCGGAAGACAGACAAGAACAATGAAAAGGGCTCAATTCTCTGGTGATCCTAACTATGCTCGCATATTCAGGAATTACTTCATGCCCGTTATGCAGACTGTCAATGAAATCGAAGAGGATAGAATATGGACAAGTTGTTCTAGGTTCTTGTTTGAGGAGGGCAGTGGCGGCAGCTGTTTCATTGATGCTAAACTATGATATGAATTCGTGTACGTGTTTAAGTAGACACATCCGTTGACATTATCTTGGTTTTGTAATCTCCTAAAACTCTTATTTTTAAACATATGTATGTACCCCGTAGTTATATAGCTGAGACACGCCAAGGTTTTCAATACTTATAATTTTTCTTCATACAGTGAATTTCATCTTCATGCGTTCGTGATTTTTCTTCAAGGATTTTTCACATTAAATCATCGACTCTCATTCTTTCAATTATCTATTATTACCATATATTTTATAACAAGTAGTATCAGAATTTCGGTTTTCAAATCAAGCCTCTGCCCCCCGTGGAGAGCGCCAAGGCCAACCATCAAGCAGCATCATTGCACGGCATCGTGGCGTGGCATCACGGCGAGCACAGGAGATTCGATTGACAAAAAAAAAAAAATCATCGGATCGGATCCATCTAGTCATCGCTATGGTACGACGTTAAATCGTCGTCGTTCTGCAATTGGAATCATCGAGGCTGCTACTCACAGAAAGTTGTCGGGTCCCTTCGACAAATCTGAGGCGGGACCGCGGAATCATCAGAGCATTCGTCTCTGACAAGAAAATAACTTGTGGTCGGATTAAAGCAGTCGCATCACATGAAAAAGAAGTTAACAGAGGAGCATCGATTCCAAGGGCAGCCGACCATGTCTCCCCCAGGAAAAGCAAAAGAAAGCTATTTTTGGCTTTCTTTGCTATATGCATACGAAAAGCGTACTAAGACTGTAATAACCTAGATTATTTTATTAATTGTTATTCAATTGTTTGTTTGATTATTAAATAGAGAGAGGGACCTAGAAGGAAAAGATTGAAAATTAAAAGAGTTTTGAGAGGTTTTCTGAAAAGTTAATCAAACCTGGGCCTAGACCTTGGCCCAGGTGCGTTTTTCTTGGCCCAAGAGGGGAGGGGGAGGTGTTTTAAACCCTAGCCCTACATCCCCCTAGCCAAGCCGCCACCCCCCTGCGCCCCTGGCTGCGCCTCCATCCCCGACCGCCGCCGCTCGCTCCCTGCGCGCCGCGCCTTGCGCCACCGCCCCTGCCCACCGCCTGCAGCACCCCGCCTGGCAGCCATTGCCGCCCCGACGTCTCCTCCTTCCCGGTGCGCCGTCGTCGTCATCCGTCGCTGCATCGTTTGGATCCGGAGGAAGGAGAGGAGGAGTTCGCGGAAGAGATCCCGGGTGTGTACTTCCTCCTCATCGTGTTCTTCATCTTGTCTTCAAGGGTAATCCCGGTTAACCCATTTAGATGGATAATTTAGTCAAGTTAGAGTTTCGTCGGTTTTCTGGACTGCTGTGACAGATTGGGTTAATCGGCAGTTTTGGGTAAGATCCGTCGGGATTCAGGTCTGGACTCCTTCTAGAGAATTGTAGAGGACGTAATTATCTTTCCAGGGAGTGCTAGAACGCGTTATTCCGATTTGTGTAGCGAAAGTTATGATTTTTCTAGTGTGGCTATTCGGCAGATCGGGGAAGTTCTGGACAGTTTTCGGTAGATCGCTTTGGGCGACGGGAAATCTGGCGAATCAGAAATTATTCATGTTAGGAAAGTTTTATATAATTTTCTTAGCTTTCCATAAAGGTCAAGAAGTCCAGATTCCGATGATCTGGCCGAAAGTTATGGCTGTTTTAGTGCGCTGTCCAGAGAGGTCGTCGTGACTATTGATGTTTTAGAAAAGGGATTGGATCGGGTAGAAAATGGCAGAATCAGAGAGGCTTCCCAACTAAGTTTATTTAGATAATTTAATTATATTTCCAGAAATTCTGAGAACGCTTAATTTAGATTTACGTACTGGAAGTTATGGATTTTTGAAGTCGGCTGTCTGTGGTTGGGCAGATTTGGCCGAGGGGAGTTGGGGAGTTTAATTGAGATAAATTGTTGGTGTAATTGGGGTTGCTGATATTTTGTATCTAGAAACCCGTTACTGTTATGTTAGTAATTATTAATTAATTATTCAGGAGGAGAGCGGATTCCGGGGGTTTCGCCTTCTGCTCGTTCTTCGTTGTCTCACGGTTGAGGCAAGTATAACTTTGCCATGATTAATATGTGTGACTTGATGATTTAGATGTTATGAGTGATGATTGAGTTATGAATGCTTTACTTGTGAATTTTAGTAAAGTTATGAGTTGATAATGCTATTTATGTTCTGTTTACATTATAGCATTTTTTTGAGATTAAATTGATGCATAGTATGTTGAATGCCTGTTTATCTTGTTGATACATTCACATATATGCATCATCTTGAGAATTATTGAAGTCTTGGTCACGTGGTGATCAGCGTCGAGGTCCCCACACTTGTGAAGTGTGGGCAATTGGTCCCTGCATGCCGAGTGCAGTGCATGGGTGTGCATTGACGGATGCACACTCCGCATTACCAGTAAAATGCGAAGAGATGAGAAAGGACTTTTGATCATATTGCATAGCATGAAATTCATATGAAACATGTTTAACTTGACAGTTAATGTTCATGCTTGCTTTTGTTACATTTTATACTTGCTGAGTCGTTGGACTCACCCTTGTTGTTGTTTGTTTATTTTAGGTACTAATGTGAGATCAACATACATGGGGACATGAATGGCTAGTCCAGATGCACGTGCACTATTCCTTCAATAAGAAATAAAGACAGTCATTATAATCTTGATTGGCTGGTTAGCTTAATTGGTTCATTTTATTATTCATCAGATTTAAATGTAATAATGATTAGAACTATTTGATATCGCTTCCGTTCATTATTTTTGGAACTAGATCTGTTTCTGTTTATCTAGAGTACTGTTAATGATTGAATAGATAAGACTTTGTCGAATCCTTGGGAATAATTATTAGAAGTTTTAATTTTGGCTAGAAATTGGTAGCATTTTAGGCCATTGTTTGGCTGGGGTGCTACAAAGACGTCTCCAACATTTTATTGTTGCGAGTACATAGAAGTGTACCAAGGATTTAGCAAACTCTTGCTAGAAACAGAAGAAATCGTACCAAGAGATTTCAGCAACCTCAACTTAGCGATTCGACTCGTTTTGACTTCGTTCTATGACTCGACTCTATACGAAGCATTGACTCGTGCTCTACCCAGCGACTGTTCCAGCGTAGATTCCACCAACATCATCGCCCACGCCATTCGGCGCCATGCCATGGCTTCATACTGCACCATGTTTATCAACGATCTTTTAATTCAGTCTATCGTCATCTTCCATTAAGAGACCGTGTCACCAACTCTATATGTTTTTGTTGGAGGTGGTGTTCATTACAATTCAGGCTGTTGTGCCTATTATTGGCGGTATCCATGTGGGATTAACCACTAATGATTTTTTCGATGATTCGTCGTTTATTACAGTTACTGCAATAAGATCTGCACATATAGAGTCTAAGACGGAGTTGCAGGTTTTCAGAACAAATGAGTTAATCTGAGCGACGCTTGATCAAGGAGACTTCAAAAAATCAATGTTAGTTGTGGGGACAACTAAATTTTGTATTTTAATCACCGTTTGGATATGTTGCAAATTTGGATCACTTATACGATCATTACAGATGCTTTAGCAATATTCAATTTCAGAAGTTTAATGATACCCTGATGGTAGCTAGCATAATACTCTTCGAAGTTTTGCTATTTGAAAGTGAAGGTTTTTTCTCCAATTCTAGTTCAAGATGAAGGACTTTGAAGTGCAAGAAGGAGTTTGTTTTGCGTGGATACTACAATATTTTTTAAGTTATCATAGCTCTATATGACGGGTCTACCGTAGCTTATGCTCCACTGTTCACCCTGTTGTTTTTCTACATGAGAAGTTTCCAATCATGTTATGGAATTCAGTTACTTTTATAGTCAACGGTTTGATGTATGTGATGATCATAAGTGCAAGTTGCTCAATTTCAATGGGTATTATTTGTTGAGTTATGTGTTTTAGGTAGAGCATGTAAAAATTCCATAAGATAAGTTCTTTATTATAGTTATCCAGCGCACAAGAGAAGCATATGGACATGATTGATCCAATCTTACTTTTTGATAGTCCAACGGACTTTCGGCATACGTGGTATTCATGCTGACCTGTTTCGAGGAGATTCATGTTTTATTTTGGCTACAGGAGGAATGCGGCTCAAGGTGGGGAATGTTGAGTTTGCGATCTGCATTTATCTCAAGGTAAAGATTGTTAATGTATGATACGAATTTGTATATGTGTCCATTGAACACATACGTTGACATCATCTCAGTTTTGTAATCTCTTAGGACTCTTGTTCGTTAATTTATATATGTACCCATGTAGTCACATGGTTGAGATACACCGAAGTTTCCTATCCGTGTAATTTCTCTTCATAGAGTGAATTCCGTCTTTGTCTGTCCGTGTTTTTTCCACAAGGGTTTTACACATAATTTCTCCTCATATTTGTGATAGCAGGGGTGGGTTGGGTCATTTTTGTTATTTTACTCTGTACCTTTGTGACCTTTGTAACTGTTGTATATAGGCTAGTACAGAGGTTTGATTGTTTGGATGCTTTACCTGAAGGAAGATCCATTAGCATATTTTAGTCCTACATGATTTATTCTATCACGAAAGCATCCCACCTCTTCCTATAAATAGGGTGTAGGAGCTATATATTGTACACAACATGCCTACTGGCAAAAGAGTAACAAAGTTGAGAGAAAGCTTCGGGCTACATCTTGTATCTCATGTTCTGCTTTTATATTCTTGTGATTTGATTGCTTGATCACCGGCAACACGATCCCGAATGTACAACACGTTATCAGCATGATAACGTTCTCGTTAAGACTATTAGGTATGTTGTCTTTGATCTAACTTGTCAATCCGGTTTTTGCGATGATGTTTTGTTTGTAAATTGGTTCACCCCTCCTGTCATTGGTCGGCCGGGCACATGCCTCTGCATGTGTGCCGATCGTGTCGTTCCCCCAGCCGACCAGCCGTACACTTCCCTGTAGATTGACCAAGCGTTGCCTTCGCCTTGACTTGCTGGAAGGGGCATACCTTCACATGCTCCAAGGCCATCAGGGTTTTGGCCCCGTCAGACTAGAAGTCGCCTCCTCACCGTGCCACAACCAGAATAGCTCCAAATCAATCTTGCTTCCGTGCCGTCGCCGGGGAAGGACTCGCCATCATCGCCTTTGTGCTACCATTGTAATACATTAGGCACGTGGCCTCGTTGATGGACCAGGTGTGCCATCGTTGGCTCCGCAACACCATTGCCAATAGCATGGATGCAGTCATGTCACGTCGGTTTTCGTCACCACTTTCACTATCGTTGACGCCACCGCATCGGGCCACCAAAGCAATGGATGACAATGCGATGACACCTCCACACCATGGCTGCCACTGCCATCTCCTCTTGCAGCGCCACCGCCTTTGTGGTCCTACATAAGTGAGGCCACCCCGTGCCATCACCACTGCCTATGTAGCTTAGAACGTGTGAGGCTAGGACACCAATTCTGTCCATGACAAAGCATGGCACGATGTCGTCATTGCTGCCATAATCATCTCCATCAAGAACGAGGGGGGCACAGTGTGTGCTACCTCTGTCTCTGTCGGACTCGGATTTTACCAATCCAGAATTCTTTGTGCTTCCACCATACTATTCCCTAGATCAGTAGATAGTACTCATAGATACATTGCAGAACATCAAATACATATATTGCAGAAGCGTAATTATAATTGTGGACTGACACATAGGATGATCAGGCTGAAACCATTGGAAAATAGCAGTGGAAACATAAACTTCACACAGGTGGTGATGAGGACATCACTAGTGCAAACATATATGATTTACCTAATGTGCAGGTCCAATAACATGAGCCTATGCACATCGCCTTGGACAACAGGTGAATTCATTTCTTGGGTAGAGTAATTATTTAATTACAAAACAAATGATATTACCTAATAATTACTATTTACTCATGACTGTTTGCAAGGAACTTCTTGGAGGAGTAGCTGTTCATGTAAACATTGCTTGTGAGCACAAGGTGCCAAGTGATCAGATGAACAACGCACTAATCGGAATTAATAGTGCACTAGTCGGGATGAAACAATGCTATGGTCATAATGAATAGTGCTACTGGTTGCACAAAAAGTAACACTACTCAAGTGAACATTAACACTGCTCAGGTGAATAGGTGACCAGCACTCGGACGGGATGGTCATACGCTCGGGATTAAGGTAATGAGTCCATGTATGCAGCCATGTGCGTGACAGATATCCTTGGGCTCGAAAGAGGCGACAAAGGCAGAATGTATATAGAAATGAGATAAGCCAGACTTTGAGCACATGACACGCTCAAGAAGATCTCCTATGATCTTCTTCGGAGGATGACGACGTTGAATGTGTCGGGGATGTCTTGGATGAGAAGAAGTGGCCTCTACCTCATGAGCTGAGGAGGTAGGAGCAGAGCCACAAGCTCCAGAAGAATCAGAAGGTAAGGGTTGATCTCTCTAAGGCACAGTGGTAGAAGCAGACACCTCAGGGGAAGAAAGTACTAGATCAGGTAAAGAACTTTCATCTCCATTCTCCTTCTCATCTACGAAGATGGTCTCGGACTACACAACTGGACTTAAGATATCGGGCCTAGTAGCAAGACTAGCCTCATCAAAAGTCACCTCACAGGTCTCTATGATCCTACTAGTCTCGTAGTTCTAGAATCTATAACCCCGCGAAGAAGTCGATTAACCTAGAAAGATACTGTTAGAAGAATGAGACTCGAACTTATCTAGGTTCCTAGACTTCAGAATAAAACACTTGCAACCGAAAACATGAAAATAAGGGACACTGGGCTATACCCATACCTCAACTCATAAGAAGTGCGATGAAAGTGTGCCCTTAGAAAAATTATATTTGAAACATGGCACGCGGTGGCTATAACCTTAGCCCAAAATTTCCTAGGTGTAGCATACTCGTCTGGCATCTTCCTGGCCATCTTGACCAAGGTATGGTTCTTTTTTTCCACAATGCCATTTTGCTGAGAGGCGTACGGAGAAGAGAACTGATGCTCTACACCTGTCTCATCATAGAAGCTCTCAAAGTAAGAGTTCTTAAACTCCATACCATTATCACCATGAATCGCTTGTATAGCACCAAGGAGCTCAACAGACAACCTACCGAACAAACCACGAAAATGACTAAAGTTCTCATCCTTCAAGGCTAAACAATACCCAAGAAAACATTACACACGGGATGACCACCACATGGTCTCTCAATCTTCCCCTTGATGAGTATATTGACAAACCCAGAAAAAGCATGAAGTTGAGTTTGAAGAATCCAACATGGTCCAAAGAAGGAAATGAAGCTAATGACCATGTCGATAGAAGGAATCACTAGAGCAACTCAAGAAAGAGCAAATTGTTCACCAAGCTCTAGATTCCCAAAAGATTTTTTCTCCGCTATTCTCCCCCTTTTGGCAATAAACACATCAAGGATGCAAAAGAGAGAATATGACATGACAAGGGATAAAATGGTTGAAGTTTGATTATTCTAAGCATTTAGAGCCATGAGAATTATCCAAAATGACCATTAAGGATTACACCAAGCCATAACTCAATAAAGGCTATCTAGATCATGACAAGATATGTATATGTCAGCTAAACCAAAGAGATGACAATCTGAATTATAGTGCAATTTGTGAACAAATTAAGTCATCAATGAGCAAAGTCTAGCTAGAGACATCCAAGGATGATGCAGGCCATGTCAATAAGCTAAGTGGAACCAAGAAGCTACAGTTGAGTCCAAATAGAGTGTTATATGCTCAAGAAAGAAACATTGGTACAAGTACTTGGTTCTTTTGTAACTTAAGCAAATCGAGCACAAATGACATATTTTCTTATGAAACTTATGGTCGTTTTCAACCAGATTTTTGTTAAGTCTTGTGCTAGATCTCAAGCCTTATGCGATCATTCCAAGCGAGAAGCTTAAGGAAATGATCTTGGTCATCCAAAACTCCCCCTGAGTTCATACCTAGTGCAATGGCAAGCCGTCTCATGAGAAAGAATTGGTGAGATCAGTTTTTTCGCACAAAAGAGATTTTTTTGCTTTTAAAATGATTGTACTAACCTATGCATCATCAAGAGACTAAAACAGCTCAATCTAAGGCTCAATAGAGATTCAACGCTCAACTCAGCCTATTTGACATGGCATGGATCATAAAAGGATAGCTCAAGAAAGACTAGTCTCGTATGCTAACATGATAAGTTTTTAGTTCAAATTGAGCAAGTTTAATTAACTTATCATGGCAAAAGCTAGTTTACACATATGAAGACATGATAAATATAGCAAATGAGCACAAGTCATGGCAAGGAGTAAAGCAGTGTAAGCATGTCATAATAGGATAATAATCAAGGCTCAAATGTAGTTATATTACAATATAGAATGACATGCAGAAAATCCAGCTCCCCCTCAATATGTGATGCATCTTTTAGTTCAAGTTGAGTTAAGTCAATATTAAGCTCCAGAAGCTCCCAAATGAACTCGCCTTGAACCAAGGCAATAGAAATGAGAAGCTGGTAAAGAAACCAAAGAAGGCAGTCCTTAAAGAATAGATAAGATGTAGAGGAAACTATGTCTCAGACTGACTCTCATCTACCCCATATGACTCTAGGACTATCAACTAGTCATCTAACAGACTAAGAAGCAAACACGTACCCTGTCTACCCGAGAGTGGCCCGACCCTCGCTAGAACCTAAAAGCAGTGGGTAAGCTCAACCTAGTCAGAAGAGAACTAGCTAATAAGCAGCATCCTAGAATCACAAGATGAGAGTAAGAAGTCTAAACAGCTAGACGTGAGGAACACTCTAATCTATGCTAGGAGGACTAACCCAGATGCACCCGTATGCAATGCAATCAGAAAGGAGTAAGAGCATAATTAATATAGTAAAGCAGTAAAGCACAAGGCTCCCCCTCACAACAGTCCATACGGACAAACCACCCCAAGCTCTCCTCCTAGAGCTGAAAACCTAGAGCTATCCAAAGGATTGGTAAAGATATCAACCAACTGGTGGTCACTCTCTACAAACTGGAGCACTATATCACCCTTCTCCACATGGTCTCGAAGGAAGTGGAATCTGATATCAATATGCTTGGTCCGAGAATGCTGCACTGGGTTCTTAGCAATGTTAATCGCAGAAGTGTTATCACAAAAGAGTGGAACACTGTCGATAACTAACCCAAAGTCCCGCAGGGTCGAGACCATCAAAGCACAGCTACGATCGGCTGCTGACAATGTACTCGGCCTCTGCGGTGGACTGTGTAACACCGGACTGCTTCCTTGAAGACCAAGAGACGAGAGAAGTGCCAATGAACTGACAGGTGCCCGAAGTGCTCTTCCTATCTATCCTACAGCTAGCAAAGTCTGCATCCGAGTAGGCTCTCAAGGAAAGACAGGAGGAGGAAGAGTACCAGATACCATAGTCAATGGTAGCTTGAAGGTACCGAAGAATGCGCTTCACCGCCTGACGGTGAGATACGCGAGGAGAAGCCTGAAACCGAGCACAAAGACACACAGAGAAGTGTATGTCCGGTCTCGAGGCAGTGAGACACAAGAGGGAGCCAATCATGCTGCGATACTCCTTCTGATCAACTGGCTCATCATCATCCTTATCATCCACAAAGATGGTCTCGAACTGCTCCAAAGAACCTGAGATATCAGGCCTAGTCCCCAGACTGGCCTCATCGAATGTCACCTCACATGTTTCTACCATTTTGCTAGACTCGCAGATCCAGACCCTATACGCCCGAACAGACAGAAAGACTCCAACTCCCCTTAGAGAAGGCAAATTGAGAAGAACTAGGAAGTTTGGCTCAAAATCCAGAAAGGGAAGGTTCTAACTCAAGGAGGTGATTCTCATACACACTCTATCCTCATGGTCTCTAGCCTATAACCTCATACCACGGAGCAAAGGCACACTATGTCAACTCACAAGACACTTGTGGCCAAGAAGAAAGTTCAACCTAGGCAGAAGAGAAACCTAGAGAACCAAAGCCCAGACTAGGTAGAAAATAATCCTAGAGAACCATTTGGATAAGAAATGTGTCTAAGACAATATCACCTAGTGATGGCTCTCATCTATCCAATCGGACTCTTCCTGCCACTAGAATAAATAACCAATGCAAAGCAAAGTGATGGAAAGCAAAGATTGAAGATCACAAGGGAGCAAACCTCTCTCACGGTCGCTCGGTAGAGAGTCGTGATCGCAGACCTGATTGAGTATGAGTGTTGCCTTGGCCGAGGTCGAATACGAGTCCAGGATGTGGTCATAGTCGAGACCCTGATGTAGTCGCGTCGAGTTCGGCCGAGAGTCCAGACGGCGCTCGTAGTTGCTATGATGTAGCCATAAAGACCAAAGAGCGGTCGTAAAGGCTGTACCAGTCTCCCCCTCATTCATAGCCTGCAGGTTAAACACAGAGGCGACTGGTGTCCTAGTACTGGGGTAAATGATATGCAACATGGAACCAGTATTGCGACAAATGACAACAACAGTAGCATCACTAATACTAATGACATAGAACACATGAGAACACACACCCTCACAAGCTCAATCTAGCCCTCATCAAAAGCATCTAGAACACCAAGCCTAGTGCCACCCAATACTAGAAGAAGCTTGTGACCTAACCAAAGATCTCATGAAGTCTAAGCAAAAGTACTGTCCAAAGCTACCAAGATGTCATACAGTTTATTTCATGCCACAAATAAATAAGATCAGGGTATACATGCATCTCAATGAATTACAACTATACACATAGCAGGTGACAGGGAAAGTCATAAAAGCATATGCTAGCATGGATATAAGCATGTATACAAGGAAAGATAAGAAGACATGAATAAACACAACATCATGACATAGAAAACTATCCAAGATATAATCAAGCTCATACTGTCCATATACAAGCGTCCATCATGTGGGCATATATCATGTCAAACAAAAATCATCGAAGAGTATGCTAACATGTATAAATAATGGTGAATGGACATAAGGAGCAAGATGTGAACATTAAACCATGATAGATATTACAAAGCACAAGGTCATGACGATACTTGACTTCTAATTTGCACATTCTACTCAGCTCGTGAAGTCAGGTCAAAGCTTAAGCATCCAATTAACTAACATTTATAACCAGGTACAAGGATACTTAAGCAACATACACATAAAGGCATGACAGGAAGGTATCAAGAGTAAAACATGCCAATATGGTACAAGTGAGCATAAGAACACGTACAACATGCTAATTATGATCACCATAAATATAAGAGCATGAGGGTATAGAATAGCTCACAAAGTAGATGGAGACGCAAATGTGAAAGAGTATGCCTCATGGAGGCCATGTAGTGGAGAACCAGCAAACGTTCTAATCATGTGATCAAAGAGAAGACTAGAACCCAATCAATCACATGTTCTCCAACCGACGTCTGGATACCTACAAGAATAACGTGCCCAAGTTTTGGATCCCGAAGGGTTAGTAAGCATGTACTTGGGAACCCAAGACTTGACACATTCACACTAGAAGAATGCAAGTCTACATGATGCAGTTGATGGTCCATGCAAGAAACTAGATCCTAAAGGCACACCACAAATGGACAACTCGAGTCCCAACTTCGAAGAAGCGGTGAATACCTAACTGGAAAGCACCGAGAAGAAAACCAACAAAACCACCAAAGAAACTCACAACTTCTCCTTGCCGTAGATGCGCACCTCGTTTGGGCGAACGTGGTCCATCATTTGAGAAACGGCGGAAATTCCTCCTCGAGACAGCACGTGGACAAAAACGGGGAAACACATGAAACAGGTCCACGATGCCAATGAGCCAATGAGGCCCATCCTTCTCACAAAAATGAGCAATGGTGCAAGCGTCTTCTACGAGACAAGATTCAAAAGGACAAAGCATCATTCTTGCTCAAAGAGAAGTCTCTTGGACCTCACGAGAAGAGCCAACAAGAAATGTACTAGCCAAAGTAGGAGCAAAGGATATGGAACAGAAAGATTTATCCTCACTACAAACGGCTCCTAATCCAAAAGAACAGAGGAGACTAGGTCGCAAGATGCAGCACTCATATCATCGTGCTCTCTCCTCAAAGCATTTATACCATCCCTTATAGAATCACAATATAAACTAGGGAAGGAAATGCAGACAAATTGGATTAACAAGAGCAAAATGGCTAGTACAAACATAAAACAAGAGAAGCTAAAACAGAAAAACAAAGCCTTCTAATCTCAGCCCTAGCAAACTCAAGCTCTTCTACACATGTTCAGTGAATCAATTTTAATTTCTCATTTTCAGTTTTTAGCATGCAAGAAGAGAAATTAAATTTTCACGATCTCTGAGTGAAAAGACTCACAACATAAGTGAGATTCTAGTCTAGCATGATCAATCTAGCAATTTTAACACTAGACATCTCACATTGTCTCTAAGAGGAAACATCTTCATCTTGGACAAGGCCAAGGTCACGTTGAGATTTTACCTTGCTCAGATGAGTCGTTGTACGTCCTTCTTATCATCATCCATGTGTTCTCCAGGACTTTCTCGATCCTGACACTTGAGAAACCAATCGGGACAGAATGTACCACAAAGCTCACACTTGTGGTTTTTGCAAATAAAATCACGCTCTCGCCGAAATCAAGCCACTTGTCACAAAGGACATCATTGGCAAAAACACCCCCAACAAGATGCAAAGGAAAGCTCACAAGATTCCCTACTAGTTGCCATGCTCAAAAGACCGGTTAAGATCTACGAGGAAGAGCTAACCGGCTCTGATACCAATTGTAGGATCGGAAATGGCAACAGAGGGGGGGTGAATGGTGCCTTCAAAAATCGCCCCCGAGTATTCTCACAATTCTTCTTCTCCGATAGCTATAGAAGCTATGAAGCAAGAGAATGAATTCTCACTGAAAATTGAGACTTTAATCAAAGAGAGGACCAATTTCGGCTGACACGAGAACAAACCAAAGTCTGCTCAAAAACTGAGAAGACTAGATACTTCTGCTGAAAATAGACTACTCACGAAACAAGGGTTAGGCAGCCAGAAGGGAGACATAGAAAACTGCAGCAAGAAATCAGCAGTGGGAGGAAAGAGAACTGCAGATCAAAGCAGCTGAATGGAAGAGTAAAACTGAAATCTGCAGAAACTGAAATTTGCGGTGCGGTCTAGCAGCCAAATAGGAGAGAAATAACACAAAAACAAGAACATTCTGCGCAGGAAGCAGAGAGGAGAGGAGAGTCGAGTAAACTAAAACCGAAAATGATTCATGCATCGGATCTGCAGTGATCATCGCAAAACTAAAAAGCTGCAGTCTGAAAATTGAGGCACAGTAATTACCGAAGCTGCAGCCGACTGGAGAAAAGTAGATCAATCGATTGCTAATCTTCTCAAAGAATATGATTGGGACTTCATCCTAAACAAGCAGACAGAACTTAACAACAAGAAAAGGCAAACAGAGATCAATTCGGCTGAAGAACTAGGCAGGCCAGAAAATCTGAAGAAGAACCGAAAGTGAGACTGATTTAAACAAGAATCTGAGACACAAACCGAATCGAATCGCTTGGGAGAGCAAACTGCAGATCAGCTGAAAGCATACAAGAACAGAGACTACTTTTGCTGCCGAAAACAGGAAAGCAAAAGCTGTAGCAATACCCAAAGCTAGTTGCTAAAATCAATCAGAAAGCAAAAAACAGAAATGGGGCTTTTGACAAAAAGCATTCCAAGGCTGCCTGATCTGAAAAGACTCACAGCAAAATACTTCATTGCCGAAAAGAAGAGGATGAGACCAAGAACGAAAGCTTGAGGTTTTTGAGTCTTCTGGTCATGAAACTCTTGATCTCAACAAGGATGAACTTCAGAACAAGAACGCAGAAAATAAAGTATTTTTCATCAAGACAATCAAGAGCACATGGATCCTCTGCCTACAATCCTAGAAAACCAAAAACAGAGGAAGAGTGGCGCATGACAGAGAAATGAAAAGAATCTTTGATTCACATTTCTGCTTTCGGGAATGAAGTAGCCAAATGGCCTTGAGTATAATCCCAGTTCAAAGCAGTATCTCAACCAAACCAAAGACTAGAAGAACAGAGCTCAAGCTTCAACTAAGAAAAGGAGAACCGGAGACAGAACAAAAGAAGCCTGCATCATGTCACAGAGGAGAACAACTCAAAGCTTAAAACAAAGACATGAATGATTAATCAAAGAAATTGTTTACAACCATTTCTACCATCTCTCAAAGGAACTCATCCTACAGCCCATACGCAGTTGAGAGACTCACAAACACACCATCAGTCAGGAGAAACAAGAACAAAACTGAAAGAGAAGAAATCAGATCATCTCAAAAACCATATCAATCAGAGACAAAAATGACTACTACAAGAGATCGAACAACTTCTGATTTTATTTCAACCAACTATAAAAAGGAGTCCCGATACGCATGGACATTAGAACAAGAAGAGTGATTACAAGTCTCTCAATCCATCCTCTCCCTCTCAATCCTCAAGAACACCAAGAGCCTCATATGTTTCTTGGGAGGAACACACACAAAATGGAGAGCAAATACACAAAAACTCTCAAAGGGGTATGCAGCCCCCAACACCTATTTATAGCCCTTGGCTAACGGGTCTCCAACCCGTTACACCGGCTAAACCCTAACGGAGCCCGCTCCCGCTTGTGCAGCCTTGCGAAATCACCATTTCGCCCCTCCTACACCTTCCGGGAAGCTTCCGCGCTCCTTGTCGTTCACGCATGACCGCACCTAACTCCGACCGACTGGACCTCCGACTCCTCCTGAGTCTAGTCCCTGCTGTTCCGTCGCCACACGACCATGGCGGTATCTCGACCGTCTGAACCTTGACTCCTCCCCGAGTCTAGTCCCGATCCGTTCACCGTTGCCCGTCGTGTCCACCTCCGGTAGCTCCACCTCCGGTTCCTCGTCTCCCGGCTCGCAACCACTTCAGCAGCCTCAATCATCTTCGACGTCTCCGACCGTCCGGACCTCAACACCTCCTGTGCCTAGTCCCGGTCCTCCCACGTCTCACCATGACCTAGCTCCGAAGTCCTGCAATCACACAGACAAGCGAACCATCACATAGCACCGCACAAAACAGCATGATCAACATTAGCATCAAACTTACTCATGATGAAGTCCAAACCTGTCGAATCATCAGACTATGCATCCTAAGTCCATACGACCAAGTTTGACCAAGTTCGACCGAGCCCGTTGCACCCCGCAACGACATGGTCCGAACCAACCAACTCAAACTCGACTTCCCTAAGCCGATGTCAATTACTCATCATACACACGGGATGACCACCACATGGTCTCTCAAATTGTATATTTTTTTTGGCAATTTTATATTATATACTCCAAATTTGCCACATTAGTTCATATTAATTTAATCATGAAATTAATTATGCTCAGGCATCTTTTGCAGTGTCTGACCTCTATCCTTTGCACATATGTCGGCCTGTTAATGCTATCTTTTCTTTCCCACTGAGTTCTTCGCATAACTGTCGCTCTATCCACGTCGTTCCCCTCGCGCGCTCCCTCATCCGCACTAATATTGTTATGTCCGTGCCGTCCCGCTCGCCCACTCTCTCGTTTACACATATGTCAGTGTTTCCATGCCATGCCCCCTAACCCGATGTACTGCTCTTCAACAAGGAGTCTTTAATTTGGGGGCGGGGGGGTGAGCGCATCGGATTCCCTTTTCGCTTGGCCATAAATGCATACCTCTCGCAGTTCGTCATCGCTTATCTTAGTCGCTCATCGTAGAAGTTCATTCTCGCGGTCGTCATTCAAAATTAAGAGTGTGTAGCTCATTATTTTGAGAAGCCAGTGCATAGCTCATTAAGGACACGATAGGAGGACGCGACAGTGCTGATTGCTCCTCCCGAAAGGTAGGTGATTTTTTATCGTATGCTTTCGACGTTATTCCTATAGTCGTAGTTAATTAGTATTGTGTAGTTAGTCGTAATTAATATAGTTTGTATTTCAAAGTAAGTAGGTCGTTGTATTTTAGATGTAGTTTTTACTATTTTGTGTATGTACGATACCCATTATTTCTTATTGTATGGAGTATATAATTAAGCAGTCATAATTATTGTAGTGGCAATTAGTTAGGGTTAACCAATGAGTTAGTAGTAAGTAATTAAGTGCTACGGATGATGGTAATGAATTACTTGTAATTTGTTTTGGACGAGGAATCAAATTGTCGGTAATTAATAGATTATTCGTATGTAGTTACACGCATCTAATCACCAACTTGTAGTATTTTGCTATCATTATCAATCTTCGCAGTAATATTTCGTCTTTCCCATTTGTTGCAATGTACTATCTAAACCAGGAGTGCATAAATAATTATTTTGAGAAGCCAATGCATAGCTCATTAAGGACGCGGCAGGAGGATGCGCCGATGCTGATTACTTATCCCGAAATATAGGTAATTTTTTATCGCATGCTTTTGATATTATTCTCATAGTCCTAGTTAATTAGTGTTATTTAGTTAGTTGTAATTAATATTGTTTATATTATGAAGTAAGTTGGTCGTAGTAATGTAGACATAGTTTGTATTTTTTTGTGTACTTACAGTACCCGTAATTTGTTATTGTTTGGTAGTGTGTAATTAAGCAATCATAATTACTATAGTGGCAATTAGTTAGGGTTAAGTAATGAGTTAGTGCTAAATAATTAAATGGTAAGGATGACAATAATGAATCACTCATAATTTTTTCAGACGGGTAATCAAGTTGTCGGTAATTAATGAATAATTATTCGCATATAATTACACACATGTAATCACTAACTTATATTATTTTACTGTCATTATCAATCATCGCCATTTGTTGGAAGGTATGGTGTTACCAAAGCTTCTCGAACGGTTCTACGATGAGAAGCACTGGTGCCACTCATGGATGACGGGTGACCCGGCTGGCCCTGCGCCCTTGAAGCTACCGGGAGGGAGGGATCACTGGGAGCTAGACGAGTACTACATCTCAATCCTTCCGGCCATGGGCTTGTTTACACACCTCGTGGTATACCTTCTTCATCTCTTTGGTCGGAGTATGTTTCTAGGCACACACGACGATATTTGCAACGCCGAATTCATCCACCTCGCCGAATCTTTGGTTGATGCTGAGTTTAGGGCAATGCCTCAGTACAGCTAGGGCTCAGCCATCCCATGTGCCACATATCGTTGGTTATGTGACACTTGCCAGCGTGCCACTACTGAAACCCCAACCTTTACATGTGCTTTATGCTCCTGCAGCTGTGGAGTTGGGAGTACTTCCCTATCAGGCGTCCGACCATCATGACATAAGTGTACCCATTCGGCAAGTTCACTGACCAAATAGACGGGCCCACTACGGGCTTCTGTGGACTATTGCCCATCTACACTGGACCAAGGGCAAACCGTCGAGGTGCTACTTGCTATGGCATAACTAGTTCGAGTCATTGCACGACAGCGACGTCATTTGGGATCCATAGACTATAGACTTCGGGGAGCGTGTATCGTTGTACGGGTTGTTCTTGCAATGCCTGCTGTGCGTAATGCGATAGTTCAGCTTTCACCAGGTCATGCCCCCTCCGGATGGCAGGTTGCTTTCGTGAGACGTACACCGGTGAGTGAAACTCCATCTATGTAATGTTTACACTTTGTATGTCTTAATCTGTAACATCGATGATTCTGGAAATGCAGGCAATCGAGGGCTCGTCGACATGGTACAGACTGGCGGCCAATGCAGCATGAGTGTACGACGGCATGGACAGACAGAGCACACCTGAATGTCATCATGTACTAGCGTCGTTATGACGTCTGGACATACGACGAGTATCTGGAGTGGTACGTACCCCAGTTGCACAGCAGACTCACCATTCGTCTACCAGATCACCCCGAGCAGATCATGCATGATGATAGTCTACAACGTTCGATCGAACGCCACAGTGCTTCGTGGTGGCATGACAGCGTAAGACAGTTGCAAATTCTGAGAGATTCATTTACAGAATTCATACTGGTCGTATGCTGAATCTGTTTCGTATGTCACTTCAGTTGGAGCGGGCGCAACGCATCGCAAGTGCGTCCGAAATCACCCTTACCCGCCTGGACACACCACCGGCTATGCAGAATACTTTGAAATACATCCTAAAGGAAGCCAACAAAATAGTGCACAACTTGAGCTATGGTCGTTCGACCGATCACGCCGTGCACATCGGGCACCCAGAGGGGGAACCATGCTCACTTGTCAGGTCATCGTGACTTAGCGAGTCCGGCCAGCCATCACAATCTACCGAGTCTGCCCGGCGTTGTAGTACTAGTCGCCGATCTTCCACGGGTCATATCAACGAGGAGGTAACTTACGTATAAATCTACGTTTTATTTTCCTGTTAGGCCTTACGTTCCACTAACATCATGGTGTTCTCCCGCTGTAGGTATGTTGTCGAGATGCATCACTTTTGACGTCCGCACCACTTACACTGACTACCGCTGCCCGTCATTCATCTTCGCTACACATCCGGGAGGTATGAGATTTGCATTGTACATCCGGAATATTTATTGTGACTAACATTGTTTCATCTTACAGCCTTCAATTCAATGTAGGGGTGATGTTGAGTCCACCGATGACGATATGGGCCTCCCGGATGCTTCCAGAGAGCGGTACACATACGCAGTGTATGCAAGGTAGAGCTCAACGTTCACACCATACGCAGGGTTTGGAGACTTCAGTGGCAGAGCTCCTCCGGCTTCGCTACCACATCGTATAATCAAGGCGAGAGCTCCTTCGCACCACGATGGGGATTTTTAGAGTCTATTGTTCACGACATTATTGCTGATAGCTCGCAGTTCGACATGTCTCAGCTGGAGGGCATCGACCCTTACCGAACCCAGCCTTCTGTACCTAAGCCTACTGGAGCACCATCGGCCACTGAGCAAACAAAATGGTCTCCACACCTCCTCTGAACTGAGCCGCAACCTTTAGACCGGCTAACGTACTCTACGGGGCATCTCGTGCTCAACGAAAGATAAGGCCACGCATGGGGAGGAAGACGTGACGAAGAGATAGCAGTGGCTCAGATGGGTGAGCCATATCGCATCCGTTGTGATGCGTTTTTTGTACTATTACATGTACTTCTACAAATATTTATAATGTATGAACTACAAAAGATAGCTAATCATTGTAAATTTCATGATTAAAATAACATAAATTAATATGACAAATTTAAAACACATAAAATTCTTCAAAAATTATACAAAACTATGACTATGTCGGGAGGCTTATCACAAAATTTTGTAATTTTTGGAACTCATTTGCTATATATAACAACTTTTACAAATATTGAAATCGTACAGATTTTTTAACAACATTCAGAGTGGATAAAATTACCAAAAAATTACACAGCTAAGTACATTATTTTAGGAAGCTGCACATAAAATTTCATAATTTATTAAGCTCATTTGCTATACTTAAAATTTTAAATAATTAGTAAGAAAAACAATAGGATAGGTAATTAAACCGACTAATCAGTCGACTTAATCACCTACCACTTTGCCACGGGACGGCAGACCGCCCGACCACTGGACGACAGTGGCTAATGGTCAGCCTACGAGCATTGCCGTCCGGCCACCGGATAATAAAAACACTATTTTTATCAATACATTATATATACATCTATTTTTATAAGTGCAGTGACAAACAATCCCAAATACGCTAAAAAGTCATATCCTTTCACTATCAACTTGTTACAAATTTGACACGTTACTAGCTCGACTACAATTTACCAACTAAATAAGTTTCTTTGATTCTGGTTACGCGCGTTGCGCACAGTACAATTAGCAAAACAAGAAAGGCATTGATTCCAATGTACAAAGCAACGATCACATTGATAAATTAAGATCTAAAGTTAGCCCCGCTTTGCCTTCTCGCCATCCACTTTCTTCCCCATGTGCGCCTCGTTACCCTTCAACTCGAAGGCAAAATCCTCCATCACGAACGTCGGCCGCCACAGCTGCTGGTGCCGGCCTTCATCCACCCTCGTCCTCTTCGTCGCCGCGCCACTGCTGCCGCCATTCCGCCGCCACAGCTCCTTCATCTCCCTGACGTCGGCCAGGAGCACGAAGAACCTATCCACGTCTTCATCCCTCGCTTCTTGGTCGCCCCTCGCCGTCATACTCACCGCCGCCTCCGGCGGAGGCGGTGCTTGAATCTTAGCCGACGGCCGAGCTCTCTTCTTTGGCTTCTGCTCTTCCACCATGGGTGCCTTCTGCTGCTCCACCGAGGTGTTGTCGCGTGGGTTGTCACTGCGTGGAGACGGTTGGATTCGTGAGAGCGAGAGGCGCGCGTTAAATAGAGGTTGTATTGTTTCCGTGTGGCAGCGGTGCTGCAACACGGAGTCCGCCCATCAGTCTGTGTTGGCTGCCTGGTTAATTGCGGCGCCGACATATGGTGGTGGCGGTGGTGGGGTGGGCGCATATTGCCACGCTGCAGCTATTTTTATCATTATCTGGACCTTCTCGGAGCTTCCCGTGTGCTCTTACGTGAGCATTAATTCTTCCCGTGTGCTCTTACGTAAGCATTTCTGTGCTTGCTAACGGAAGTCATCTTTGAGTACCTTAATTCTGTGGCTGTTGTACAACTCCTAGGGGAGATTTTTTTCTGGACGTCTCTGCCTACGTGGCCTGAGCACCACCACGTAAATATCATTACACTTTTGGTTCTTATCTCTCTTACATAATTCGGTTGTCCACCACTACCCATACTTCTCGCCGATGACCAGAGGTTACACCTGAGTGACAAATACCATACCCGACATGTCAGACTCCAAATTTATAATCTAGACCTCTACGAGAATTTACCATACTATTCCCTGAATCAGTAGATAGCGCTCATAAATATATTACTGAACATAAAAACACATCCTATAGAAGCATAACTAAGACAATAGTAGATTTATACATGGACCGATCAGCCCAAAACCAATAAAGGACAACAGCGGAAACGGAACTTCACACAGATGGTACCTTCAGGATATGCCTACAAGCAATCAACTAGAACTCACGATCTAATTCTTGGCCTCATCATCTTCCAGTCTTATCAACGCTCTTAAATAACCGTAGGGCTTTTCTTTCTCCTTCTTACTTACTGAATAATAGTAAGTGAGCAACGGTGAGTATGAAGGTACTCAGCAAGCCACACATGAATGCAATAATAATACATGCAAAGCTGAATAAAAGGAGGCTTAAAATCATTTTATTTGCAGAAGGCCACCATTAAAATATAATCAGTAAAAAGCCTAAGACTTAACATTTTAAATAAACCATGTTGATAATATAAAAGTATACAATATTAATAGTAGTATATGTTCCATCTATATGTTACAGAGCATAGTTTCATCCACCATTTGTTATTTTTGATACTTGGATTCTATCCATCCATTATAATCACTGAGTTTTATCCACATAGGAAAAATCAATATTCAGGGTTATGTCCACCCTTCATGTTTTCATCTCTCCCACAGAAGGTCTTTTGTAAAATAGACACTAACTCATATAAGTTTCCATGCCTGTCCATGACTATGGGCATGACTATTCGAACAGTTTTCACTCTGCAGATGTTGCACGTTTTACCTACAAGAGATGTAACACCCAGGATCCACAATACCCTAGGATGCTACTAAAATTACTCCACAACTAGCCAATTTACAAGATAAATTAAACTGGCAACATTTACTAAACAAGATAGTATAAGCGGAATCATAAACAACTAAGGAATAACAGGATAGTGATAGCATTTCACTATTTAAAACATCCTCCAATATTTTAATCTAAAATATAATTCACAAATTTAAAATTATTAAGATAATGTAAACAAAGATATGCAAAGGTCTAGAATTCTTTCAACTTATTACAGCATTAAACTATGATCCAAGTGCATCAGTGTGGTGCCGTTCTACCCTTCCCATGCATGCTCAATGTCCACCTGTAGGGTGTAACATCCCAAAAATTTAAATTTGAAAATATGAAGCTTTTGAATTATTTTTGCAATATATTCTATTTGAATTTGGATTTTTACGGTGTTTCTTAACACTTTGGTTGAGGTTCTGATAATTGAAGAAGTTCTTGAAAAAAATTAGTGATGCCATAAAAGGAAATATGCAAATAATAGAGAACTAAAATTTTAAATACGAATATGAAAAGATGATCCAGCATTAGGAGAGAGAAACCTGAGATAAAATATAAAATCTCATTTTGGAAATAATAGCATGCAAAAACTTTAAATTTGGACACTCAAAAATTTATAAATACAATTTATAGCAAAAGTTAAATAAAATTAAAATAGAAGACTAGTATATTTTGTATCAAGATAATTGAACCAAGTCTTGAGTTAAAATTTCAAAAAAATAGAAATCAATAATCTTAAATATGAAATAGAAATTCAAATTTAAATTCCAAAAATTGCTAAAGCTTCACGTTTTCTCTCTTCCCCCTTTTCTTTTTCTTTCCCTCCTCCTTCTCGGTTTTCCTCTGCCGCGTGGGCCCCACGCCCTTTTCTCTTTCTCTCCATTTCCCCTTTGTCCTCCCTTGCGCGCGGACCCCGCCCCCTCCCAATTTTCCTTCTCTGGCAAGCGGGCCCGCTTTACCCGCGCCTCTCCTCCCTTCTCTCTTTCTTTCCCCCACGTGCGACTGCGCCCCTTTCTTTTCTCCTTCTTCCTCCCTTCTGTGGCCGGGAGTCCACCGCGTCACCTCCTTTCTCCCCTCCTGTTGCTTGCTGCTCTACACCACTGCCCAATAATCATTACCGCGCCATTCCGCTAGCGTTGCGTCGCCGCACTCTGCATCTCGCACGCCTCTGCGCGCTGAGCCCCGCGCCGGTCTTTGCCCGGTGGACCTCCACCGTCGCCCGGTCCCCCGCCGCCAACCAATCCTCTGCCAACTGCGCCTCCCCGCCCCTCTGCGTCTATAAGGGACCACGGGCTTCCTCCATAGTCTGTCCGCGCCACCCTCTTCCTCCCCATCTTTCTTTCCCTTTTTCCCCGAAGACGACCGCCGCCGCGCTTCCACGCCGTTCCCGGCCTTTCGGCGACGCCCCACCACCCCGAATGTATCACCGCGTTTCCCTACTCCCCGTATATCTCCCCACCGCGTTAATCGGATTCCAGTGCGCCGGAGCTCGCGCAATGCCATTCTTCCCCGTCGCCGGCCAAAACCACCATTTTCGCCGCCGTCTCTGGCTCAGCGCACGGCTTCTTGATTCATCGGGTGTGGAGCACCACCATGTAGCCCCGAAGCCCCTCCAACCGACGGCCGACGCCCCCCGCCGCCCGAGCTCCCCTCCACGGTGGCCTCCCCCGCCTACCCATGGCTCCCATCACTGGCACGCCACGACAACTCTCCGGCCCTGCCCATGCTTCCGGTGAGCTTCCCTTGTCCCACTAACGCTCATGCATCCCCAACTCCTCTCCTTTTTCCTCGCCGCCGCCATTATTGACCTCTCCGCCGTCCGCTCTCCACCGCCGTAGGCCATACAGGCGCCTCCCGGGAGCCGCCACCCCCAAGGGCTTCCTCTCCTCCACAGGTCTCCATTTTGGCCGTCGCCGGCGCCTTCCCGGCTGCTCCTCGCCGGCGACGCCGTCGGCCGAGCGCCACCCGAGCCTCCTCGGTTTTGCTCTGTTTTGAAGCCGCTTCCAGCGCTCACCTCTTCTAGTTTATCACCTCCGCTCTGTCAGTCCAGCCGTCTTGCCCACTTGGCTAGCCGAAGCAAAGCGCTAGGCCGCTAGCGCTTAGGTCCTGAGTTCAAATCCCGTTGGCCGCACCCTTTTCATCTTTTTCATATCTTCTTGTTTTTGTTGTGTTTAATCTACTTTAATTAAGAAAATTTTAGGAAAATTTGGGAATTATTTAGAGAAGCTAATCAATTTAACTAGGATATAAATGAGATTATTTAAGATTTAAAATTTGAACTTGTCAAATATGATTAATTAATAGGGTTTGAATGATTATATAAAAGACTAGATATAAATTAAGGACATTGATAAAGAAAAAAATTAACCCTGGTTAAACGCCAAATTTAATCAAGAGTACCCTTAATTATAATTAGAATATATATGCCTTAACATTCATCACGCTGCCATGAAATAAATCTCAGTGGTAGATTCTACTAAATAGCAAGTGTTGAAATACGATCCTGTATAACAAGCTTTGCCCAGATAACTAAATTAGAAATAAGGCTAAGCCTAATAGTAAATAAAGAATAGATAAAATAATAATGGTTCCATTAATTAAATCTTAATACTAGATTGAATAAATAATAGCGAGGAGCATGAGATAACAAGATAGGGCCCATACAACTGAATCCTAATTCAAGTTGAACTAGGCTTAGTGAAAACTGAGGCTACATAAAATATCACACCATAAAACGCTATAAACCCGGACTCTAATGTTAATTCCGTAAACTAAAAATGGTATACATTGCTTAAATATAGCATATGTCCTGAATATAACGCTCGACAAAATAATGTTTCGCTAATCTCGTACACCGAATCATAAGTCTAACCTGACTCATGGAACTTCCTTGATAAATACAAAAATAATAAAAGAGATTATTAATAAAAAGACCGAATCATCGTATTCCCCATTAACTTATAATAAATATAAATTGAGTTTATTCGGGTTTATTGGATCTTTTGAGTTACTTCCTTTTATGTGGATTCAATCGCTTATCGCGTAATTAGAAACTGGAGTCCCGAAGAATCAACTGATCAAGCGTAATCGATAGCGAAGTGAAGATAAAGACCCGAAGATCAAGAGAAAGCATCGTGTGAGCTCAAGTCCGCGGTAAACTGCGCCAGGCGAGTCAATACTTTGATCATGTTGAACCTACATTTACTGCAAATTACTTTTGTTTAAATTATCAAATTGCACTGTAATACCCCAGAAATTGTATAATTAATTGTATAATTAATAGAGAGAGGGACTTTTGTGAAATAATTAAATTTATAAGAGTTTTGAGGGGTTTTCTGAAAATTTAAGACAACCTCGGCCTAGGCCTTGGCCTGTGGGTTTTTCTTGGCCCAAGAGGGAGGGAGGCCACCTCTTAAAACCCTAGGCAGCCCCACCCCTGCGCCTCCACCCCCGCGCCTCCACCCCAGCAGCCGCCCGTGCTGCCCCGACGTCTTCTTCCCGGTACGCCGTCGTCGTCTCTCCGTGCGGCACCGCTTGGATCCGGAGGAAGGAGCGGAGGAGTTCGCGGAAGGGATCACGGGCGTGTTCTTCGTCGTCGTGTTCATCGTCGTGTTCGTCGACGTGTTCGTCATCGTGTCGTCAAGGGTAACCCCTGTTAATCTCTAGATGAGTTTTTAATCGAGTTAGATTCGTCGGTTTTCTGGGCTGCCAGGACAGAAGTTGTTAGTCGGCAGTTTTGGGGTAGATTCGTCGGGATTCAGGTCTGGACCCCTTCTAGAAAATTGTAGAGGACGTGATTATCTTTCCAGGGAGTACAAGAACACGTGATTCGGATTTGTGTAGCGAAAGTTATGAATTTTCTAGTGCTACTATTCTGCAGATCGAGATAGTTCTGGACAGAGTTTAGTAGATCGGTTTGTGCGACGGAAATAGTGGCGATTCAGGAGTCCTTCAAATTGGGAAAGTTGTAGATAAGTTTCTTAGCTTTCCAGAGAGGTAAAGAAGTCCAGATTCCGAGTTTCTGGGTGAAAGTTATGACTGTTTTAGTGCGCTGTCCAGAGAGTCCGATGTGAATATTGATGCTTTAGAAAAGGGTTTGGATCGGCTAGTTAATGGCCGAATCAGAAAGTCTCCCCAACTAATTTTTTGTAGATAATTGAATTATCTTTACAGAGAGTCCAAGAACTCTTAATTGGAGTTACGTACTGAAAGTTATAATTTTTGGAATTCGGTGTCGTGGTGGGGCGATTTGGCCGAGGAGAGTTGGGGATTTAATTGAGATAAATTGTTGGGTGAATTGGGGTTGCTGCTATTTTATATCTAGAAACCCGCTACTGTCATGTTAGTAATTATTAATTAATTATTCAGGAGGAGAGCGGATTCCGGGGGTTGTGCCTTCTACGCGTTCTTCATTTTCTCGCGGATGAGGCAAGTATATTTGTGATGTGAAAATCTGTGTGTTTATGGATTTGTTGAATTGTTTGGATGATGGTTGAATCATGACTGTTTAAATTGTGAGTATGAGTAAGTGATGAATTGAGAATGCTATTTATGTTCTGTTTACATTATGGCATTTATGAGATTGGTTGATGCGTAGTATGGTGAATGCTCGTTATCTTTTGATACATTCACATATATGCATCATATTGAGAATTGTTGAAGTCTTGGTCATGCGGTGATCAAGCATCGAGGTCCCCACACTTGCGAGTGTGGGCAATTGGTCCCTGCACCGAGTGCAGGCATGGGTGTGCATTGACGGATGCACACTCCGCGTCACGGTAAAATGCGAAAGAGATGAGAAAGAGGAGATTTTGATCATATTGCATAGCATGATGTTCTATGTTAATTGTTTAACTTGACAGTTAATGATCATTGGTATTGATGTTGATATACTTGCTGAGTCATTGGATTCACTCTTGCTGTTTGTTTATTTGTTTTAGGTACCAATGTGAGAATGGCATATATGGGATCAAAAAGGGATTAGCTTCGTTGCACGTGCACTATTCCTTCAATAAGAAATAAAGACAGTCATGATAATCTTGTTGGCTTGTTAGCTTAATTGGTTGGTTTATATTCCATCGATTAAATGTAATAAAGACTTAGTATCATTGGATATTATCTTTCCGTTCATTATTTAGAACTTGTGCTATTCATGCTTATTTAAACCGCCATCGGTTAATAAACAAAGGAGGTTATGCCGAAATTTTTAGGTAACCTATATTAGTTGTTGTTTTATTGTGGATAGTTAGTAGCATTTCAGGCCTATGTTAGGCTGGGGTGTTACAGTTGGTATCAGAGCGGGCTTTAGGTCCGTGGTAATTAAACTATTAAATTGACACACTGGTGCACAGTAGGATGGGATGGGTCAAGCATTGCATCTATGCTTTTGACATGTTATACTGATAACTTACATTATGAGATAATCTTGTATGCTTATTGATAATCTTGTATGATTATGATTTGCTCCTATGACTGTTATGAGTTGGAATAGTCAATGAGATGATGTAGATGTTGTGATGTCTGCCTTGGCATTGCCAAATTATACCATTGTTTGTAGTATGAGGATTAGCAATGTAGTTACCTCAGGTAACTTAATTGCAGGTGTTGCGGGTGAGTTTCTTAGGAAAGATGTTATTATCCTTAAGTTGATTTCGGCCAATTCTTGGCTGATTGCAGTTAATGAATTTCTTTTGAGATTGTGGTTCTTGCAGTTGAGGGTATGCAATTGGTCTCTACTTGTTCCTTGAAGCAGTTATTGTTTCTTTCCGGACTACTGAGATACTTTGCTACCTGTGCTTATTGTTGATTTGTAAGGTTAGTTCCTTCGTGGGACTTTTGTCTTGTTGTGAATCATGACTTATTGGCTCGCTTGGTATTTTCTCTTGTTAATGCAAGTTTTGAGTTGCAAAACTCATTGTTATGTGAAAGCTTTGGATCTTTGTATTTCGTATCTCGGCGTTGAAGTTTATTGTTCCTCTTCTTTTTGAAAGAGAGTGTTAAAATCCTTTATGTTATTTTGCTATGCTTAAGTAGAAGGTGGTGGTCATCTAAGCTAACTCGTATGGTATGAATTGTCAAGTTGTGAAGTTAGCGTGGTGCATAATTAATTCCAACTAGCATCCTTAGAAGTGTAGTTGATTAATTTTGATATTGCTTGTAATAGTTTATTAAAGAACGTTGATTAAGAAACCGCCTATACATGATTGGAACCCATGTAGTTATTGAGGAGAGTGCAAAGAGTTACAATGATTATTATGATTGATTAAAATTCTATCATGTTGGATACATGGAATTATGTTTGTCGTTAGTGATTAATCTAACTGTTTGGAATTATTAAGAAGAAGGTGTGGAATATTATCTTGGTAATATTAATCTTTAATATGTCTTTTATTTAGATACTTTATGAGCGTGCACAATTGCTAGTTTCATCTATCTTTTACCATGTTAGATTGTTGAAATATGTATAAAGAAATAGATGAATGTTGATGTATAGACTTGCGAATCTAGTCTTACAAAGTCGGTATTATTGAAGATTAAAGTTATTTCTGTTCTAATTTCTGAATGTAAGGTAGGATACAGAATCTATGCTCATGATTGTTTTATGATTGTAAAACGAAGTTAGGATCATGAATGCCGTTGTGATAAAATAATAATCAATAATTGCCGATGTGACTAGAGTACAATTAATTTGTGCTAAATTAGAGTTGAGCATCCACAAGAATTGAATATACGAAATCTAGTAAGGGATTTATGCTAGATTGTTTTGTGAGATTGTCATGTTCTAGTATCACCTTGTTTAAGAGCTTTGTTCTATTTATGTGGCTTATGCACTAGGTTCTCCTAGATTAAGTAGTTGCAATCTTGTTTAGATATTAGAAACATGATGAAGTGATTTCTTATGTTTCTTTTGGAAAAGTTTAAGAAGGGAGTTGTGGTTATGATGGTAATGTTGAAGGTTAATTAAATAGAAGAATTTGAATAAATTCCTTGGTACTATTTAAATCAAAAGTTTTGATAGTGTGTATGCGATCTTTGATCTCATGATTTATGTGGTAGCTGAAATTGTTTTAAGCCAAGTGTCGTGTTGAGGGATTTTATTAGTTCTTAAAGAATTAATGTGTTGTGGTCTTCAACTCTTCTTTGTTGGAATTGTTGAGGTGATACCGTAATCAAAGAAGGTTGTTCTCTTTGTTAAAAGGAAAAGTTTGATAAAAGTTTTGGAGGTTGAAGTCAAGTTGTGTAATCTTTGTGAAGTGTGTTTGACTTCTTATTTTCGCCGCTTAAGAGTTTCTTGGGCTCAAATGACAATACTGTATTCGTATTGGTTGAGATTTGATGGTTTCTTCTCGAGGAGGCATGCGCCTTCAGCTGTGGTCTTAACGTTTGTTGTCCAAGATCTTTGCTCTTTCCCTTGGTCTAGTGTTTATTGCGATTGGTAACACCTTCCCATGTGTTGAATTTACTTCTTCTTGCCTCTTTTAAGAAAGGGGTAACCGATTTGGGTTGCAAGCCCTTTTAGGATATGTATGGCAACTGGTTGGTGTGGTTTTGTGATTGGTTTGGGTGAGATTGTGGGTATCAAGATGCTTGAGATTTTTGGAGTGATAAATTGATGTTGTCGACTAATTCTCGGTGAGGATTTGATTTAAAAGAAGATGTTGTCCTTGGGGCTCACTAGTTATATTGTCGCAACTAGAAGAACCTAGTTATGGTTCATGAGTGTTACGTTCATTTTGCTGGAACGTTGGAATTATTGAAAGTATGAGAATCTTGATCAATTTTATTGGACCATCATGATTGGGTACTTTGCAAGGATTAGAAGGACGATTATGATGGTATAGTGATGAGATTATAATTATGAAGAAGTCGGATTGTTAAGGGAATTTTGGGATAGTAGAAATTGTTGAAATTATGTCATGTATCTTCCTACGATAATCGGGTTGAGATTATGTTTTCATGTGGTGTGAAGGGTTGAGCATGATTGATTGTGGAGATGTTAGTCACCGAACTTGAGAGCCTTGTGTCAAATATATCAAGTACATATATATATATATATAATAGTCCTAGAGATGGAAAATTTGGGTGGATATTCTATACTAGAACCTTGGAGGCTAATGATGTGGTGTGAAAATAGTGCAACAAGTGGATTCTAAATAGTTGATGCTCATTGATAGTATTCTTTGGGTGTAGTAAATGAGTGTGGGGCGAGAAATTCATGTTGATTGTCCTTAAGATTTGTGGTAAAGTGACGGTGGGTGAGAATAACGATGAGATGCTTTAGAAATTATTCGTTAAAGTAACATGTGGGTAGAGGAGTTGACTAGAGTATGTTATTGTGAGAATAGTAGAGTCCCTCTACAAAAGTGTGTTGGATGCACTCGGTTTGAACATAGAGTTGTTGTTGCCAATTTAAGAGAATTGAACTAGTATGGTATGGGATGATTTGGAACCTCGTGATTCAAGAGGAAGTTTATTCAGAAAAAAATTCAGTAGTAAAATGCTCCCTGATTCTTGTTTGAGCTACGTGATGAGAGAAAAGTCTTTTGTGGTTTGAGTTGACTTTTTGTTGGCTTGTGTGGTTTTTCCGGTTTAGGAAAAAAAAATGGACGAGTTTGACATTTGAGTGATTCCCCTTTGACGTATGTGTTGTTTGTTTGCAAACCACCTACTTGGAAGGTGGAGAGGTTTTTAGGTTGAATCCTCGATTTTCTTTTATGATTTAACCCTTTGGTGGGGAGTGGGTGATGCGTGATTGCAATAAGAATCTCTTATTTTCAGCCGTATTCTGTGTGTAAAAGAGTTTGTTTACCTTGAGCACTTTTGTGCATCCATAGTTAAAGGAAGTACTCATTGCTAAGGGAAAGAGAACGATGGAGAGTGGAAAGCACGAGATTTATGCGTTGTGCAGATTGTGTGGGTTGATACCAAAGGGAATGTTAACCACTGTGTATTTAATTGCTTCGGTTAGTTGAGAGGATTCGGAGGTTGACCGCTTTGGGTCCAAAAGATAGTTGAACGAGTGGACTTGGTGAGATAGAATCATTGGCTGCCGGAGACGAGCGAGAAAAGCTATGTGAATGTGAGAAGAAGGGATCGGGAATTTGAAGTGGGGGATCAGGTGCTTTTGAGAGTATCTCCTACCTAGGGTGTGGTGAAGTTCGGTATCATAGGGAAGTTTAGCCCGAAGTACGTTGGACCCTTCACCATACTAGCGCGAATCGGAAAGTTGGCTTACCGTTTGGATCTTCCTGAGTCTATACGCGGGGTGCATAACGTGTTTCACGTGTCCATGTTGAGGAAGCACCTGCGAGATCCGAACTTCATATCATTCGAGCTATTAATTATTGAGCAAGATATGTCCTTTGAGTCCAAGCCAGTGCGAATTCTGGAAAGAGCAGAAAAGGTGTTGAGGAATAAGACTTTGCAGTATGTCAAGGTGCTCTGGTCGTAGTAGACCGAGAGAGAGACAACTTGGGAGTTGGAGTCTCGCATGCGCGGGCTGTACCCGGCGTTGTTCACATCAGGTGCGTGTTTTGCTAGTTGATTGTTTGTTTCTGTTGTGGTTGCGGTTAGAATTGGGTCGAATTGCTTTAAGGGGTAGAATGTAATACCCCAGAAATTGTATAATTAATTGTATAATTAATAGAGAGAGGGACTTTTGTGAAATAATTAAATTTATAAGAGTTTTGAGGGTTTTTGAAAATTTAAGACAACCTGGGCCTAGGCCTTGGCCCAGGTGGGTTTTTCTTGGCCCAAGAGGGGAGGGGAGGCCACCTCTTAAAACCCTAGGCAGCCCCCACCCCCTGCGCCTCCACCCCTGCGCGCCCACCCCAGCCGCCGCCCCCGTGCTGCCCCGACGTCTTCTTCCGGTGCGCCGTCGTCTCTCCGTGCGGCACCGCTTGGATCCGGAGGAAGGAGCGGAGGAGTTCGCGGAAGGATCACGGGCGTGTTCTTCGTCGTCGTGTTCATCGTCGTGTTCGTCGACGTGTTTGTCATCGTGTCGTCAAGGGTAACCCCTGTTAATCTCTAGATGAGTTTTTAATCGAGTTAGATTCGTCGGTTTTCTGGGCTGCCAGGACAGAAGTTGTTAGTCGGCAGTTTTGGGGTAGATTCGTCGGGATTCAGGTCTGGATCCCTTCTAGAAAATTGTAGAGGATGTGATTATCTTTCCAGGGAGTACAAGAACACGTGATTCGGATTTGTGTAGCGAAAGTTATGAATTTTCTAGTGCTACTGTTCTGCAGATCGAGATAGTTCTGAACAGAGTTTAGTAGATCGGTTTGTGCGATGGAAATAGTGGCGATTCAGGAGTCCTTCAAATTGGGAAAGTTGTAGATAAGTTTCTTAGCTTTCCATAGAGGTAAAGAAGTCCAGATTCCAAGTTTCTGGGTGAAAGTTATAACTGTTTTAGTGCGCTGTCCAGAGAGTCCGACGTGAATATTAATGCTTTAGAAAAGGGTTTGGATCGGCTAGTTAATGGCCGAATCAGAAAGTATCCCCAACTAATGTTTTGTAGATAATTGAATTATCTTTACAGAGAGTCGAAGAACGCTTAATTGGAGTTACGTACTGAAAGTTATGATTTTGGAATTCGGTGTCGTGGTGGGGCAGATTTGGCCGAGGAGAGTTGGGGATTTAATTGAGATAAATTGTTGGGTGAATTGGGGTTGCTGCTATTTTATATCTAGAAACCCGCTACTGTCATGTTAGTAATTATTAATTAATTATTCAGGAGGAGAGCGGATTCCGGGGGTTGTGCCTTCTACGCGTTCTTCATTTTCTCGCGGTTGAGGCAAGTATATTTGTGATGTGAAAATCTGTGTGTTTATGGATTTGTTGAATTGTTTGGATGATGGTTGAATCATGACTGTTTAAATTGTGAGTATGAGTAAGTGATGAATTGAGAATGCTATTTATGTTCTGTTTACATTATGGCATTTATGAGATTGGTTGATGCGTAGTATGGTGAATGCTCGTTATCTTTTGATACATTCACATATATGCATCATATTGAGAATTGTTGAAGTCTTGGTCATGCGGTGATCAAGCATCGAGGTCCCCACACTTGCGGAGTGTGGGCATTGGTCCCTGCACCGAGTGCAGGCATGGTGTGTATTGACGGATGCACACTCCGCATTACCGGTAAAATGCGAAAGAGATGAGAAAGAGGAGATTTTGATCATATTGCATAGCATGATGTTCTATGTTAATTGTTTAACTTGACGCTTAATGATCATTGGTATTGATGTTGATATACTTGCCGAGTCATTGGACTCACTCTTCGCTGTTGTTTATTTGTTTTAGGTACCAATGTGAGAATGGCATATATGGGATCAAAAAGGGATTAGCTTCGTTGCATGTGCACTATTCCTTCAATAAGAAATAAAGACAGTCATGATAATCTTGTTGGCTTGTTAGCTTAATTGGTTCAGTTTATATTCCATCAGATTAAATGTAATAAAGACTTAGTATCATTGGATATTATCTTTCCGTTCATTATTTAGAACTTGTGCTATTCATGCTTATTTAAACTGCCATCTGGTTAATAAACAAAGGAGGTTATGCCGAAATTTTTAGGTAACCTATATTAGTTGTTGTTTTATTGTGGATAGTTAGTAGCATTTCAGGCCTATGTTAGGCTGGGGTGTTACATGCACGCTGTTATTTTATATGCCAATACATGTTAATTCAAGAATTTAGTTATATGCCTATTGTTTACATTGATTAATGTTGCACCCCCTTTTGAATATTTGAATATGTGAACCTTGTCACCCTAGCAAAAATTATGATAGTAATCTTTTGAAAATAAGTCTGTAATTATATGCCATGCTTAGTGTTGCATAGATATTCAGGGGTACCAAAATGCCCCAAGCATCACTTTTAATCATGAGAAAGTTTGGTTGGGCACTCATGGTGGTAATGACTGGTATATGTTCAATATGGTTATTTTATGCTCCCAAAACGCTACCGGCTTAAATATCTGGGCGGATGGTTCGAGGGTGTGTGAGTGGTGCAGTGGAAGCACAAAGTGGTTAGTGGTAGAACCGCTCAGATACTGTTAAGGACCGAATCTTGTCATGGCCTCCTATGTAAAACCGTACAACCACAAGTCTGTAAAATACAACTTGGCTAAGTAAATTTATCGAAACTTCCGGACTCATCTCACTGGTAGTGGAGTGAAGTGGATACGCAAGGGCAAGGGGAGGCCTAAAGGGACACCAAGCGAAGGGTGAAGTTTCCCAGCTGTACTAGCGTTGTGGGAAGTGGAGCCCAGCTGCGTTAGTGACTGTGGGGAACATCCCGTGCATAGATGGGACCCACCGCAAGTGGGAGAAGCCCATAAGGTGAGATGACAAAAGGAACTAAATATTTTGAAAAGTCACTGTGATGGTCTGCTCAACTGCTGACTAAGGAATCATGTGGGGTAACGAGTTGATTGTCTCTTGTGGTGAAAGTGTACAAACTCTGCAGAGTCAAAACTATTCGAATAGCCGTGCCCACGGTCATGGGCGGACATGGGAACTTAACCAGATATAGTTCTGTTTCAAAAACTTTGTGGGTGGGAATAGAAATAGTGGAGGGCAGTGGAAGGCCCTGATTTGTGTTGCCCTGGGTGTCGTCCCAGTGATAATGTAAGCGGCTATAACGCTGAAGGATTAAGCATATGGTGCAGATGCCATGTTAATGCGTTCTCTTACACATTATGTTTTTATTCAAACTGCTAGGTCTCAGGAAATTTCTGTGTATTATATTTTTAAATAATGAGAATACCAAAATGTCAGGAAAAATAACTAGAATTGTAAGAAAAGAAGATGGTTGTTTATGGTATACACGTAAAAGATGATGATGGATTCTTGTCGATCATAAAAAGAAAACGGTGGTGTGGATTCTGGAAAAATAGATTGGTGGAATCTAAATGAATAGACATGCCAGTTAGATGATTTAAATGATTTTTGGAGAATTAGGGAGTGCAAAGGTAATTGCGGGATTACGATACTAATATTTAATACGAATTCTTGAGAGATGTTGGCAATGATGGGTTTAATAGGTTTGATCAAATACTAGATGGACGAATTGAATTCTTGGAAATTTAGAGATATGATAAATGAAGTATAAACCTGATCAATGATATTCTTGGTGGAGGTGTACTAGAGAATTAGTTGGAGACAGATAAAGGAAAATAAGGTGGATTATTGGAAAAGCAAATTATGGTTTGGGATAAATCACCGAAGGGATTGGATTGTTAGGAAGTCCTGATACGAATGATTTTGGTGGAATAAAAAGTAAATATGTTAAAGGATTATTAGAAATTATGAGGTGAAGAATTGATGAATAGCAAACACAAGATTGGATTATTAGGAATTTATGACACAACAGATATCGGTGGATACAAAATAAAGGACACAAGATTTTCATTAGAATGAGGAGCTAATTAAATTGTTGAATAATGAGCTTAAAATTGGATTTATGAATTGGTGTTGAATATTCAGACTCATGTACGAAATTGGTAACTTCGATTCGATTATTGAATATTTTGGAGGATGCATTGGAAATTATTTGATCGGAGGGTCACAAGTAAAGATATTGGATTATAAATAGGTTGTGTAGTAACACGTTGGCAATTGGTGGATCTGGGATCGAGCATATACGGTTCTGGTGAAATTTGAGATTGGAGGAATAAATTTATGGGGAAGGCTAGACCTATGTGAGAATCAGTCACCCATGGATGGGTTAATGAAATGGCAGGTGACAAAATAGAAAGCGTATAATCTGTTGGTTGAATAAATGATGACACTCGCTATTCGGAGTTTTAGATAGCAATAGTAACACCATGGTTAAATAATAAGAATAATGCTAAAAGCAATTTCTGGCAAATAAAACAACCCGAGCCTCTCCTTTGATTAGCCATGCATACTATTTATTTTCATTCTGTGTATTGGCTCGCGGAGCACGGTGGTTAGTGTGCTCACACTCGCTCTCATAACAAATTCAGAATCAGGAATCAGATCACTACGCATCAGCAATACTTTGGTCTTGATGGCAAAGAAGATGAAGACGTCAAGGGCTAGGTCGCGATCCTCCAGTTGGCTGCCTGTGTGCATGTCCTGAAGGTCCCACATGTGTGCTTCGTTCTTCCGCTGCTGCAATTCACAGATTTCGGTCTAATCGGCCCATGTGTAAGTTTACTATTTTATTTATGCTTCCGCATGGAATGTATTTGATATTCATTTTCGGTATCTGTGAGCACTATGTAATACTCCGGATTAGTAAATTATTTAAATATTTGATTAAAGCAAGGGACGTGGGGAAAAGATTAAATTTAATAGTGTTTTGAGGGTTTTCAAAAGTAAGCAAACACAGGCCTAGGCCTTGGCCCAAGAGGGAGTTCTTGGCCCGGAGGGGAGGCCACCTCTTAACCTAGCCCCACCCTCCCCATGCAGCCACCCCCAATTCCCTTGCCGCGCCTGCCGCAGCCGCCGTCGCCTTGCCGCTTGCCGGGCTGCCGCTACTGCCGCCGCAGCCGCTGCGCGCGCCAGCGCCGCCCCGCCGCCGCCGCCGCCGCCGCCGTCGCCGCCGCGTTGCCTTGCCGTCGTGGCGGCCGCCGCCGCCGGCAGCCGTGTTGCGCGCGGTGCGTCGTCGTCTTCTGCATCGTGGTGCGCGTCGCTGCCTCGACGTCGTCTCCTCCCCGTGCGCCATCGTGCCGTCCGCCGCCGCACCGCGTGGATCCGGAGGAAGGAGAGGAGAAGATCGCGGGCGTGTTCGCCGTGTTCGTCGTCATGTTCGCCGACGTGTTCTTCGTCGTGTCATCAAGGGTAATCCCTGTTAGTCTCCTAGATGAGTTTCTAATCGAGTTAGATTCGTCGGTTTTCTGGGCTGCCGGGACAGAAATTGTTAGTCGGCAGTTTTGGGGTAGATCCGTCAGGATTCAGGGAGTACTAGAACGCGTTAGTTGGATCGTGTAGCGAAAGTTATGAATTTTCTAGTGCGGTATTCTGCAGTTCGAGGTAGTTCGGACACTTTTGTGTAGATCGGTTTGGGCGACGGAATTGTGGCGATTCAGGAGTCCTTCAAATTGGGAAAGTTATATATAAGTTTCTTAGCTTTCCGAAAGGTCAAGAAGTCCGGATTCGAGTTTCGGGTGGAAGTTATGATCGTTTAGTGCGCTGTCCGGAGAGTCCGTCGTGATTGTTGGTGTTTTAGAAAAGTGTTTGTTTCGGTGAAAATGGCGAATCTGGGAGGCTCCCCAACTAAGTTTATTTAGATAATTTAATTATATTTCGAGAAAGTCCGAGAACTCTTAATTGGATTTACATCTTGGAAGTTATGAATTTTGAAGTCACCGTCGTGGTGGGCGCGAGTTGGCCGAGGGAGTTGGGGATTTAATTGAGATAAATTGTTGGGGTAATTGGGGTTGCTGATATTTTGTATCTAGAAACCCGTTCTTTACGATAGTAATTATTAATTAATTATTCGGGAGGAGAGCGGATTAGGGGTTGCACCTTCGCTCGTTCTTCGTTTTCTCGCGTTGAGGCAAGTATAACTTTGATGTGGAAAATCTATATGGTTTAATGTTGTTGATTGTTTGATGATGGTTGATCAATGAATGTTTTACTGTGAACTTGAATATGTTCTGGAATGATGTTGCTATTTATGTTTATTTACATTATGGCACATATGGAATTAAATTGATGCATAGTATGTTGAATGCCTGTTTATCTTGTTGATACATTCACATATATGCATCATGTTGAGAATTGTTGAAGTCTTGGTCATGTGGTGATCAAGCGTCGAGGTCCCCATACTTGTGGAGTGTGGGCAATTGGTCCCTGTACCTGAGTGTATAGGCATGGGTGTGCATTGATGGATGCACACTCCGCATTACCGGTAAAATGCGAAGAGATGAGAAAATGAACTTTTGATCATATTGCATAGCATGAAATTCATATGTCCTATGTTTAACTTACCAGTTAATGATCATGCTTGCTTTAATTACGATTATACTTCTTTGAGTCGTTGGACTCACCCTTGTTGTTGCTTGTTTATTTTAGGTACCAATATGTGTTCAGCATACATGGGATCGTGAAAGGGCTAGTCCAGTTGCACGTGCACTTTTCATTCAACCAGAAATAAAGACATTTATTATAATCATTTTTGTTAGTTAGCTTAATTGGTTCTTTTATCCTTCGTCAGGTTAAATGTAATAATGGTTAGAACTATTTGTTATCGCTTCCGTTCATTAATTTGGATTTAGAACTATTTCTGTTTATCTAGAGTTGCTATTAATGAATAAATTGATAAGACTTTGTCGAGTTATTATGGAATAGTTATTAGAAATTTTATTATTAGCTAGAATATGGTAGCATTTCAGGCCATTGCTTGGTGGGTTGTTCTGATTGGTATCGAGCGGGCTTTAGGTCCGTGGTAATTAAATTATTAAATTGACACCTTTGGTGCAGTAGGATGGGATGGGTCAAGCATTGCATTTATGCTTTTGACATGTTGTGTTGATGATTTACATTATGAGATAATCTTGTATGCTTATTGATAATCTTGTATGATTATGATTTGCTCCTATGACTGTTATGAGTGAGAATAGTCAATGATATGATGTGCTGCCTTGGCATTGCCAGATTATACCATTGGTTGTAGTATAAGGAGTAGCAATGTAGTTACCTCAGGTAACTTAATTGTAGGTGTTGCGGGTGAGTTTCTTAGAAAAGTTATTAATATCGTTAAGTTGATTTCGGCTAATCTTTGGTTTATTGCGTTAATGAATTTGTTTTATGTTTGTGGTTCTTGCAATGAGGGTATGCAATTGGTCTCTACATTCCTTGAAGCAGTTATTGTTTCTTTCCGGACTAATGAGATACTTTTGCTACCTGTGCTTATTGTTGACTTGTAAGGTTAGTTCATTCGTGGGAGTTTGTCTTGTTGTGAATCATGGCTCATTGGTTCGCTTGGTGTTTTCTTTCATTAATGCAAATTTTGAGTTGCAAAACTCATTGTTATGTGAAAGCTTTGGATCTATGTATTTCTTTATCTCGAGCGTTGAAGTTTATTGTTCCTCTTCTTTTTGAAAGAGAGTGTTAAAATCCTTTTTGTTGTTTTGCTATGCTTAAGTGGAAGGTGGTAATCATATAAACTAATTCATAAGGTTTGAATTATCAAGTTGATATGTTAGCGTAGTGTATAATTATTTTTTACTAGTATCCTTGGAAGTGTAGTTGTTTAATTTGATATTGCCTTGTAATAGTTTTTAGAAGAACTATGATTAAGAATTTGTCTACTCGTGATAGTAATTCATGGAGTTATTGAGGAGTGTGCAAAAAGAATTAGAATGATTGTTATGATTGTTTGAATTTATATCATGTTGCATAAATTGAATGATCTTGGTCTTTAGTAATTAATCTGACCATTTGGAATGATTAAGTAAGGAGGTGTTCGAATATTGCCCTGGTAATATTAACCTTTAATATGTCTTTTATTTAGATACTTTATGAGCATGCAAAGTGCTAGTTTCATCTATCTTTACAATGCTAAATTGTTGAAATACGTATAAAGAAATAGATGAATGTTGATGTATTGACTTGTAGAAACTTGTCTTACAAGCTGGTATTATTGAAGTTTAAAGTCATTGCCGTTCTAATTTCTGAATGTAAAGTAGGATACAGAATCTATGCTCATGAATGTTGTTATGACCAAATAATAATCAATTATTGCCAATAGTGAATAGAGTACAATCAATTTGTGCTAAGTTAGAGTTGAGCATCAATAAAGAATGGAATATATGAAATCTAGTAAGAAATTTGTACTAGCATGATTTGTGAGATTATCTTGCTCTAGTACCATCTTGTTTAAGAGCTTTGTTCTATTGTGTGGCTTATGCACAAGGTTTTCTAGACCAAGTAGTTGCAATCCTACTTAAGTATTAGAACATGATGAAGTAATTTCTTATGTTTCTTTTGGAAAAGTTTAGGAAAGGATTTGAGGGTGTGATGATGCTTGTTTAGAATATATTATTCGATATTAGTATGATAGTCGGCATGTGGTCGTGATGATAATGTTGAATGTTCAATTAATAAAAAAAAGATTTGATAACTTCCATGATGCTATTTAAATCAAAAGTTTTGATAGTTGCATACGCGATCTTTTGATCTCATGACTTATGTGGTAGTTGAAATTGTTTTAAAGCAAAGTGTCGTGTTGAGATGTTTTATTAGTTCTTAAAGAATTAATGTGTTGTGGTCTTGAATTCTTTTTGTTGGAATTGTTAAGGTGATATCGAAATCGAAGAAAGTTGTTCTCTTTGTTAAAATAAAGATTGCGAAAAGATTGTTTGAAGTTGGAGTCAAAGTTGTATAACTTTTAGAGGTGTGTTTGACTTCTTATTTTCACCGCATAAGAGTTTCTTGAGTTTAAAATAGCAATGTTGTGTTTTATCGGTTGATATTGGGTATTTCTCTCCTTGAAGGGCACGAGCCTTCAATTGTGATTTTATATTGTGATTTCCAAGATTATCGCTATTGCCCTTGGTCCGGTGTTTATTGCGGATGATAACACTTTCCCATGTGCTGAATTTTTTTTTGTCTCTTCTAAGAAAGGGGTAACCGATTTGAGTTGTAAGCCCTTTTAGGATATGTATGGCAACTGGTTGGTGTGGTTTTGTGATTGGTTTGGGTGAGATTGTGGGTATCAAGATGCTTGAGATTCTTGGAGTGATAAATTGATTCTGTCGAATAATTCTCGGTGAGGATTTGATTTAAAGAAGATGTTGTCCTTGGGGCTAACTAGTTATATTGTTGCAACTAGAAGAACCTAGTTGTGGTTCATGAGTGTTACGTTCATTTTTTGGAACGTTAGAATCATTGAAAGTGTGGGAATCTTGATCAATTTTATTGGAGCATCATGATTGGGTACTTTGCAAGGATTAGTAGGATGAATATGATGGTGTAGTTAATGAGTTTATAATTGTGAAGAAGCCCAACCGTTGCGGGAATTATTGGGATAGTAAGGATTGTTGAATATGTTTCATATGGTTGTTAATGATTGAGCATGGTTGATTGTGGAGATGTTAGTCACCGAATTTAAGAGTCTTTGTATTAATTATATGGAAGTACATATATAGGAGTCCTGGAGACGGAACTTTTGGGTTTGGTGTTCCATACTAGGACCTTGGAGGCTAATGATGTTGCGTGAGAATAGTGAAAGGAGTGGATTCTGAATATTATGATGTTCCTTGATAGTATCCTTTGGATGTAGTAAATGAGTGTGTGAGCCGAGAATTTCATGTTGATTATCCTTAAGATATGTGGCGAAGTGATTGTGGGAGAAAATAACGATGAGGTGCATTGAAAATTATTTATTAAAGTAACCTTGTTGGTAGAAGAGTTGGCGAGAGTATGTTATTATGAGGGCAGTAGAGTCTCTCTACAAAAGTGTGGTAGATGCACTCGGTTTGAGCATAGAGTTGATGTTGCCAATTTAAGAGAAATGAGTTCGTGTGGTGTGTGCTGATTTGGAATCTTGTGGATCAAAAGGAAGTTTATTCCTAGCAAATATATATACAAATTCTCGGGTAGTAAAATGCTCATTGATTCTTGTTTGAGCTATGTGATGATAGCAAAAGTCTTGTGTGGTTTGGAAAATAATAATAATAATAATAATGGATGGGTTTGACACTTGAGTGATTCTCCTTTGACTTATATGTGTTGCTTATGTGCAAACTACCTACTTAAAAGTGGGGAGGTTTTCGTTGAATCCTCATTTCTCTTCTTTTGATTTGACCCTTTTATGGGAGTTGGTGTTGTGTGGTTGCGATGAGAATTCTTTATGTTCGGTTGAATTCTATCTCGTGAAAGAGTGTGTTTACTTTGAGCCCGTGGTGCGCCGTGTTTAAAGGGGTGCTCCTTGTTAAGGTAAGAGATCGATTTAGAGTTGGAGTAAGAGTTACTTGTGTTGTGCAGATTGTATGGGTTGGTACTAAAGGGAATGATGCCCCGATGTGTATTTAATCGCTTTCGTTAATTGCGAAGTTTTAGGGGTTTGTGTATCACTAGGACTACCTTGGGTTCTAGTGTGGGATACACAGCGCTTTATACGACTTGTATCGAGGAGAACTTGAAAGATCCGAGCGTGGGTTTCATTAAAACCGTTGACCAACGAGTAAGACCACCACCATTCAAGAATTAAAGTTGCACCATTCAAGTGTTTTGGCGCGTAAGTTGAACGAGTGGCCTTGGTGAGGCGAGAATCATTGGTCGCCTGTGAGCGGTCGAAAAGTTATGCGATGTGAGGAGCAAGGATCGGGAAGTTGGCAAACCACGTGGATCTTCTAGAACCTATGCGCGAGGTGCAAGCATTTAGAATTTTTTTAATACGTCAAGGTGCTTTGGTCGCAGCAAACAGAGAGAGAGCCAACTTGGGAATTGGAGTCTCGCATGTGTGAGAATTACTCACAACTTGTGCGCGTTAGTATGATCAAGTAAGCACGGAAAGAATTCGGTGTCGAATTCTGTTTAGGGGGGTAGAATGTAATACTCCGGATTAGTAAATTATTTAACTATTTGATTAAAGCAAGGGACGTGGGGAGAAAGATTAAATTTAATAGTGTTTTGAGGGGTTTTCTGAAAAAGTAAGCAAACCTGGCCTAGGCCTTAGCTCAAGAGGGAGTTCTTGGCCCGGAGGGGAGGCCACCTCTTAACCTAGCCCCACCCTCCCCATGCAGCCGCCGCCCCAATTCCCTTGCCGCGCCGCCTGCCGCCGCCGCCTTGCCGCACGGGCTGCCACACCCCGCCGTCGGCCGCTGCAGACTGCCGCGCCGCCTCTGCCTTCGCCCCGCCGCCGCCGCCAGCCGCGTTGCTTCTGCTGCATTGCCGCCGCTGCCGCGCGCGCCTTTGGCTGCCATGGCAACCGCTGCCGCCGTTGCCGTGTTGCGCCGCGGTGCGTCGTCGTCTTCCTGCGTCATGGTGCGCCGTCGCTGCCTCGATGTCGTCTCCTCCCCCGGTGCGCCATCGTCATCGTCTGTCGCTGCACAGCGTGGATCCGGAGGAAGGAGAGGAGGAGATCGCGGGCGTGTTCGTCGTGTTCGTCGTCGTGTTCGTCGACGTGTTCTTCATCGTGTCGTCAAGGGTAATCCCTGTTAGTCTCCTAGATGAGTTTTTAATCGAGTTAGATTCGTCGGTTTTCTGGGCTGCCGGGACAGAAATTATTAGTCGACAGTTTTGGGGTAGATCCGTCGGGATTCAGGTCTAGACCCCTTCTAGAAAATTGTAGAGGACTTGATTATCTTTCTAGGGAGTACTAGAACGTGTTATTGGATCTGTGTAGCGAAAGTTATGAATTTTCTAGTGCGGCTGTTCTGCAGATCGGGGTAGTTCTGGACACTTTTGTGTAGATCGGTTTGGGCGATGGGAATTGTGGCGATTCAGGAGTCCTTCAAATAGGGAAAGTTGTAGATACGTTTCTTAGCTTTCCATAAAGGTCAAGAAGTCCGGATTCCGAGTTTCTGGGTGGAAGTTATGATCATTTTAGTGCGCTGTCCAGAGAGTCCGTCGTGATTGTTGGTGTTTTAGAAAAGTGTTTGTTTCGGGTAGAAAATGGCAGAATCTGGGAGGCTCCCCAACTAAGTGTATTTAGATAATTTAATTATATTTTGAGAAAGTCTGAGAACTCTTAATTTAGATTTACATACTGGAAGTTATGAATTTTTGAAGTCGGTTGTCGTGGGCGAGGCGAGTTGGCCGAGGGAGTTGGGGATTTAATTGAGATAAATTGTTGGGGTAATTGGGGTTGCTGATATTTTGTATCTAGAAACCCATTACTGTTACGATAGTAATTATTAATTAATTATTCAGGAGGAAAGCGGATTCCGGAGGTTGCACCTTCTGCTCGTTCTTCGTTTTCTCACGGTTGAGGCAAGTATAACTTTGATGTGGAAAATCTGTATGGTTTAATATTGTTGATTGTTTGATGATGGTTGATCAATGAATATTTTACCTGTGAACTTGAATATGTTCTGGAATGATGTTGCTATTTATGTTTATTTACATTATGGCACATATGGAATTAAATTGATGCATAGTATGTTGAATGCCTGTTTATCTTGTTGATACATTCACATATATGCATCATGTTGAGAATTTTTGAAGTCTTGGTCATGTGGTGATCAAGCGGCGAGGTCCCCATACTTGTGGAGTGTGGGCAATTGGTCCCTGTAACTGAGGGTACAGGCATGAGTGTGCATTGACGGATGCACACTCCGCATTACCGGTAAAATACGAAGAGATGAGAAAAAGAACTTTTGATCATATTGCATAGCATGAAATTCATATGTCCTATGTTTAACTTGCCAGTTAATGATCATGCTTGCTTAATTACAGTTATACTTGCTGAGTCGTTGGACTCACCCTTGTTGTTGCTTGTTTATTTTAGGTACCAATATGTGTTCGGCATACATGGGATCGTGAAAGGGCTAGTCCAGTTGCACGTGCACTTTTCATTCAACCAGAAATAAAGATATTTATTATAATCATTTTTGTTGGTTAGCTTAATTAGTTCTTTTATCCTTCGTCAGGTTAAATGTAATAATGGTTAGAACTATTTGTTATCGCTTCTGTTCATTAATTTGGATTTAGAACTATTTCTGTTTATCTAGAGTTGCTATTAATGAATAAATTGATAAGACTTTGTCGAGTTATTATGGAATAGTTATTAGAAATTTTATTATTAGCTAGAATATGGTAGCATTTCGGGCCATTGCTTGGCTGGGGTGTTACACACTATCTACTGATCCAGGGAATAGTGCAATAAATCACAGAGGATTCCAGGTAGTAAAATTTGGGGTCCTACATAGGGAGGGGAAGGGTGAGATAAAATCTCAGCAAGCAAACTGTTTAACAGGCTATTCAAACTACAAACAATTATACATCATCATTTATAATTCCATACAACTACAACCACAATTCATGTCCACAATTATTAAACCACCACGAATCTTCCATGAATCATACCTCTTCAATTCAGTTTTAATTGGCATATAAATGCTATCATTTTAAATATCAATTAAATGCATATGAAACATTTAGTTTTCCACAACTACAATAGATTAATCATCAACATTTAATCTTCCATAAATAACAATGTTATATCCTCAACTTCAAATCACCATCAAAGACAATAAAACATATGTAATGATCATCTCACTACTTTAATAATTCTTATGTCCACAATTGCTATCAACAATTACTACATGAGGAAAGAATCTCATGCCACAATCACAACCTTTACCATACATAAGGGACAAATCTCATTCCATGACCACATCCACAATCTTCATACCACAAATAGCTCACATGAGCCAATTTCACATTACAACTAGAAAGTTGTATATTCCACAAAATAACATCACCACAATATATTGCATATGCATGCAAATGAATCTTTCCACAATGCAATACATATGAATGCTTTCATGCTATGCTCCACATCACTCTTGCTAGGGCAGGAATTGTAGTTCATCGTATTACGGCAATATACGATGCTTCCGTGGGTGAAGAGGTGCATCGTATTACGGTAATATACGATGTTGTACCGCACGGTCATGCTAAGTGCGACGATATCTACATATGCAAATGACATGATATGACATGAATGATATGATAATTCATTAATCACATTAATTCATCCACAAGGAGCATTATCATGCTCTCAACATATCCACATTCACCACATGTTATTTTCATGACCACATTATAACATTAAGCAAGAATTCCACATGTCTACTAGCATAATATCAACATATCAATGGATAAATATTTGCTATCATCTTCACAATTAAAATATCATGCAATCATGCCATCGTGTATCAAATTAAGATAATAATGTAAATTGCAAGTAGAAGAAATAACAAGTTAAACGGTAGCAACCACCGCTACGTTCACTTGCTTGCCTCAATCCGATGAAGCGAAGTAAAATCAAGAGCGCTCAGGGACAAGACCACCTGTCCAAAAGATAACTCTCAGCACACAACCACAGCATATAAACATGACTAAAATAATTAAGACGTCGCTAGAACCCCGAACCCGCACAAACTCTTCTCCGCTCAACAATTCAGCAAATTACCCTCTGCAGCAGCGCTGCTTCACAATTTCGTATTTTTAAAAATAATGATCCAAAACAGCAAATGATACCTCTCTGGATTCATGACTTAAAAACCGATAATTTTCATGTAGAACACATATTTTTATTTTGATCACAGCTAGGGGTAATTTAATAACCAAAACAAAGGAAGAACTCTTGCTAGGGCAGGAATTGTAGTTCATCGTATTACGGCAATATACGATGCTTCCGTGGGTGAAGAGGTGCATCGTATTACGGTAATATACGATGTTGTACCGGTACGGTCGCGGCTAAGTGCGACGATATCTACATATGCAAATGACATGATATGACATGAATGATATGATAATTCATTAATCACATTAATTCATCCACAAGGAGCATTATCATGCTCTCAACATATCCACATTCACCACATGTTATTTTCATGACCACATTATAACATTAAGCAAGAATTCCACATGTCTACTAGCATAATATCAACATATCAATGGATAAATATTTGCTATCATCTTCACAATTAAAATATCATGCAATCATGCCATCGTGTATCAAATTAAGATAATAATGTAAATTGCAAGTAGAAGAAATAACAAGTTAAACGGTAGCAACCACCGCTACGTTCACTTGCCTCAATCCGATGAAGCGAAGTAAAATCAAGAGCGCTCAGGGACAAGACCACCTGTCCAAAAGATAACTCTCAGCACACAACCACAGCATATAAACATGACTAAAATAATTAAGACGTCGCTAGAACCCCGAACCCGCACAAACTCTTCTCCGCTCAACAATTCAGCAAATTACCCTCTGCAGCAGCGCTGCTTCACAATTTCGTATTTTTAAAAATAATGATCCAAAACAGCAAATGATACCTCTCTGGATTCATGACTTAAAAACCGATAATTTTCATGTAGAACACATATTTTTATTTTGATCACAGCTAGGGGTAATTTAATAACCAAAACAAAGGAAGAACTCTGTTCAATCGCGTCCCAGAAACACTACAGGGGTCCAAAAATTATAAAATTTCTACAGAATCTAGATTACCAGATTATCTACAATTTGCTCAATTACGGCCATGAGCAATAAAATCAGTTACTACCTCAAATCTCCGAATTACCGTCGGTCTGTACCAATCTGCTCGCCTGGCGAACAGCGGTATTCCCGACCCCATATCTACCATATCACATGGCCAAAACTTACGAAAAAAAGTATAGGAGATGCATCTGGAAGTCCTCTACAACTTTCCTTTTGGGAGAGTCCGGAGAAAATTTCGTTTACTAGGTCAAATCCATGAGGACAGATGCGCTGCACGAATCAATCTACAGGCAGACAGTAGCTAATCTCTAATCGGGCAATTAATATATTAACTACCATCCAAATCCGTGCCAAGAACCCTAATTGTTCATAAAAACAAAGGGTTTGGGATGGGAGAAAATTACCAAGATGAAGATTTTTCCCACTTTTTTCCTACTCTTCTCCTTCTCCTTCCTTCTCCTTCCTGCTCCTCCTGCTCCTCCTCCTTCTTCTCCTTCTCCAAGTCCTTCTCCAAGGGTAGCAATGGGGCATCAAAGGCAGCAATAGGGGAAGGGGAGGCGCCAAAGGGGTGGAGGGAGGGGTGGCGGTGTAGGGAGGGAGGGAGAAGACCTAGGGTTAAATGAGAAAGGGGGAGGGGTGCGACATGGGGGGTGGTGGCGCACCCCCTTGGGCCCTTGGCCCAAGGTGGTTGGCCCACCTCACAGGTTGCCCAAATCTGAATTTAAAAATAATTTTTAGTATATAAAGAAAAGGTAATTGATTAAAATGAACAATTTAAAGAACATTACTTGGGAATATTCTTGACCATGAGATTAAGAATCTGTACACATCAAAACCCATCCTTTTCACGATATTCACGTCGCCCTGCACGAACGGAGTACCAGGAGTACAACTGCATCAAGCTGCACACACATCTGCTAAAGCATTAGCTACTGACCACAGGTCATAAAACGTATGACAAATATAGGTGATAAAAAGAACGTGAGATACATATTAAATGTGAAAAATCCTTGTGGGAAAAACTACGGACGCACAAAAGCGAAAATCATAGTATGAGAAGAGATCACAAGCACGGGAAACTTTAGCGTATCTCAACCGTACAATTATAGCGGTACATATATAAGCTAGGGAATAAGAGTCCTAAAATATTACGAAACTGAGACGAGGTCGGCGTATGTGTCCACTTGGACATATATACAAATTTATATCATACTTTAACAATCTCAACCTTGAGACGAATTCGAACTCAACAATCTCTAACTTGAGGTGAATTCGCTCTTGTAGTCTGTAAAAGGTTCAGGAAGGAAAAAGGTATTACGCTATTTATATATATAATTTTGACCAATCCTACTTGAATTGCTATTTAACCATAAAAGCTATTTCAATAGGAGTTCCAATTGTATAGTTAGAAAGAACATCACAAAAATATATTCTCAGTTTAAATCAAGCAAAGATTCGCAACAATCAGTAGTTATTCGCTATAGTCAAAACAAATCAAACCTTCTCAAATCATAATTCACCATCAATGATCATTGTGTGTTGAAATTCTATAGGACTAATCAACGAGTAAGACCGGATCAGTCTTCACTATATACTTTTGTCAATACTACTGGATAATTATAGCGAAGAACTTATCTCATGGACTTTTTATATGCTCCACTTGGAACACATAACTCGGCAAATAATACCTATTGAAGAGCAACTTGCACGTGTGACCATCACAAACATCAAACTAGTGATTGTACAAGTAACTGAATTCCATAACATGATTGAAAATTGCTCCTTTAGAAAAATATTCATATGAAAGTAACTCTTTTGTTGTCAATGGAGTAGAAATAATTTCTACAATAGACCCCTTATATTGAACTCCACTAATTGTTCAAAATGAATATATACATATGTCTTCATTATATACACTTGTATGCACATATTTAGGGGGAGTTCTCTCTATGTTTTGGAGTTTCATAAGTATTGATCCATGCTTCTTTCAATATGCATATTTGGGATCTTTACATTGAAATATATTCTTGAGTATATATAACTTGTGTAGTCCATATATACTAATGTGAAGTCGGGTTATCAACTAACTCCTCTATTATGTGTTAATGGTTGGATGATTAATGACAACCGGATAAGTAAGCTTTGTTTAAAAGCTTATCTTAGAGTATACAAATTTTGTGTATAAGTTGTATACTCGCAAATCAATTTTTATATCTCATTATTTGTTGAGATTGTCATGAATTACCAAAAAGGGAAGATTGTTGAATCTAGTCCCTTCATTATGTGTTAATGGTGAAATTTGGTAATTGATGATAATTGTTTTGTGGACTAACATTTTTCATGAGTTGGATGAATATGTTAGGTTCCACAAGAAAGGATGACTTGGGATGACTTCATGTGTTGAAGATCATCAAGTCAAGATTGAGAAGAAGATAGCTTCATGAGTTGAAGGCTATCAAAGAAGAAGATGGATTCATGTGTTGAAGGCCATCAAGATGTAAAAGACGCATCATGAGTTGATGGCCATCAAGATGTAAAGGATACATCATGAGTTGATGCATGGAGATAATCATGTGTTGATCATCAAGTCAAGTGAAAACCATCATATGTTAATGTTGTTGACGGAAAAGATGCATTATGAGTTAATGCGTATCGAGATGATGACCCAAGGCAAAGGTATGAACTAGCTAGCGCTAAGGATGTGTTCCTAGTCTTTTATCGGTCTTGGTGTTTGGTTGGAAGACCGGATTGCTAGTATAGGTTTACCGTACTATTAAGAGGGATCATGTATAGTAGTTTGAGTCTCATCATATGTAGATGGCTCAACCTCACCTCGTCTAGCTCATCTTGCCATGAGGCTTGCATTTGTTAATGTGTTTTGCAAATGGTTGAAGCTTATGTGTTGAACTCTTTGCAACATGGGACTATGCATTGCAAATGTGTTTTGCAAGTGCTTGAAGTTCATGTTTCTATTCTTTGTGATATGAGGCTTATATTTGCAAATGATTGAAGCTCATATTTAATTCTTGTGGCATGTGACTTACGTTTGCGAATGTATTTTGCAAATGTCATAAGTCCATGTACTAATTTCATGTGTCATGATTTCAAAAGTGTGCAAATATGTTTTGCAACTTGTTGGAAATCATGTGTGATCTTTGTGTGTATCATATCGTAGTTTGCAAATATATTTTGCAAAATCTGTTGAGATATCTGCACTTTTCAGGACAATCAGAATTACCGTTGTGTGTGTAGCGGTACTACCATAAGTCGTAAGTACCATATGGGGTCGCCCAATCTTCTCGACATAGGATCAAGATACTCACATGGATTTGATGAACCGTAGTGATCTCCCGTTGCAAATGCAAGAGTTAGCACTCTATAATTCGCCCAACCACACGTGCCGAACTTCACGACCACCGATGAAGTTCCATCGCGCTCCCAATTCCCAATGGAAAGGTTGAACGATCTTAATTGAAGAAAATCACTCCTAATTCCCTATGGAAATTCGGTAGCAATGCTAAACTCGAACAAACTTTAGTAGATTCATTATTCTCAAACGTGCTCCTCCCTTTTGCTCTTCCAAGTCTTCACATGAATCATACCTAAGAATACATAAAATAATAGCATGATGTAGTATTCCAAGTTCATCATCAATTAAAAGAAACTCCTTAAGAAACAAATTCACCTGACAATATTTAATGCGGCTCAATACTTCTTTCCAGTGAAATAATGTATTTGACTGAAAAGTGCTAAGCTTGTGCGTATCCGCATCATCCTCCCCTTCTTCAAGAAAAGCCGTCCTCGCCTTTTGGTAGCCTGAAATTGTACTGAGCAAAGAATATAACGTATATGCATGGTATATATATTTGTCATCAACACTTCTTTAGCTTAGCATATCAAGAACATCTGAAGGCGTAGTAGATAAAAAGAACAACACATATACATGGTATATGTACGAATCAATTATCGTGTCATTCTCGTTGTTCCACACAAACAAACTAATATAACGGCAACTATAAGATGTATACATTTCAATATTGTCTTTCATATCATTCTCCCTTCCATGAGAAAAAGTCGTCCTCGACTTTGCTAGGCACATGGACAAGTCATTAATGGGTCAAACCAAATTAAGTTGTTCAAATATGGGGGAGAAAATTTTTAGTTCCTTCCATGCTTCAACTGCGCTACTCTGATTATTTGTACATGATTGTACATTAAAGGATGAATAAGTAGGCTTAAGAAATCTTTTGAAACATGCAGCATTATTGTTGAAACTCATCTCATTGTGTTCATGATATGGCACAGAAGATTGTTTATCCAAAATATGCAATTTCAATTCAGCAAACTTATCACATGTAATGCATATTCGATAAACATAAAACTTGTCATCTATATCATAATTTCCAATCAAATTGAACTTATACGTATATGCATGGTACTAACTAGTGATTTTAAACATGAAATTTCAGCAACATTCTCAATCACACTAGATAGTTCTTTAGGATCATCAAACATGATATAATATCAAGAATCATCAGGAGATATTCTCGTAAGAACTTCCTTATGAGTAATCAATTCCACATTATGTAAATTGAGCAAAGAAATTTTAAAATATGGAATTTTCATTCGTATATATGAGTTCTCACAAGTACTCACCGTTTCACAATTAATTTCAGCACCAATATTGTTACCTTTATTGTTCTCCTCAGTTGATGTCGGTGTTGTAGGTATTAAATCATCATAATGTAACAACGGCGCAGCAAGTACTTCATCTTCAACTGTGGTTATCTTCTTATCTTTGACTTCCAATGGTACCGGTTGTGAAACATTCGACTCTTCAGCTTTAATGTCAACCTGCATAACATGAGAAGCAGCACTAGAAGTAGAGAGTAAGTTGTTAGTATAAAAAGTAATATCAGTTTTCCTATCATCTCTTTCCCTCTTTTCTTTTTGTGTATTTCTCTCACTCTCAATTTGGATGTTCTCAACCTCATGTTTGGTGGAATCACACAACTCACTGTTTTTATCACTCTCACTCAATTTGGCTATGTGGCACTCATCCTTATATGGGTTTTGATACATCTCAAGTGTTATTTGTAGCAATGGGGCACTACATGTCTCCTTAACCGAAGGGAAAGTCCCATGCTCGGCCATCTTCTCACATGACACACCAGCAATGGCATAAGAACTGAAGGATGGACTTGGATAGAACTGTGTTGTATGCTTCTCCAAAAGTCTCTTCTCCTGCTTCATATTCTGTAATTTATCAAATAGATCACGCTTGTAATGACGAGGAACAAAACATGCTCTCATTTCTCGCTTCATCTCTTGCCATGATGCCACAGGGTCTGCTCCATTCTCAGCTCTTTGAGTAATGACTTGTTCTCACCAATCCAAAGCATAGCCTTCAAACTCAAGAGATGCCAATTGTATCTTTCTCTCATCTGAATAGTGATGCATACGAAATATCTTGTCAACCTTCAATTCCCAAGTGAGATACTCCTCGGGATCAGTCCCACCTACAAATTTGAGCATGGAAAACTTGAGCTTGTCCAATCCATCATCTTTATTGCGTGGACGACGATATTGGTCATTGCGATGCAAAGCAAAATCACCATCCCATCACATGTGCAACACCACCACGGCCACCACCTACGCCCTGGCCACGCCCTCCATGGCCTCCTCCTCCTCATCCTCCAATATGTGGTGGACGCACCACGTTGGCAGCCACTCCATGTTGCGGTTCAGGAGGTACATGTGCAGCAGCGTCTCCTCCTTGAACACTTGCTTCATCGCCACCATTGCGAGCTTGTATGAGCCTAGTGAGGGCTCCAATATCCTCCCGCAATTGGCACACATTTTCATTAGCTTGTATCTCCATGTTTTGCATCTCCCGTGTAATTTGATCAGCAAAAGCATCATATTTCTCATGGAGTTGATCGATCCCTTGGCGTAGCTCACATTGAAAGTGTTCACAGAATGCCCCAAATTGATATTGCTTAACGAATGCTTGAGTTTCATTTGTCTCACCACTCTTATCATGGTGTTCTCCTCCACCTGACATGGTTAGCTATGCAAGAAACAAGTAGCTATGTAGAATAATGCTTTATGAAAATCACTCAATCTCACTATTTTCTCTCCCAAGTAAAGTCTTACCCTTCCGAAGTGAATTAAGGCCAATAAAAACTTACACCTGGTAGAAGTGACAACTGCAATGTGATGATTAAGCGAATTCAAGAGAGTTCACTACTTACACAACAACGGTTATATGGTGGAGCTTGGTATGGAAGTGTATATCCTAGAAATATAAAATTCTTGATGTTGTAAAGTTAAGTAATAATCCAAGCTAGAATACTTTGCCTAAGTGTTGATCCAAAATATTTAAGTGAAGTATATAAACGCACACGCAAAGATCAATGTGACTTGATGCAAACAAAGGAATTGGCTAACTAGAGGCAATCTGAAATTAAAGATTAGATAGCTCGTTTTGCACCAAGTACTAGGAGAGATGCTAACCAATTGCAATGATATCAATGTAAGGGCACGAGATTGCTCAAGAAATTAAATCACACAATCTGAATTTATGGACTAGCTTTAATCGTTCCTTTGATTTTTTTTGCGGGTCACAAATATTTAGCAAAGTGTAAAATACTCAAGAGCAGCCCTAGATGCAATATTCAACAGCTAGTCTCCATTGATGAAAAAAATATCAGCAAGAGATTTTTTTTTTGGATTTTGGATTGAACACAAAGATTAAGCTACGCAAATAAACACGAACGATCAGCACCTAAACAAAATACTAATGGATCAAAACCTAACAAAACTCACAAAATTAACAGATGCAAAAACTAGGGTTTTGATTATTTTTGTGGCAATTTTCGATTTTAATGGACTATAGGAACAGAAGTAAATCAATCTAAAAGTAAGGGTAAATAATCCTACCGAGTAAACCGCGCTTTGATACCAAGATGATACGGGGTCGCCCAATCTTTTCGACGTAGGATCAAGATACTCACGTGGATTTGATGAACCGTAGTGATCTCCCCTTGCCAGTGCAACAGTTAGCACTCTATAATTCGCCCAACCACACGTGCTGAACTTCACGACCACCGATGAAGTTCCATCGCGCTCCCAATTCCCAATGGAAAGGTTGAACGATCTTGATTGAAGAAAATCACTCCTAATTCCCTATGGAACTTCGGTAGCAATGTTAAACTCGAACAAACTTTAGTAGATTCATTATTCTCAAACATGCTCCTCCCTTTTGCTCTCCCAAGTCTTCATATGAATCATACCTAAGAATACATAAAATAATAGCATGATGTAGTATTCCAAGTTCATCATCAATTAAAAGAAACTCCTTAAGAAACAAATTCACCTGACAATATTTAATGCGGCTCAATACTTCTTTCCAGTGAAATAATGTATTTGACTGAAAAGTGCTAAGCTTGTGCGTATCCGCATCATCCTCTCCTTCTTCAAGAAAAGCCGTCCTCGCCTTTTGGTAGCCTGAAATTGTACTGAGCAAAGATATAACGTATATGCATGGTATATATATTTGTCATCAACACTTCTTTTGCTTAGCATATCAAGAACATCTGAAGGCGTAGTAGATAAAAAGAATAACACATATACATGGTATATGTACGAATCAATTATCATGTCATTCTCGTTGTTCCACACAAACAAATTAATATGTGAGTGTGAAGTGATGGACTTGACTTGTTACTCTTGGAGTTTGCCGACTCCTAGACAGCGTTGGAGGCATCGTGCACAGAGATCTTCTCAAGAAGGTTGTGAGAAGACCCGGCGAAGTTGTGAAGGTCGGAACTCACCTACCCGGAGCGGAAAAGAACTACCACTAGTGGAATTGAGGTGGAAGGCTTAATTCGTGGAGCCGGCAAGTCTCCGAACACCACGGTAAAACATCAAGTGTTAATTGTGGTTTGCTTTCTTGTACTCAATTTATATTCAAGCAATTTACATTCATAGAATTAAATGGATTGCTTGTATACCTAGGATTGCAAACCTTGACCTAGGATAGAATTGTTGGTGCACTTAGGCGAATTCATTTGTTGTAGGCGCTATTTGAGCTAAACCAAATTGATTTAAGTTTCCGTATTATATACTTGGTTTAGGCAAATAGAAAAAGTCTTGAATTGTTAGTATTGATTTAAAGAAAATTTTTAGACCGTCTATTTACCCCCCTCTAGTCGGCCTCCTCGATCTTACAACCGGTTCGATCACCGGTCTGAGTTCAATAACTATGCGTAGGTGTCGAGAACATTACTTTTTCTGATTGAATTCATGTGCTCACCTTGATGAGACACCATTTGATGCCATGTAGGTGCCACCCCCAGAGTCGCCTCCTCCTAGGGTAGTGGTTAGGGTTTCAAACTCGGAGCTTTAATACAAATTGTTATAAAATGTATGACAAAAATAGAACTTAAAAAGAATAGGAAACACAAATTTAACATGAAAACCCTTACGGGAAAAATCACAGATGCACGAATGTGAAAGCTACTATATGAGGAGAGATTACAACACGAAAAACATCAGCGTATCTTAACCGTGTGACTACAACGATACATATATAAGTTAGGGAACAAGAGTCCTAAAAAATTATGAGACCGAGATGATATGGATGTATGTGTCCACTTGGACACATATATAAATCCGTATCATAATTTGATAGGTGTGTCTAGTAATAACTAGCCTTAAGATAGGAGAATGTATCTTATGTTCCTAACCGTACAATTAGCGTGGTAATAAACCAAATTCGTCCAATCTATACTTGATGATTGATTGCTAGCTCGACTTCAGACGCTAACGTCCCATGGTTCAATGGATGGATAGTCCTAACTCATAAGTGACGCAATTAAATAAATTCATGGAGCTATTGAAACTGAAAATACAAGGTTAAGGAAGAAATATTTTTTTTCTGACCTGTCACAGCAAAAAAAACAGAAAAACAAAAGGACATCAAAAAAATAAAAAAGAAAAGAAAGAAATATATTTTTTGGGTCTAGACTAGAGTTGGTCTTTTGATTGGAGCTTTGCTTGTCTAATTAGTATTAGATCTGGACCTCTCGTGAATTGCCATCAACTTGATTTGGATGGACACCAACAGAGCAGCATCCACATGGCTCCTCAACGAAGCAATGGAGATAGCTGGAGTTTGCCATCAACTTCATCGATTAGGTGTTTCGTGTTTTCATAAAATGAGATAGCTTTGTGGACCTGAAAACACGAAGCAGCTAATCGATGAAACCCTAATCCTAAACAGTACAACTCGGCGCTACAAACTCCAGTTAAAAACTACAAAATTGACAAAATTCACGGGAGAGTGACCAGTCGCCTCCTCATTGGGCTACTGCACTTAAAGTCGCCCAATAGGGGAGCGACTAATTATAGTCGCCCAATGGGTCGGGCGACTGGACATCTGTCGCCCCCCTGTTTGGCGATTAACTCCAGTCGCCCTTTTATTGGGTGACTTAAACCTATTTCTATAAAATATATTGCTATAGATATATTTCTGTAATTTTGAATAAAAAATAAATTATTTGTACAAAAAAATTCGCCTCTGCTGTGTTCCTCACGTCATGCACTCCTGAACGTGATGAGAGTTCACGTCATGCACACCATGCAACAGCCCTTCACATGATGCACCTTGCCTTGCTTCTTTGGAGAGACAAAATCAATACAGCAGAGCGACACACAACGTCGCCGGAGAGAACACGATATGCTTCTCTCGGATAATTTAACAGATCTAATTTTTGTTGGATCTATAAAGTACCTTCTACTATTTTTTAAACCCTAACACGAAGATTACATCTATCAAATCTTCAAAGTAGCATCTAACCACATATCTACTTATAGATTAGGGTCTAAACCACGAGCTTATCTCTGAGTCCATGGGTTCTTACCCAATTTCAAAAAATAAGGGACTCAAAACCCTTATGTAACATGATTTTTTCAATTTTTGTTATGTGTCGTAGCCTTCGGACCGTATATCCATAGGTCCAACACACATTATCCATCTTTAATCTCCACACGCTCTAACTTGAGCACGACCGTCTCCTCCAGCTCCTTGACCTTCTGGACTATGATTTTGCACCAAGCCATCTCCCGGTCCTCACCGTAGACCATGATCGCCTCCGAGTTACCCTGCACATGCAAAGATCAAAGTAATATTTTTTTCCAGTACAAGTTCTTTCCAACTTGACCGATATGAGTCTACATACTTCACATGCCTTAAATAACATCAATAAGCAACATTGTCAATTATTCATCATCACACATATTCTAGACCTAAACACATGGTCCAACAATCTCCCCCTTGATGAATACATTGACAACACCTCAAGATAACATGACTTCAAATAGGTCTAAGTGAAGAATAAAAAAGCATTTGAAGCCACAATCTCTTCCAAATCTCTCACAAAGCATACCGAAAAGCATTTAGCATTACCGGAAACAAATCTCTCCCCCTTTAGCAATGTAAGCATTAAGGCACAAAAGGAAGAAACAACAAACAGAAAAATCACATCCAAGTATCATTGATATAAATTTTTTTAAGAAAAACACACCAAGAAAACTTAAAAGAATATTTAAACCAATTAAATTGATTTGTATAATGCCACGCTCTTATAAAGCTTGCCCGATCATAAACATGCATATATAACAAAGTAGGCTAAAAGAAGCATATAATGTGATTAAGAAAATTAACGAAAATGGTAGACCTTCACAAAAATAACACTACTACAAAAGAGGTTATACTGGATGGCTACATCACAAACGGTTCATACGAAACCGTCTGTGCTTAAACTATCACATACGGTTTATAGTAGCAACCGTCTGTGATATTTTTACAGACAGTTATTAATACGAACCATCTGTGATAATTGAGATATCACAGACGATTTGTATTAATAACCGTATGTGAAGTTTCACAGACGGTTCTTATCACGAACCGTCTGTGATATTGAGACATCACAGACGGTTCATGTTAAGATCTGTCTGTGAAGTCAGTTGCTTCTTAGCGGACATACTTCCAAAGGGAAATGTGTTGCCCAGAAAAGTGATTCCTAGATCTTAGTCTTCAGGGCTTCATATGCTTCTTCTTCGACTTTTGGAGTTGGAGGATCATCAGCCGCTGAGTTCTCGAACGCCGTGAAGATTGTCCTTGCTCTCTGCACTTCTTCCTGCAGACTGGGCAAATCATTAGCACGATCTATAATCTCATAGAGGATGCCATGATAAGCTTCCTTAGAATCAGCCGCTTCTGCTTGATCGGCAATATTATCCATGTGTCTCTCCACTGCCGCAAGAGTTTCTTCCGCTTTGTGCACATTGCAGAGAAGAACGAGGCTGAGGGTGGTTTCCCTTTGCTGAGCGGCAACGAGACACCTTCGTCGACGGTGGGTGATGAGGTCCAGGTGAAGGATTATGGAAGCGAGTCGAGGAAGGAGATCAGCAGGGTGTGAGCAGAGGAGCTACTCCACACATGAATTGTTGGCCACCTGTATAAGGTTGCGGCCGAACAACTCATGATGTATAGATGAGAGAAAGGAGATCAAAAGAATATTAGATGCCATTATTGAGAAATCTGGCGAACATGATGAGAGGTCAGTTTAGAAGAGATAAATGAGAGACCATGTGAGGTCATCCCATGTGTATGATGAGTAATTGACATCGGCTTAGGGAAGTCGAGTTTGAGTTGGTTGGTTCGGACCATATCGCTGCGTGGTGTAACGGGCTAGGTCGGACTTGGTCAAACCTGGTCGTATGGGATTAGGATGCATATTCTGATGATTCGACAGGTTTGCTGATGCTAGTTATGCTTTCATGTTTCGTGCGGTGCTATGTGATGGTTTGCTTGTCTGTGTGGTTGCAGGACTTTGGAGCTAGATCGTGGTGAGGCGTGGGAGGACCGGGACTAGGCATAGGAGGTGTTGAGGTCCAGACGGTCGGAGACGTCGAGGATGATCGAGGCTGCTGAGGTGGTTGCGAGCCGGGAAGACGAGGAACTGGAGCTGGAGCTGCCGAAGGTGGACACGACAGGCAGCGGCGAGGTGGATCGGGACTAGACTCAGGGAGGAGTCGAGGTCCAGACGGTCAGGATGCCGGGTGTAGTCGTATGCGACGGAACGGACCGGGACTAGACTCAGGAGGAGTCGGAGGTCCAGTCGGTCGAAGTCAGGTGCGGTCATGCGTGAGCGACAAGGCGCGGAAGCTTCCGGAAGGTGCGGGAGGGGCGAATCGGTAAGTCGCAAGGTGAACAAGCGGGAGGCGGCTCCGTTAGGGTTTAGCCGTAACGGGTTGGAGACCCGTTAGCCAAGGGCTATAAATAGGTGTTGGGGGCTGCATACCCCCTTGAGGGTTTTTGTGCATTTGCTCTCCATTTTGTGTGTGTTCCTCCCAAGAAGCATGTGAGGCTCTTGGTGTTCTTGAGGATTGAGAGGGAGAGGATGGATTGAGAGTCTTGTAATCTTTCTTGTTCTAATGTCTATGCGTATCGGGACTCCTTTGTATCTTTTTTATTGGAATGAAATTTTTCTGAGATATGGTTTATGATCTGAGGTTCAGTCTTTTCTATGTTTACTTGTGCCATCTGCTCTTCCTTTCTCTTCTTGGTTGATTGGAGTTCTTGGTTGATATAGCTGCAGAAACTTAAGCTTTGAACTGGAACTCATTTCAAAAGCCTCTGGGTGGGTTGTTTCCGAAAGCAAAGTTTTCAGAGCAGTTCTTTCCAAGGAAATATGATCGCTACTCTTTTCTCTGTTTTTGTTTTGGCTAGGGCCTACTGTGCGGGGAGGCAGAGGATCAACGTTTTCTTGTATTTCTTGGTGGAAAGGGTTTTGGTCTGTATTCTTTTGCTGTGAGGATTATTCGCTAGTCTGATCCATCGTCTTGGTATTCACTTCGCTACTGCCTCTTGGCAAAAATATACAGCTCAACTACATTCTCTGTTTTCCACTGCCGACTGCAGTGTTTCTCCCTGGCCGGTGTTCTTCTTGGATGATCCAGTGGTTGTAGTTTCCATCTTTGAGATATATGATCTGATGGTAGTTCGGCCAGATCAGTGGAGCAGCGCTGCTACAATTTCAATTGGCTAGCTACAATTTCTTTTGATTCGGTCTGCAGTGCTGCAGTGCTGTTGTGTTTACCCCTTTTTGCTTTCTTGGCTGCTTTCTTTCTTTAGTTTGTTTGCCTTTTCTTTTGTTCAGGTTTGGTCTTCAGTAGGTAGTAAAGCCTTCAGTCAGAGAAGTGATTAATTTGTCTTCTGTTGATTTGTGCTCTTCAGTAGACAATTTTCCTGCTTTATATTTGTTCGGCTGCAGCCTCTGTTTTTTGGCTTCCTTCAGTTTTCTTTGCAGACTCATGTATGGCTTAGGCGTGTCTTTTTCTTTTATTTCTTTTGCTGATCTTTCATGATTTTGCATGCAGATCAAACGGCAATATTTTCATTGAAAGTTTCTTGACTACTCTCGATTTATGCTGAATTTTCGATTGTCGCATGCGTTCAAATTTCAGCAAGATTAATTTTAATTTTCGTGAGGTGCTTTGTTTTGCATCTTTTGAAAAGCGATGTATGCAATTCTCGGGCGATTTTAAAAGAGAGCGACATTCACCCCCCTCTGTCGCCATTTCGATCCTACAATAGATTAGTGCTCGCATATTTAAGCATTATCACAGACAGTTCGTATACCAAACTGTCTCTGATATTAATATTACAGACGGTTCGTATAACGAATCATCTCTGATATTAATATCATAGATGCTTCGTATAACGAACCGATCCGTGGCGTATCTCCCAGGATTTCGATCTCACCCGTCCACTCTCTGCACATCGAAAGTTGCGAACATCACTAACAGTTCACATAACAAACCGTCTGTGATATTGCGGACATCACAAATGGTTTGTGTTAATAATCGTCTATGAACTTTCACAGACGGTTCTTAATACGAGCCATCTGGGATTTATTGGTATCACAGACCGTTTGTGGTTGGAACTGTCTATGAAAATCTGCCCTATTAAATATTGGGCATACGTGGTCGATCTCGACATAGATCTATCTTCATTGCGCTGCATCAGGAAGCGAGGCGGCGGCCGGCTTTAGGGAGTTCGGTGAAAACATATCGCCGTCTTCTTAGTGATCAGAGGTTAGTACTCAATTGCTTTTAATAACTTATATGCATGCTTTTGTAATTGATCGAATTTGATAGATAAGTTTTTGTTTAGATCTGTAACACCCCAGGACCCACAATGCCCCGGGATGCTACTATTGCTGCTCTACAACTAGCCAATTTATAAAAATAAACTAAAACTAGCAACAATACTACGCAAGATAGTATAAGCGGAAGCGTAAACAACTAAGGAAAAACAGAATAATAACAATTCAATAATCATAATCAACTATAACAAAATATCTATAGGAACGGTACACAAATTTAATATTGCTAAGAAGAAATATTTGTCAATAAGATAGCTAAACAAAGACTAGATTTTTTCAACTTTATTTCAGCATTAAGATTATAATACAAGTGCATCTGTGCGGTGCCGCTCTACTCTTCCCAATGCATGCTCAAAGTCCACCTGTAGGGAGGGGGAAGCAAGAGTGAGATAAAAATCTCAGCAAGCAAACTGTTTAACAAGTTATTCAAACTACAAGCAATTTAAACATCATCATTATAATTTCATACATCCACAATTACAGTTTATGTTCATAAATATTAAACCACCATAAACTTTCTTGAATCATACCTCTTAAATTTCAGATTTAATTAGCATATGAATACAATCATTTTTATCCCGTATTAAATGCAAAAGAAACATTTATTCCTCCACAAACCACACTAGATTAATCAACAACATTTATTCTTCCACAATTAACAACACATATATTCTTGCCCTCAATTCACTATCAATGACGGTAAAACATTAACAAATTAATTCATGATTGACTACTTTAAATCCTCAACCACTACCACTACCAAAGGCAATAAAACATATGTATGTCTTACTTCAATACTATAATACTTCTCATATCCACAATTACTATAAACAATTAAAGCAAAAGAAAAGAGTTTCGTGTCACCATCACAATCACACAAGGGACGAACCACATTCCAAGATCACAACCACAACCTTCATTCCATCCATAGCTCACAAGAGCCAATTCCACATTACAACTATGAAGTTGTATATTCCACAACATAACTTCACCACATTATATTACATATGTATGCAAATGATCATTCCACAATGCAATGCATATGAATGCATATGAATGCATATGAATGCTATGCTCCACATTACTCTTGCCAGGGCAGGAAGTGCAATGCATCATATTTCGGCAATGTACGATGCTTTCCGTGGGCGAAGAGGTGCGTCGTATTACGGTAATATACGACGCTGTACCGGTACGGTCGCGGCTATAAGCGGCGACATCCACATACACAAAGGACATGATATGACATGAATGATATGAAAATTCATTAATCATATTAATTCATCCGCAAGGAGCATTATCACGCTCTCAACATACTCACATCCACCACATGCTAATTTCATGATCAACATTATAATCATTAAGCAAGAATTATACAATTAAAATATCATGCAATCATGAAAATTGTATCAAATTACGATAATAATGTAAACCGAAAGTAGTAAGAACAACAGGTTAAACGGTAGTAACCACCGCTACGTTTACTTGCCTCAATCCGACGAAGCGAAGCACAACAAAAATCAAGAGCGCTCAGGGACAAGACCACCTGTCCATAAGACAACTCTCAGCACTCAACCATAGCATACAAACACGACAAAAAAATATATATAAAACATCGCTAGAGACCCGAACCCGCGTAAACTCCTCTCTGCTCCACAATTCAATAATTTCATCTCTGCAGCAGTGCTGCTTCCTAATTTTGTATCTTTACAAATATAGATCGAAAAATAGCAAATGATAACTCTCTAGATTCATGACTTAAAAACCTACAATTTTCATGGAGAACACCTATTTTTATTTCAATCACAGCTAGGAGTAATTTAATTCCCAAAACAGAGGAAGAACTCTGCTCTGGCAGATTGGGCAGCCGCGTTCAAACGCGTGCCCACAACAGCACAGAGGTCTAAAAATTATTAAATTTATATAGAAGCTAGATCTCCAAATTATCCACAAATTTATCAACTACAGCCATGTCCATAAAATTCGTTTACTATTTTTAATCTCCGGATTACCGTCGGACTGTACCAATCTGTCCGCCTGACGGACAGCGGTATTGCCGACTCCGTATATCCCAGATCCCACGGTATACAAATTTTAAATAAATACAGGAGATGTATATGGAAGTCCCCTACAACTTTCCTTTTGGGAAGAACCGCATTAAAATTCTCTTACTATTTTTAATAACTAGATTACCGCCGGACTGTACCAATCTGTCCGCCTGACGGAAAGCTAATGCCGACTCCGTATCTCCCAGATCCCACGGTACAAAAATTTGAAAAACATATAGCAGATACATCCGGAAATCCTCTACAACTTTCCTTTTGGTAAGACCCACAGGAAAATTCGTATTCTAGATCAAAACCATGAGACAAGCCGCGCTGCGCGAATGGATCTAAAATCAGCCCGCGACTAAACTCTAATCAGTAAATTGATCTATTATCTACCATCAAATTCCGTGCCAAGAACCCTAATTAATCCATAAAACAGAGGATTTAGGATGAGAAAAAATTACCTAGATGAAGATTTTTCCCCAATCTTTTCCTCTTCTTCTTCTCCTCCTTCCTTCTCCTTCTTCTCCTTCTTCTCCATCTCCTTCCTCTCCTTTTCCAAGAGTAGGAATGGGGGAATCACCTTGTGGAGGGGAAAGGAGGCGCAGCCAAGAGAGAGGGGTGAAATCTGGGTGGGGCGGCTAGGGGTGGAAAAAGGGGAGAGGGGCCAAGGAGGGGTTTATAAAGGGGTGCTAGGGTTTGGGAGGGTACGGGCCCCATTTGGTGGCCAGCCCAAATCGGCTGGCCCACCCCTCCGGACAGCCCAAAAATCTAAATTAATTGTTTTAATTTATTTTATTTATTTTTCAATGTTCTACAATTTATATTTTTTCCTTCCCGCGATTTACCGAAAAACCAGCGATTCCGCGATTGATTAAAAACTTACACCGTAACGACGTTCGGGATATTACATCTAGTTAGCTAGGTTTAGAAAAATAATGTTAGTTTGCTCAATTTGATCAGAATGGGTAAGTACACGTAGTTCACTTCAATATATTCTTGCTTAACATTATTATGTCATGAATACGTGGCTAGCTAGTTACCTACGTAATATATATAGATCGATGTCATGTGTAAGTATAGCTAGTCTGATTTGCTATATACTAGAGCTAATAATCATTTTTGACACTTATTTGTTACATGTGTAGCGTAGATGGACCGAAACTGGATGTACATTGAGAACCGTGTGAATGATGAGTACATTAATGGCATGTCTATTTTTAGAAGAGCGACCGAGCTGGATATGTTAAAGAAGGGGATGGAATATATGTACTGTCAATACATTGATTGTGATAATCTAAAGATGTTTAGCAACTTAGCATAGATCAAAGCTCATTTGATTCGAAGGGGTTTCAAAAAGAGGTACAAATGTTGGACCAGTCACGGTGAAGAGAAAAATACACAACAAGGTAGTTACGACATCGTCGAGGGAGACAACGATATGCTGGTTGTGGACTGTCCTTTCGATTATGAGGATAGGTCATAGAATGACAATCTAGATCAGATGCTACGTGAAGCAGAAGGGAACTATAGTGGGAGAGAGTTTGGTAAATTCAAGGGCTTGATAGAGGACTCGGAGAAACCTTTATTCTCGGACTGCAAGCTGTAGTACACGATGTTGTCATCAGTTCTAGAACTGCTAAAATTGAAGGCAAGAAATGATTGGTCTGACAAGAGTTTTACGGCATTGTTAGGTGCCCTAGCGGATATGCTTCCAAATGAAAATATGTTGCCGAGAACCACCTATCAAGCTAAAAAGATTCTTTGCCCATTGGGAATGGAAGTAGAAAGAATACATACATGTCCAAATGATTTTATCCTGTACCGTAAAGAGTATGCTAGCTTACATGTTTGTTTAGTGTGCAAAGCATCTCGATTCAAGCATAAAAATGACTCCGATGATGGGAAGGGCATCGAGGCGAAGTAAGGACCTTCTGCTAAGGTGTTGTGATATCTTTCTATGATTCCCCGTTCGAAGCTTTTATTTGCAAACCGCAAGGATGCAATATTGATGCGTTGGTACTGGGAGCAGTGTAAGAAAGACAGAATGATAAGACACATTGCTGATTCTACCCAGTGGAGGAACATCAATAGGATGCTTGTAGATTTCGGTGTGGAACCGAGGAATATAAGGTTTGTGTTGAGTACAGATGGAATGAATCCGTTTGGTAACATGAGCAGCCGACATAGCACCTGGCTGTGACTTTGTGCATATTCAACCTTCCTCCTTGGTTGTGTATGAAGAGGAAGTACATTTTGATATCACTACTTATCGAAGGGCCGAAACAACCTGGGAATGATATTGATGTGTACCTAGCATCATTGGTGGAAGATCTTGCAATACTGTGGAGTGAAGGGGTACATGTGTAACATCCCAAAATTTTCTTTTGCTTTATTTAATTTTCTGGGATTTATTTGATTTTATCTAGTATTTACTTTTGAGCCTAGAGCAAGAAAAAATATTTCTTTTATCTTATTTAAAATAAAAAGAGTTTATTTTGATTTTCCAGGCTTCCCTAAATTTTATAGAATTTTTTAGAATTTTCTGGAATTAAAAATCAATTTTTGAAGCCAAAAGAAATTTTTATAAAGTATTAAAAGGTAAAAAATAAATTAAAAATATTCTTCCTAAGTATAAAACATTCCCAGGGATTTTCTGTAATTTTTATAGAATTTTTAAACATTATTTGCTATTTTCTAAGTATTTATAAATGCTCCTCCTATTTTCTGAAAATAAAAATCCGAATTAAAATCCGGATTAATCTGGTGTTGACACGTGTCGCACCGAGATTAAATCCATCCTTTTCTCAGATTTAATCCAAGCCTCTCATCTTCATTTAAATCGAGTGGCCGAGATCTTGCCACGTGTCAACATCCGAGCCATTCATTTTTTGCTCTCTCTCTTCGCGTGGGACCCACTGTCATCACCTTCCTTCCACTCTTCTTCTTCCTCTCCTCCTCTCTCCTCTCTTTCCGCCGCACCCGCCGCCACCGCCTCGCCGGCCGTAGCCCGCTTCTCTGCGCCGCCTCGTCGCGCCACCCCACCGCCCCCCGTGGGACCGGACCGACCGCCTCGCCTTCCCCACGCCCAAACCGAAAAGCCACCGCCATAAATGCCGCCCGAGCTGTGCCGTTGCCTCCTCTTCCGATGACCATTGCCTAGGCTCCCTCGCCCACCGCCGCACCTCGCCGGCCATTAATGGCGCCAAACCGGTTCACGTTCACACCGCCGCCTCGCCTCCCCGTGAACTCCGGCGAAGTCCAACCGCCGCCCTTTTCCCCTATAAAAACCCCACCCGAGACCTCCATCGGCACCACACCACTCCACCACCCCTCCTCCCCACCTCGGTTTCTCTCCCTGCCGCCCGAGCACCGCCACCCACGGAAGCACCGCCGCCGCCACCTTCTCTCCTCCGCCGCCACCTCCGGCCGCCGCAAGACTCGCCGCCGGTAGGGATGGAATCCCCATCCTCTCCTCTACCGCCGCCGCCCCTCGCCGGCCACCGTCGAGTGGGTGCTCTCCGGCGAGCGCACCGCCCCGTGGAACCGCCGTGCGGTCGAGCCGGCCACGTGGACGCCACGTTGGCACACGTGGCAGCCCAGTGGCAGCCACGTGGCGCCACGTGTATCCTAAGCCGCCACGTCATCATTTTCATCTTTTAATTATTTTAAATCCTGTGATGACGTCATAATTCCAGATTTCCAATATAAAAATAAATCAAGAAAATCATCTTTTTCTTTTTCATTCTTTTTAAACTTCCTAAGGTCTGTATTCGCTCATTTTAGCTCCAAATTTAACCATTCAAATTTCTAAATTTTTCTAAAAATCTAAACTATCCATTTCTAAGTCTTTTTCAAATTTTTGAATTTTATTTGAATTTTATTTGAATTTTATTTGAATTCTTTTTGGTTCTTCACGTGTAGAATACGAGGATTCCGTCGAGGACGATTTCGACGACACGTTCGACGTTGAGCAACCAGGCAAGTTACACCTTTGAACATATTGATCCCAGTATTTTAACAGTATTTGTATTATTTTTAAATTATTATGCATGCGTAATTTTATTCAATTCTAGTTTAAATTCAATTTGAATCATAGTTATGCCTAATTCCTTTGTATAGCCAAATTTGATATTTCATGTCAAAATACCTTGTCAATCCTAGATAAAACCTAGTTAGTACATTAGTATTAACTAGACATTTGGTAAAAATGCTTAGCCATGCTGAGAATATTATGATTCGGGAATTTTCTTCGCATAAAATGATAGACTTTAAAACTGATTTTCTGACTTTGGTGAGTCGGAATGGTTTACAAAATATTTCCAAACAAAATATAAAACTGGTTTAGACTTAGGCAATGGTAAGATGGTGGGTGCTTGCTGGCATGCATCGTAGTTGCTAGCTCGATGTTGATTGCCAGGCACACGCGGGTTCGAGGTATGGCCTAAGTCAAATTAAGGACCGGTCTGTGAGCTACTTTTACAAAGTCACACCGTACTACCAGAAGTCCGGTATGGGACGGACCTAGCCAATTAATTTGCAAGGTTTCAATTAGATATCGCTAAAGGTTGAATGTGGGCGTGGAGAAGCCACGGCAAGTCTCACATGGCACAAGAGGGGGCTCCAACATGTGGATTCATGTTGTAGTGAAACCTTAGTGGTGGCGTTATCTAGTTGATAGCTGAGCATTGTAAAGGCTTTGTCATGAACTCTCAGCCACACACCTAAGGTAGTGTGTTGATCGCGAGGCAAAAAGAGAGAACATGTCTTGTGGGTAAAGTTGTACACCTCTGCAGAGTTTGAAACTATCCTGGATAGCCATGTCCGCGGTTATGGACATGCTGAGTAGGGTTTTTCATAGATTAGACTTTGGTTTTATTAAGAAAACTGGTTTGTGGAAAGTCCGGTTATCTTTTGGAAAATTTGTCCGGGTGGGATACCCGAGAATAGGTTAGTGCTGGTTGGAGCCTCACTAACGTTAACATCTTGTACAAAGTAGTTTTAATTATTGTATCAAATTCAGCTTTCATTGTACTTATGATATTTACTTCAAATAATGCCAACTTCTGCAAATAACCATATTATGCCATCCCTTGTAAATCCTTATGCATGCATTCAATCTGTTAAATCTCCTGGTGTAACTTGTGGAGTACGTTTGTACTCATGTTGCTCTATCTAACTCTTTCAGAGGAAGCTTTCGACGATTGCGGTGAGGACTACGATTAGGCCGCGTCTTACAGTCAATTCGCCTTGTGGGAAGGCTAGATGGGCTGCCGCTATCTTTAATGTTTTCCGCTGTCTATTTTGGTGTTATGCTCTATTGTAAACTTTGATTTTAATATCAAACCTTTGCTTTAATATATTATGGTTGAATGTGAGATATTCATCGCTGGAACCCTGTGTGCACTAGCTTTTTCCTAGGATAGTGCGATTAACACAGAGGGTCCTGGAGTTGCTGCTCCGGATCCCGACAGAGATGGTATCAGAGCATGTTGACCCTAAGACGTGACCGTAGATAGACTAGATGGGCAAACTTTAAGGATATAATTCAAGGATATACAAATATTTTAAATTTTCTAATTCTATCTCTTTTCACACACTCTCTCTCAACTACCTTCTAATTTAAAAATTGTTTACTTGTAGGACCGGATATGGCAACAGAGGGGGGTGAATGGTGCCTTAAAAAAATTGCCCCTCCAAAGTATCAACAAAACATCTCTTCTCCGAAGCTGTAGAAGCTATGAAAAAGAAATCACAGGCTCACTGAAAAACTAATCTCAGACTGCTAAATGTTAAAGAGCTAAGAGCCAGAGAGAAAAATAAACTGCAATAAAAACTTGGCCAACAACGTCCAAACCAAGATTAGCTACAGATTTAACACAGATTAACAGTAACCAATTGCTCTGCCGAGAACTAAGAAATTTGATTGAAGACTACCACCAAGAACTGCTATAGGATTAAAAAGAAACAAGTACTGCAATTTCTGAAATGGAACCAACAGAGAAACTGAGACTGCAGAAAAACCTACTGCCGCACACAAAAACCAATTCTGGCCGAACCTTGGCCAACAACCAAAGAGCTGTCGGTTGATCACTAACAAGTGAAACCAAAACTAAAAAGGAACAGCAAAAGAACAGCTTGAAAACCAAAAAGAAAAGCTGAAGAAACTGCACCTTACAGCTGCTGCAATCTGAGACAAAAAACTGAAAAGAGGGCTGCTGAAAAGAGCTACTTGCTGCTGTAAAACAGCATGTAAAGCTCTTGTTCTTTGCTGAAATTGCTAGCAAAGAAGCAGCACAAACCTGCAGCAAGACTCTACGGAAATGGGAGATGTTGGCGTGAAATGGACTCATGAACCCCAAAGAAAGATGAATTGGTAGTGCTGCAGTATTTTTGGGAAACACTGAGAAAGGCGCAAGAACAACATAACAAAGAAATCACCAACCGAGAGCAACAAAAGAAACCATTTGCCGAAACCAATTTTGCTGCTCCTAGCAGCCGAAACAGAGATTAAATTTTTTGGCAAGTAAGGAATAGCAGTACTCTTCGGCTAAACAGAGAACCAAATTAAATAGCCTACCCAAAAGAAGAGATAAATCTTGAAGAAAGAGTCTTTGCCAAACCAAAAAGATGCTAGAAGCCAACTTGAAGCAAACAGAGACCAGTACAAATCGTCAGGTAATTTAGAATTGAGACAGAACAATCTCAAATGAATTCTAAGCCAAATCTCATCCCAAGCTATGAAGGGAATCAACAGGGACCAAGAACCCTAGAAATAAAAAGGAGGAACAGAGAGGAAATAAACTTTCAGAGTTTCATTTCCAATCAACAAAAGATTACAAGAAGTCCCCATACGTATGGACATTCAAGAAAGGGAAATGACTACAAAATACTCAATCCATTCTCTCCCTCTCAATCCTCAAAAACACTAAGAGCCTCACATGCTTCTTAGGAGGAACACACACAAGAAGAGAATAAGCTCTCAACACTAAAAACCCTTAGTGATCCTCAAAGGGGTATGCAGCCCCCAACACCTATTTATAGCCCTTGGCTAACGGGTCTCCAACCTGTTACGCCGGCTAACCCTAACGGCGCCGTCTCCCGCTTGTGCAGCCTTGCGAAATTCCCGTTTCGCCCCTCCTGCACCTTCCGGGAAGCTTCCGCGCTCCTTGCCGTCCATGACTCGCAACCACATCGAATCTCCGCCGTCTTCGACACATCCGACCGTTTTGACCTCGACACCGCCTGTGTCTAGTCCGGTCACCTCGTGTCTCACCACGACTCTGCCTCGACGTCCTGCAGTCAACACAGACAAGAAACACGTCAAATAGCACCGCTCGATACATGAAAGCATAATAACATCAGCAAACCTGTCGAATCATCAGAATATGCATCCTAATCCTATTGACCAGGTTTGACCAAGTCCGACCGAGCCCGTCGCACTCCGCAACGATATGGTCCGAACTAACCAACTCAAACTCGACTTTCCTAAAACGATGTCAATTACTCATCATACACACGGGATGACCTCCACATGGTCTCTCATTACTAATTTCTCCTCTTGTTCTAAATTGTAGATGGTTGAACGTCCTACCCAAGTCACCCACGGAACCCTTGCTGGACACCTGGCAGAGTGCCTTTGGAATCTTCTTCAAGAAATAGGTTTTCAGGCTCGCCCTATTTACCAGGGGTACCTGAGCACCTATGGAAACCAAGAGCGTTGGAGGGTTGAAGTGTTGATCTTCGCCAACATAGGAGATGAGGCAGCCACCCATGTCTTCGACGCTCCAATGCCCCGAGACACTTTCTCCAACGGGATCCAGGATGCTGCTCGTGAAGGAATTCGCCAGCTAAGGGACATCTACGCTCAAGATCTTCAACGCTCTACTTTCGGATACTACCCCAGCCGATTCCCTGTCAGCACCAACATCATCTACTCCACCACACGATTCGAGGGCAACCCCCGGCTTATTCGTCAAGTGCAGTTCACCAAGTCCTTGGATTTTGCGTATCAAGCCACCTTGGAGGAGTTAAGCTCTGTTTCGCAGAGACTCCAGGCCGCTGAGGAAGAATTGGCCTAGTATCAAGCTGAAGATGAGGGCTCTTCTGTTACCGTTCTACCTCCAAAGAAGCGCAAAATCCAGTCGGCTGGTAGCAGTGCTAGCTATTAGGAGTCATAGTTTAAGTTGTCCTTAGAAAACGCTACCTTGTGAGCTGTTATTCCTTTGTCAACAGCCTCAAGATTATCTTAATTAAAGAAGTATTTTTATGAATGATATTTGGAGTTCTTGTGATCTTCTTTGTGTTTTCTTTTGGTGGGAATGTTACATAGACCTTCTCCTAAGACTTTCTCCTTCTTTCCTTTAAATCTGGAGCCTGCAGCAAGATGGTGAACACTAGAAGGAATGCCATTGAAGGTGTAACACCCCAGCCAAACAATGGCCTAAAATGCTACCAAACTAACAACAGAATAAAACTATGCTAAGGCATTCTATAAAATTTCGGCAGAGCCTCCTTTGTTTATTGATAAAAATGAAGTTCTAACAATATTATCAAAAGGTATGAATACCCGCAAGCAAAGTAATTTGGCTACTAAGCAGAAACATCTATAAAACTTAAGTAAAGCACGGAAGCAATATGAAGAAGTTCTAATCCATTATTACATCTTAATCTGAAGGTCATAATCAAATACCACTTGAACTAATCAACAAATAATAATTAGAGTTCTCTATCTTCTCCATGGTGAATATTTCGTGCAAGTGCAACAATACTAATCCCTCTTTATTCCCATGCATGCTGACCTCGTGAAGGTACCTAAAATAAACAAACAACAACAACAAAACAAAGAAGAGTGAGTCCAATGACTCGGCAAGTATAATCTGTAACAAATGCAAGCATGAACATTAACTCTCAAGTTAAACATTTTACATATGAATTTCATGCTATGCATTATGATCAAAAGCTCCTCTTTCTCATCTCTTTCGCATTTTACCGTGACGCGGGTGTGCATCCGTCAATGCACACCCATGCCTGCACCCTCGGTGCGGGGACCAATGCCCACACTCCGCAAGTGTGGGGACCTCGATGCTTAATCACCGCTTGATCAAGACTTCAACAATTCTCAATATGATGCATATATGTGAATGTATCAAAAGATAACGAGCATTCACCATACTACGCATCAACCAATCTCATAAATGCCATAATGTAAACAGAACATAAATAGCATTCTCAATTCATCACTTACTCATACTCACAATTTAAACAGTCATGATTCAACCATCATCCAAACAATTCAACAAATCCATAAACACACAGATTTTCACATCACAAATATACTTGCCTCAACGCGAGAAAATGAAGAACACGTAGAAGGCACAACCCCGAATCCGCTCTCGTCCTGAATATTTAATTAATAATTACCAACATGACAGTAGCGGGTTTCTAGATATAAAATAACAGCAACCCCAATTAACCCAACAATTTATCTCAATTAAATCCCCAACTCCCTCGGCCAAATCTGCCCAACCACAGACAGCCGACTTCCAAAAATCATAACTTTCAGTACGTAACTCCAAATTAAGAGTTCTTGGACTCTCTGGAAAGATAATTAAATTATCTACAAAAACTTAGTTGGGGAGACTCTCTGATTCTGCCATTAACTAGCCGATCCAAACCCTTTTCTAAAGCATCAATATTCACGTCGGACTCTCTGGACAGCGCACTAAAACAGTCATAACTTTCACCCAGAAACTCAGAATCCGGACTTCTTTACCTCTATTGAAAGCTAAGAAACTTATCTACAACTTTCCCAATTTGAAGGACTCCTGAATCGCAACTATTTCCGTCGCACAAACCGATCTACTAAACTCTGTCCAGAACTACCCCGATCTGCAGAACAGTAACACTAGAAAATTCATAACTTTCGATACACAAATCCGAATCACGTGTTCTTGTACTCCCTGGAAAGATAATTAAACCCTCTACAACTTTCTAGAAGGGGTCCAGACCTGAATCCCGACGAAACTAGATCAAAACCGCCGAGAAACAACTACCGTCCCAGCAGCCCAGAAAACCGACGAATCTAACTTGATTAAAAACCAATCTAGAGACTACCGGGATTACCCTTGACGACACGACGGCGAACACGTCGGCGAACACGACGAACACGGCGACGAACACGCCCGCGATCTCCTCCTCTCTTTCCTCCGGATCCACGCGGTACAGCGGCGAGCGTCGGCGACGGCGCACGGGGAGGAGACGACGGCGATGAAGATGACGACGGCGCACCGGAAGAAGGCGTCGGGGCAGCACGGGCGGCGGCTGCTGGGGTGGAGGCGCAGGGGTGGGCGCGGGGGTGGGGGCTGCCTAGGGTTTTAAGAGGTGGCCTCCCTCCCTCTTGGGCAAAGAAAAACCCACAGGCCAAGACCTAGGCCCAGGTTGTCTTAAATTTTCATAAAACCCCTCAAAACTCTTATAAATTTAATTATTTCACAAAAGTCCCTCTCTCTATTAATTAAACAATTAATTAAACAATTTCCGGGGTATTACAGAAGGAAATCCCAACGACAGTGCTGGAGCTCAAGGAAGTGAATCCGCTCCTATTCCTCCACCCCCGCCAGCAATCGGACCAGATTGGGCTCAGATGATGGCCAACCAAACACAGTTGATTCAGCTTTTAGCTCAGACGATCAATAATCCAGCTCAACAGTTTCATCAGCCGTTAGCCCAAGCTCCCTAGAACCGTCTGCCTGAATTTCTGAGAATAAGACCCCCAACCTTCTCAAGTAGCACAGAACCATTGGACGCTGATGACTGGCTCCGCGCCATCGAAAAGAAGTTGGATATTCTGCAGTGTACTGATCGGGAAAAAGTTCTTTTTGCTACCCATCAGCTGAATGGACCAGCATCAGAATGGTGGGATACTCTAACCGACTCACATGACAACCCTCAAGCTATTACCTGGGATGAATTTGTGCGAGATTTCCGGAAAGCTCACATTCCTACAGGAACCAAGATCTTAAAGAAGAAAGAATTCAGAGCTTTGCGCCAAGGAAGCCGCACTGTTAATGAGTATCTGCAGAAATTTAATCAGCTATCTCGCTATGCACCAGAAGACGTAGCCAATGATGAAGCCAAACAAGAGAGATTCCTGGAGGGACTAAATGACAACCTTGTCATCTGACTAATTTACAGCGACTATCTGATTTTCACCTGGCGGTGAGTAAAGCCATCCGCCAAGAGGCAAAGTTCTTAGAAATGGAGAACAGAAAGCGGAAGATGGCTGTGCAAAAGGGAAATCCAGGAGGATGTCCAAAAGCTCGTATCACATCCCCGCAGAACAGTCAGTTCAAGACACCCTTCAACAAGTTCAAGCCGCAATCAAGCAATTTCAGGCCAGCAGTCAACCGCCCACCTCAGCAAATCAATCGGCCAATTTCTCAAGCAAGCAATGGGCATGTGCCTAAGAGTACCACCTCGCCTGAAGGAGTGACTTGTTTTTATTGCAAAGAGACATGGCATTATGCCAAATCCTGCCCAAAGAAGCTCCAAGTTGCAGCAAATGCAAGCGCATCAGGAAGTCAGACCCCAAGGCCTCAATTCAAGAAGCAGGAGAACTCGATCAAGGGACGAGTGAACCATATCACCGCTGAAGAAGCTCAGACTGCGCCAGATGTTGTGCTAGGTATGTTCCTTGTGAATTCAGTACCAGCATCAGTTCTTTTTGATTCAGGAGCATCCCATTCTTTTATTTCAAAAGCTTTTATGATTAAGAATGGGGTAAGGACAGTACCTTTGGGTAGCTCTATGATAGTTCATTCCCCTGAGGCAAAAATGAGGTCAAGCACCTTGTGTCCAAAAGTAGAAACGCTCATAGATGGGACTTTGTTCATAGCAGACCTTATAGTATTGGAATCTCAAGGTTTGGATATCATTCTTCGAATGAACTGGTTAGCAAAGAATAATGGATGAATCAATTGTGCTAGCCGATCCATATCCCTCAGCAATGATCAGGGAAGAGAAGTAACATTTATCCCAAAAACATCGGAAAAAGGAATATGTGAGGTTAATCAGCTTCAAGCCCTAGAAGAAGTGCCGGTTGTGCGAGATTACCCAGATGTCTTTCCAGAAGAATTACCAGGAATGCCGCCAGTTAGGGAAATCGAGTTTGTGATTAATCTAGTTCCCGGAGCTGCTCCAATTTCCAAGAGACCATACAGAATGCCAGCAAATGAGCTAGTCGAGTTAAAGAAGCAACTTCAAGAGTTAGAAGAGAAAGGGTATATCCGTCCAAGTTCTTCACCATGGGGATCACATGTGTTGTTTGTTAAAAAGAAAGATGGAAGTATGAGAATATGCATAGATTACCGAGGACTCAATGAAATTACAATAAAAAACAAGTACCCGTGCCCAGAATAGATGATCTGTTTGATCAGCTTAAAGGAGCAAGTATTTTCTCCAAGATAGACTTAAGGTTAGGATATCACCAGTTAAGGATTAAAACTGAGGATATTCCCAAAACTGCTTTCTCCACTCGTTATGTACATTATGAGTTCACTGTAATGTCATTTGGACTGACAAATGCACCTGCATATTTTATGAGTATAATGAACAGTGTATTCATGGAATACTTGGATAAGTTCATTGTGATCTTCATAGATGATATTCTTATCTATTCAAGAGATAAAGAAGAGCATGAGAAACATCTTCGGATAACTTTGGAAAAGCTTAGAGAGCATCAGCTTTACGCTAAGTTTAGTAAATGTGAATTTTGGCTAAGAGAAGTTGCCTTTCTGGGGCATATTGTGACAGCTGAAGGAGTCGCCATGGACCCCTCTAAAGTAGAAGCAGTAATGGAATGGAAGCAACCCAAGTCAGTAACTGAAGTCAGAAGTTTTCTTGGACTTGCTGGTTACTATCGTCGCTTTATAGCAGGCTTTTCAGAGATAGCCAAGCCAATGACTCAACTTCTAAAAAAAGAAAAGAAGTTTGAATGGACAAAAGGCCTGTGAGCAAAGTTTTCAGACTCTCAAGAGCAAGTTAGTTTCAGCACCAGTACTTATCCTACCAGACGTGCATAAAGATTTTGAAGTATTCTGTGATGCTTCCCGTCAAGGTCTTGGATGTGTATTGATGCAAGAAGGCCGAGTGATAGCTTATGCATCCCGACAGTTAAGACCTCATGAAAATAATTATCCTACCCATGACCTGGAACTAGCAGCCATAGTGCATGCTCTGAAAATTTGGCGTCATTACCTCATTGGTAACCGCTGTGAAGTATATACGGATCATAAGAGTTTGAAATATATTTTCACCCAGGCAGAACTTAACTTAAGGCAAAGAAGATGGCTTGAGTTAGTAAAAGATTATGATATTGGAATCCATTATCATCCAGAAAAAGCCAATGTTGTAGCCGATGCGCTCAGCAGAAAGTCTTATGAAAAGAATGTTTCGGCAGAAGCGGACCAAACCCAACTTCAGGAAGGAGTCTCCCATCTGAGTTTGAATTCAGAAAAACAAAGTATTCTTACAGTTTTAGAGATCCAGTCTACTCTACCGGACCAGATCAAGGAAGCTCAGAAAACCGATGAGGATATTCAGGAAATCAAGAAAAATATGAGAAGAGGCAAATCACCTGGATTCAGTGAAGATGAGCATGGAACTGTTTGGTATGAAAATCGTATCTGCGTACCCAATAATCTAGAGATTAAGAAATTAATCCTGCAAGAAGCACATGAAACCCCATACTCAATCCACCCAAGACGTACCAAGATGTACCAGGACCTTAAAGAAAGATACTGGTGGGTTAGTATGAAGAAGAAAATTGCAGAATTTATTGATGCTTGTGACACCTGCCAAAAGGTCAAAGCAGAACACCAGAAGCCGGCAGGACTCTTGCAACCCTTGCCTATCCCAGATTGGAAGTGGGAAGAAATAGGCATGGACTTCATAACTGGACTGCCCAGAACTCAATCCGGTTATGACTCCATCTGGGTAATAATTGACCGATTAACTAAAATGGCACATTTTATACCTGTCAAGACTACCTACTCAGGAGGTAAGCTAGCAGAGCTATATATGTCCAAGATTGTGTGTCTGCATGGAGTTCCTAAAAAGATAGTATCAGATAGAGGAAGTCAGTTCACTTCCCGGTTTTGGAAGAAAATTCATGAGGAATTGGGAAGTAAGCTTAACTTCAGTACGACTTATCATCCCCAGACAGATGGACAGACAGAGCGAGTAAATCAGATTCTAGAGGATATGCTGAGAGCTTGTGCTTTGGATTTTGGAAATAGTTGGGATAAGTCATTACCCTATGCAGAGTTCTCATACAACAACAGCTATCAGACCAGTTTGCAGATGGCACCTTTTGAGGCACTTTATGGCAGAAAATGCAGAACGCCTTTACTCTGGGAGCAGCCAGAAAAATTTGAAAATGCTAGTCCAAACCTACTCCATGATGCTGAAGAAAAAGTAAGGAAAATCAGGGACAAATTAAAAATAGCCCAGTCAAGGCAGAAAAGTTACGCCGATAATCGACGGCGAGACTTAACCTTTGAAGTTAATGATTTTGTCTATCTCAGAGTATCCCCGCTTCGAGGAGTAAAAAGATTTCAGGCAAGAGGAAAACTTGCACCAAGATATGTTGGACCTTTCAAGATTCTCAGCCGCAAAGGAGAAGTTGCTTATCAATTGGATCTGCCGCCAAGTCTGTCAGGAGTACACAATGTTTTCCACGTATCCCAATTAAAGAAATGTCTCCGAATTCCAGCAGAGCAAGCAGCTTTGGAAAATTTAGATCTGCAAGAAGATCTTTCTTATCAAGAGCAGCCAATCAAACCAGAAAAAGAGTAATCAAATTCTGCAGAGTTCAATGGAGTAATCATACCGAGGATGAAGCAACCTGGGAACGAGAAGAGGATTTAAAAGCCAACCATCCCCATCTCTTTGCTAGCTAGTCCAAATCTCGAGGGCGAGATTTCTTTAAGGGGGTAGGTTTGTAACATCCCAAAATTTTCTTTTGCTTTATTTAATTTTCTGGGATTTATTTGATTTTATCTAGTATTTACTTTTGAGCCTAGAGCAAGAAAAAGTATTTCTTTTATCTTATTTAAAATAAAAAGAGTTTATTTTGATTTTCCAGGCTTCCCTAAATTTTATAGAATTTTTGAGAATTTTCTGGAATTAAAAATCAATTTTTGAAGCCAAAAGAAATTTTTATAAAGTGTTAAAAGGTCAAAAATGAATTAAAAATATTCTTCCTAAGTATAAAACATTCCCAGGGATTTGCTGTAATTTTTATAGAATTTTTAAGCATTATTTGCTATTTTCTAAGTATTTATAAATGCTCCTCCTATTTTCTGAAAATAAAAATCCGAATTAAAATCCGGATTAATCTGGTGTTGACACGTGTCGCATCGAGATTAAATCCATCCTTTCTCGATTTAATCCAAGCCTCTCATCTTCATTTAAATCGAGTGGCGAGATCTTGCCACGTGTCAACATCCGAGCCATTCATTTCTTTTGCTCTCTCTCTTCGCGTGGGACCCACCTGTCATCACCTTCCTTCCACTCTTCTTCTTCCTCTCCCTCCCTCTCTCCTCTCTTTCCGGCCGCACCCGCCCCGCCGCCTCGCCGGTGGTGCCCACCTCCTGTGTCCGCCTTGTCCGCGCCACCCCACCGCCGCCGCCGGACCGCTTGGGACCACCGCCTCGCCTTCCCCACGCGCCCAAACCAAAAAGCCGCCGCCGCCATAAATGCCGCCCCCGAGCTTCGTGCCGTTACCTCCTCTTCCCGATGACCATTGCCTAGGCTCCCTCGCCCACCGCCGCACCTCGCCGGCCATTAATGGCGTAAACCGGTTCGCGTTCACACCGCCTCGCCTCCCGTGAACTCCCCAAGTCCAACCGCGCCTTTTCCCTATAAAACCCCACCCGAGACCTCCATCGGCACCACACCACTCCACCACCCTCCTCCCACCTCGGTTTCTCTCCCTGCCTTGAGCACCGCCGCCACCACAGGCACCGCCGCCGCCACCTTCTCATCCTCCATGCTGCCACCTCCGGCCGCCCAGAAGACTCGCCGCGGTAGGGATGGAATCCCATCCTCTCCTCTACCGCCGCCGCCGCCGCCACCGTCGGCGGGTGCTCTCCGGCCAGGCCGCCCGTGGAACCGCCGTGCGGTCGGCGGCCACACGGACGCCACGTTGGCACTGCGTGGCGACCCGATGGCGACCACGTGGCGCCACATGTATCCTAAGCCGCCACATCATCATTTTCATCTTTTAATTATTTTAAATCCTGTGATGACGTCATAATTCCAGATTTCCAATATAAAAATAAATCAAGAAAATCATCTTTTTCTTTTTCATTCTTTTTAAACTTCCTAAGGTCCGTATTCGCTCATTTTAGCTCCAAATGTAACCATTCAAATTTCTAAATTTTTCTAAAAATCTAAACTATCCATTTCTAAGTCTTTTTCAAATTTTTGAATTTTTTTGAATTTTATTTGAATTCTTTTTGGTTCTTCACGTGTAGAATACGAGGATTCCGTCGAGGACGATTTCGACGACACGTTCGACGTTGAGCAACCAGGCAAGTTACACCTTTGAACATATTGATCCCAGTATTTTAACAGTATTTATATTATTTTTAAATTATTATGCATGCGTAATTTTATTCAATTCTAGTTTAAATTCAATTTGAATCATAGTTATGCCTAATTCCTTTGTATAGCCAAATTTGATATTTCATGTCAAAATACCTTGTCAACCCTAGATAAAACCTAGTTAGTACATTAGTATTAACAAGATATTTGGTAAAAATGCTTAGCCATGCTGAGAATATTATGATTCGGGAATTTTCTTCGCATAAAATGATAGACTTTAAAACTGATTTTCTGACTTTGGTGAGTCGGAATGGTTTACAAAATATTTCCAAACAAAATATAAAACTGGTTTAGACTTAGGCAATTGTAAGATAGTGGGTGCTTGCTGGCATGCATCGTAGTTGCTAGCTCGATGTTGATTGCCAGGCACACGCGGGTTCGAGGTATGGCCTAAGTCAAATTAAGGACCGGTCTGTGAGCTACTTTTACAAAGTCACACCGTACTACCACAAGTCTGGTATGGGATGGACCTAGCCAATTAATTTGCAAGGTTTCAATTAGATATCGCTAAAGGTTGAATGTGGGCGTGGAGAAGCCACGGCAAGTCTCACATGGCACAAGAGGGGGCTCCAACATGTGGATTCATGTTGTAGTGAAACCTTAGTGGTGGCGTTATCTAGTTGATAGCTGAGCATTGTAAAGGCTTTGTCATGAACTCTCAGCCACACACCTAAGGTAGTGTGTTGATCGCGAGGCAAAAAGAGAACATGTCTTGTGGGTAAAGTTGTACACCTCTGCAGAGTTTGAAACTATCACGGATAGCCGTGTCATGGTTATGGACATCTTGAGTAGGGTTTTTCACAGATTAGACTTTGGTTTTATTAAAAAAACTGGTTTGTGGAAAGTCCGGTTATCTTTTGGAAAATTTGTCCAGGTGGGATACCCGAGAATAGGTTAGTGCTGGTTGGAGCCTCACTAAAGTTAACATCTTGTACGAAGTAGTTTTAATTATTGTATCAAATTCAGCTTTCATTGTACTTATGATATTTACTTCAAATAATGCCAACTTCTGCAAATAACCATATTATGCCATCCCTTGTAAATCCTTATGCATGCATTCAATCTGTTAAATCTCCTGGTGAAACTTGTGGAGTACGTTTGTACTCATGTTGCTCTATCTAACTCTTTCAGAGGAAGCTTTCGACGATTGCGGTGAGGACTACGATTAGGCCGCGTCTTACAGTCAATTCGCCTTGTGGGAAGGTGGATGGTGACGCTATCTTTAATGTTTTCATTGTCTATTTTGGTGTTATGCTCTATTGTAAACTTTGATTTTAATATCAAACCTTTGCTTTAATATATTATGGTTGAATGTGAGATATTCATCGCTGGAACCCTGTGTGCACTAGCTTTTTCCTAGGATAGTGCGATTAACACAGAGGGTCCTGGAGTTGCTGCTCCGGGTCCCGATAACATGTATGGGATGCGGACAAACGAAAGAACTGAACTCCACAAGCCATGTTGTTCTGCACCATTAATGATTTTTCTGCTCTTGATAACCTGTCTGGGTTGAGTACAAAAGGAGCCAAAGTATGTCCACACTGTTTAGATTATACCGAGAGTGTTTGGTTGAACAACTTGCACAAAACTGTGTACATACGTCACCGTAGGTTCCTTCCAAAGTATCATCCACACCACAAGATGAAGAAACAATTTGACAAAAAAAAGAGGATGACTCAGTACCAAAGCCTTTTAGCGGGAAAGAGGTGTATGATATGGTCAAAGATATCGATGTTGTGCTTGGAAAGGGACGTAAATTGAGAACTTGTCGAAAGAACATGTGGAAGAAGAGGTCAATATTTTGGGACTTGCCTTATTAAGAGCACTTAGAAGTTCGCAATTGCATCGATGTCATGCACGTAGAAAAGAATATATGTAACAGTTTAATTGGTCTCTTACTGAACATTCTTGATAAAATAAAGGACAGTTCAACGCAAGGCGTGACTTGGTCGCTAAACCGAGTTAGCACCAATAGAGACCGATAAAGGCCGGACGTACCTTCCCCTAGCTTGCTACACTCTGTCTAAGTCCGAGAGAACTCAACTGTGCTAGTTCTTACATGGTGTGAAAGTTCCGTCCAGTCACTCCACCAGCATGAAGAAACTTGTTTTCATGGAACATTTGAAATTAATTGGCATGAAGTCTCATGACTGTCATGTGCTAATGACACAAATGCTACCTGTTGCAATTAGAAGTATTTTGCCGAATAAGGTTTGAGTGACAATCATAAGGCTATGTTATTTCTTTAACGCAATTTCTCAGAAGTTCATTGATCCCGATGGACTAGATGCTCTGCAGACCGAGGTGGTGACAATTCTATGTCATATAGAGATATATTTTCCTCTATCATTTTTTGATATCATGGTCCATCTCAATGTCCACTTTGTGAAAGAGATAAAGATATGCGGCCCCGTATTTCTACGTCATATGTACCCATTCGAGAGGTACATGAGAATTCTCAAGTCCTATGTGCGCAATCGATCTCGACCAGAGGGTAGCATCGTCAAAGGTTATACAACAGAAGAGGTCATTGAATTCTGCATCGGCTACATGGCTCAGGTCGAGCCGATAGGTGTACCTCTATCTCGTCACGAGGGGAGGCTAGAGGGTATCGAGACTATCGGAAGGAAAGTAATAACTCCAGATCAAATACATATGCTCAAGCCCATTTCACGGTTTTACAGAACATGACTGAAGTGACCCTATATATTGAAGAGCACAAGGGCATGCTACGCCAAGAGAATGCAGGTCAGTCAGAAGTTTGGATCACAGACAACACAACCGTCAGTTCAACGAATGGTTGAAGGTGCGATTGACTAGGAGGTCGTTAGGTGAAACACTATAATGGTTGGCAAAAGGACCAAAATTTACAATTGTGACATGGCAAGGATACGACATTAATGGCTACACTTTTTATACAACAGATCAGGATAGAAAGAGCACAGTGCAGAACTCATGTGTCCGCATAGATGCCTATGATGCACACGTCAGTACCTCTGGCCGAAGCTCGTACTACGGGCTTGTAGAGGAGATTTGGGACTTTGACTACGTAATTTTCAAGATTCCTCTATTTCGGTGCCGTTGGGTCCAACTCCCGTGGGGTGTGAAGGTCGACAAGTATAGCGTCACTAACGTGGACCTCAAATGTGTAGGATAAAGAGACGAACCATTCGTACTCGCGAGGCAAGTTGTTCAAGTATTTTATGTAACCGACCCGGCGAATAAGAAGCTCCATGTAGTTCTTTAGGGAAAAAGAAGGATTGTCGGAATTGAGAATGTTGTGGATGAGTAAGAGTACAATCGATTTGATGAGTTGTCTCCATTCGGAGATGGCATTAGGCTCGAGGAAGAACAAGGCGATGAAGCAAGCTATATGCTTGTCGATCATCGTGAAGGGTTTTATTTAAAAGGAAATACCCAAGTGTAATAAATGATACCATAAAGCCAGCACCTATTTGGAAATTGTTGCAATGTAATCATACTTAGGGAACTCGGCATGTAATTATGGAACTATATTCCATTGTAATTGTAAATGACTCATGAACTAAAAAATAGTTATATTTATGATTATTTTGGCGTTTTCATAATATTGCATGGCCGCATGCATGATTTCTAGATGCAGCGAAGTATCACAGGTGGTTTATCGGAAGAAACTGTCTGTGATATAACTATTATAGATGGTTCTTTTATGGAACCGTCTGTGATAGTTTCCCTATATATTGGTTCTGCTCGCAGAGTCCTCACTCGCTCTCTTCGTCTCTATCGCCATTGCTAGGTTTTGCCAGATATGATTGCTCACTCACGCGCGACGCCGTCGCTCCCTCCCGACGCCGGCCGCCTCTCCCTCACGCGCGACGCCGCCTCTCCCTCCCGTCGTCGTCCACCACTCCCTCCTGATGCCGTCCGCCACTAGCTCACTCCTGGCACCGTCTGCCACTCCCTCCTAACGCCGGCCGCCTCAACCTCACGCCGCCGCCGCTCCTTCCCGACACCGTTCGCCTCTGTCTCAATAGTTGGCTAAAATCTTGTGGTCTGTCTCAATAGATGGCTAAATTGTTTTATGACATTTAGTACTTTATGATATATGCTTCACTTGTTAGCTACAAGATCTAATACTAAAATTGAATATTCAAGCTTGAGCTCCAAATTTTTACTATTACTATCATTTCTCAATCTTGTGGTCTGTCTCAATAGATGGCTAAATTGTTTTATGACCTTTAGTACCTTATGATATATGCATCACTTGTTAGCTACAAGATCTAATACTAAAATTAAATATTAAAGGTTGTGCTCTAAATTTTTATTATTACTGTCATTTGTCAATCATGTGGTTTGTCTCCAGAGTTGGCTACATTGTTAGCTACAAAATCTATTTGGAATAGCATGTTACTATTCCAAAGGGATCTTGTAGTAATAATATATGCCACATAGACCTTCAAATGGTATGAAGCAAGTGACACACTCCAGTGTATCTGGTTCAATGAACTTGATACACTGGTTTGTGTCAGTTGATTCATAGAACTTTGTTTAGACCCATAGCTCGTTGTAGTTAGTTTTTTTTTAGAAAAGAGATGGTGTCCACACAGTCATCGTCATCGTCATTTGGGTCTCACGCTCCCAAGATTGGGATAACTAAGCGTGGCCGAGGAGTGTCAAAAAGGCCAGATGGCCGAATGACCATCACGGTAGTCTCTCCGGATGGGGTCCCTCTACAACCGAAGAAAGCAGCGGCATCATCACCATAGCAAGCTGGAAAGATTTGGTAAAGGATTAGAAAGATCAGCTATGGGAGGAAATTACAAATTCGTTTGATATCCCAGCAGAAGTACAGGGACTCGTGCAATGGCATGCGCTCCTCGCAATGATCTCACGCCCTTCACGAGGTATCCTTTCATGTCGCCAGAAATATGGGAGGCCTTTGTGTAGATGAAGATAATGACCGAATTTAAACAACAAAGTGCGGCGCACAAGGCTCTTTAGTCACAAAACACTCACCCTCATAAACGCGGCACTGCTGGGTACGGGGGTAAAATCCCGCAGTGGAGGATAGGGGTGGAAACGGATCGGATACGGTCGAATAGTATCAAATACGAATACGAATTTATATTTTTAAAACGAATACGAATATGAATTCGAATATTCTCAAATACGAATACGAATACGGATATTTTCGAATACGGATTTTCTCGGATACGAATATCGGATAAAACGGATTCCTAGCGATTTTGCCGATTTTCATCGGTTTTTGACCGGTTACCGGTTTTAAACTACCTAAATTCAAATTTTGAATCACAAAATTTGTACGAATTTTTCATGGATTCTAAAAACGGATTGAATACGAATCGAATAGTCTCGAATACGGATACAGATACGAATATTCTTGAATACGAATGCGAATACGAATACTCTCAAATACGGATCCGAATATTCTCGAATACGAATACGAATATTTTCGAATACGAATTTTTGCTTACCATATTCGTGTTTTCTCGGATACGAATATCGGATAAAACGAATTATCCGTTACCGTTTTCCACCCCTAGTGGAGGATGTAGAACGAGGTCGCAATCTGATCGGAGCCCTCCCCGCTATTTGCCGGGATCGCAAACAAGAGCGCTCGAAACTTGTTAAGAGCGAGGCTACCAACCACGTCTTCGGGTGTCTCTTTCAAAATCCCCGTAGATGAGAAAGTGTCCCAACGCCTGGTAAAATATGTTAAACTACACAATTGTTAATACCCCTTGAACTTCATGGGTTCAAAAATAACATGATTGCCTCTTGCAACAATCATTGACTACCGAATCTTCTCGAGGCTCCTTTCAAGAATACAGGGAGAGAGATGTACTATCACAGGCCTTGGAAAACAAGGAGCACCCAGGTTACACATGAGGCTTGGGGGGTTTACGTATCTTGGAGGCACGGATTTCCAAATGACTCCGACACATATAGGAGTTGAAAGAGATACAAGGCCTACCGCAACGAACAAATAAAATAGGAGCTTCATGCTCAACTTCAGGAACAACTATCTGTCTCGCTTCAAGAGCAGACTGCCTCACTTCGAGGAGAGATAGATTCATTGAGGGAAGAACTGAGACAAGTTCGCAACCAATCGCAACTAACCCCTGATACTGCGGTACCTAGTCCCCCTCAACGTCGTAGTAGCTGCGCGCCCACACCAATTATTGAACATAGTGACGCCCACTTACTTATCGATGACATCCAGGTAATGTACCTTTTTAGAATGCTACATAGATCATCTCTCTGGTGGACACCTTATATAATATCTTGATCGTCGTTTCGGTGCAAGTTTTAAAATAATCGCGGAGTCGCCGGTTTTTCGATAAATCGCGGGAAGGGAAAATATAAATTGTGAAATAGTGTAAAAGGAATAAAATAAATAAATAAATTAATTAATTAATTAAAAAAATTAATTTAGATATTTTGGGCTGTCCGGAGGGGTGGGCCAGCCAGCCCAAATGGGCCCGTACCCCCTCCCAAATCCTAGCAACCCCTTTTTTTTACACCCTTGGGCGCAGCCACCACCCCCTCCATCAACCCCCCACAAGCTGCCATCCATTGGAGGAGAAGGAGAAGAAGGAGAAGGAGAAGAAGGAAGGAGAAGGAGAGGAGAAAGAAGAAGGAGAAGAAGAGGCGGAAAAAAGTGTAGGACCGAAATGGCGACAGAGGGGGGTGAATGTCGTTCTCTTTAAAATCGCCCTCGAGAATTCGGAAAATTAATTCTGCTGAAAATTGGAACGCATGCGATACTAAAAAATTCAGCATAAATCAGAGAGTAATCAGTAAAAATTTCAGCTGAAAATATTACCGTTTGATGTGCATGCAAAATAGTCAAAGATGAGCAAAAGAAATAAAAGAAAAGAGACTTGATGCTATTGCGTCAATACTGGTGGTCCACTAACCAAGAAGGAAAGAGAGTAAAAACTGAAATCAAATGACTTGGTTAAACACTCTTTCCAGTGATCAACACAACATGATTTCCAATCTGGGATAGACTTAAATGCTTGGAGGAAGTCTCAAAAGAAATCTCAAACGAAAGCTGTCCACACTGAAAAGCCAAGAGGAAAGTAAAAAGAAAGCAATACTGAAAAGAAAAGGAAAAGGTAACCAGAAATCAGAGAAGAGGCCAAGAGATTGCTGCCCTTTTCTGAGAACACAAATCAGATCACTTTCAGTTGGCACAAAGCAATCCCAAGAAGACAAACAACAATTGAAAGAATCATCACACAGTCAGTTTTCAGGCTTTCAAACAGCCAATAGTTCTATTCGGTTTGATTATTTTGTGATCAGTTCATGGCTGTTTTTGATAGGTTGCACTCAGCTGTGTTTTCAGTTCTTGTACTAAACAAAACAGCAAAAAGTCTTTTACTCAGTTTTTGCAAACTGGCTACAAGAAGAAGGACTGCAATCTGAATGTAGCAAGAACAGGGCAGATTAATCAAGAAATATACTGCCAAAAATTGATTAACTGCTGCTAGCTGAGAAGGATCAACATGGAGTCAAAAACAGCAGCTAGGCGTGAGACAAGAATGGATATTTCTGTTGGCCGAAGGCTGTTTTTGCTCCTGAATACTGAAGTCAGAAATTTCATGCCATGAGCCGGTTTAGGGACACAGGCTGCAACTAAACAGAGCAACAGAGAAGAATAGCATCCAACTGCTGTCGGCACAGTGAAGAAAAAGTAAGCATCAAATTGCTGCTAGCCGAAGATTGTAGAAGCAGTAAAAACATGAGAAGAGGAGAAATAGAGACTGCGAATCAGTCTTGCCAAATACAAAAACTAGAAACTACAGGAAGAGTTTTACTAAAGTATCACAAAGTGCCCAAAGAGGAACTCAAGCAGACAAGAAGGATCATCTCAGAGAATGAAAAGAAAAGATCATTCCAAATCAAACAGGGATTACAAATGAGTCCCCATATGCATGGACTTTAGAACAAAAGGAATGATTACAACACTCTCAATCCATCCTGATGAGGACATCACTTCTTCAGATATACACAACACTCCTCCACTTGATATTCAAGGACCAATCACTAGAGCTCATACCGACAATTGAATTTACATGTGAGCTCGTTCCTAAGTACTTCTTTTTGTTCATTTGAGAATCGATTACTACCTAATGATTTAATTATGATTAGGAACCATGGAGAGGATCAAGAAGTACTTGGAGAAGGGCTACGAGGCGCATGAGTCCAGCAAGGGTGGTCGAATCATGTTGGATGTCCAACTCAAGCCCACTTCGAATCCAATTCGGAGTCCAGGACCAGGCCGCACTAAAACGGACGCCCAGATCGCATCCGGACTCCGTTTTGGACGTTCCACATATGTATGGAAAGCTGAGAAGATAAGCTTTCCAATGGCTCTGGTCTCATATCAACATTCCTTCTGAGTCCACGGGAATCGTCGAAACAAGTGGACGTCCAGAATCTGTCAGGGTGCTGCGACACCGTCTTTTGGGCCGTTCGGCTTTGTATCGTGTTGGAGTCCATTAAGGACGCGCCCAGGGTTTTGCACGCCCTTACTCCTTTATATACAGCCGCCACCCCCACCATTAGGGTTGGGTTTTGCTTAGATTAATTCTGTCTTTGAACAGTTTCGCCGTCATCGGTTTGTGAAACCCCAATTTTCGATTGCTTCATCAATATATCTGCAATTTGGTTGTGTTCTTCCTTGTTCTTGCTTGTGTTCTTGATTCGCAGGCGAGGATTAGCCTTCTTGGCAAGGTCAACCGGCAGCGCACGGTTGATAACCCGAGGAGACGTGGTGCTGCGATTGCGGGGTTCGAACGTGTCGTTCGGAAGCCGGATCGATTGTGTCGCGCCTCCACCAAATCGAACATACCCGAACCTGTTGGAAGATCGGGACCCGTTCCCATCAAGTGGTAATCAGAGCTTGGTGTTCCTCCGGTTGAGTTACCCTCCTTTGTTATTTTCGGTTTAGTCCTAGAGTCCATGAAAAGCCCTACAAAAAATTGTAGTCATAGGTTGTTTCCTGTCCTAGATCTCGTTTAGCCTTTGCACAAGTTGATTCCAGAGTCCGTAGTGTTGAGTTTGTGTCCTTAGTCGAGTTGTGTTGCTGGTTTAGATCGTGTTTTGTTCGAGTTGTTTTCCCACCCGCTACCACCCTTCAAACCCTAGCCGTCACGCTTCGCGTTTTCCTCCACCCTCTGTTTTTGTTTTCCCACCCATATCCCACCCTCTGTTAACCCTCTATTTTCATCATCCATCACGTCTCGTGATCACACCGCATCATCCCCCACCTTTCCCCGAGCTTCCGCCACCAGATTCCACAAATTTCCCCCACCCGATCTTCGTTTTGACCTCCACAGCAACCATAACTTGGAGGTCCATCTTCAAACGGCCATAACTTTCGCATACGGACTCGAAATCAGTTGCTTTTTTTTTGAAATTGGGTGAAATTAAATTTTACATCCGAAACTTCCCAACTTTGTCGGGTTTGGCGAATTTATTTTCCCGAAATTCGGCCTGGAAAGTGTAGTACTCGCGCTCCGAAATTGAATCACCGAATTTACAGCACATTCATTATTTTCTGTAGGCCACTCCTTACACCGTTGATTGAGTTGACAAAGAAGGGAGTTGTGTTCCATTGGGGGCCATCACAAGAGGAGTCCTTTATTCTTTTGAAGGACAAGCTTACGCACGCACCATTGCTCCAACTTCCGAATTTTGGTAAGACTTTTGAACTCGAATGTGATGCTAGCGGAATTGGTACTGGTGGTGTTTTGATGCAAGAAGGCAAACCATTGCCTACTTTAGCGAAAAATTGAATGGTCCTGTTCTTAATTATTCCACGTATGATAAAGAATTGTATGCTCTTGTTCGTTCTTTAGAGACGTGGCAACACTATTTATGGCCTAAAGAATTTGTCATTCATTCCGATCATGAATCACTTAAGCATATTCGTAGTCAAACCAATTTGAATCGTAGACATGCTAAGTGGGTTAAATTTATTGAATCTTTCCTTATGTCATTAAACACAAGAAAGGGAAGGATAATGTGATTCTTGATGCTTTGTCTCGACGCTATACCATGTTGTCTCAACTTGATTGTCGCATTTTTGGTCTTGAAACTATTAAAGGACAATATGCTTTTGATGATGATTTTAAGGATGTGTTGTTGCATTGTAAAGAGGGTCAAACATGGAATAAATTCGTGATCAATGATGGTTTTTTGTTTAGAGCTAACCGCCTATGCATTCTAGTTGGATCCGTTCGTCTTTTGTTGTTGCAGGAGGCGCATGGAGGCGGTTTGATGGGACATTTTGGTGCTAAGAAGACGGAGGACGTTCGACCACACACTTCTTTTGGCCAAAGATGAGGCGAGATGTTGAGCGGTTTGTGGCTCGCTGCACTACATGTCAAAAGCTAAGTCTCGCTTGAATCCACATGGTTTATATATGCCACTTCCTGTTCCTTCTATTCCGTGGGCGATATTTCTATGGACTTTGTTTTAGGGTTGCCCGGACTAAGAGGGGAGAGATAGCATTTTGTTGTTGTGGATCGTTTTTCTAAAATGGCTCACTTTATCCCATGTCATAAAACCGATGATGCCGTTCATATTTCTGACCTCTTTTCAAAGAGATAGTTCGTTTGCATGGTATGCCTTCTACTATTGTTTCGGATCGTGATGCCAAGTTCTTGAGTCACTTTTGGCGTACTCTATGGAACAAGTTGGGTACAAAGTTGTTGTTCTCTACCACATGTCACCCACAAACTGATGGACAAACCGAGGTGGTGAACCGCACATTGTCTACCATGTTGAGAGCTATTTTGAAGAACAATTTGAAGCTATGGGAAGAGTGTTTGCCGCATGTTGAGTTCGCATATAATCGAGCGAACACTCCACCACCAAGGTAAGTCCTTTTCGGTAGTGTATGGATTCAATCCCGTGCCCTATTGATATTCTACCTTTGCCTACTAGTGAGAGAGTTCATAATGATGCTAAGGAGCGTGCTGATTTTATTCTCAAAATGCATGAGACTACTAAGGCAAACATTGAAAGGATGAATGAAAATATAGGATTCTTGGTAGTAAAGGTAGAAAGGAAGTTAAACTTGAACCGGTGATTTTGTTTGGTTGCACTTGCGAAAGGATAGATTTCCTGAGTTAAGAAAGTCAAAATTGATGCCTAGAGCTGCTGGTCCTTTTAAGATAGTTGAGAAGATAAATGATAATGCATATAAACTTGAGTTGCCTCCCGAGTTTGGGGTTAGTCCCACCTTTAACATTTCAGATTTGAAGCCATGCTTGGGAGAAGAAGATGAGACTGAGTTGAGGACAACTCCGCTTCAAGAGGGGGAGGATGATGAGGACATCACTTCTTCAGATATACACAACACTCCTCCACTTGATATTCAAGGACCAATCACTAGAGCTCGCGCCCGACAATTGAATTTACATGTGAGCTCGTTCCTAAGTACTTCTTTTTGTTCATTTGAGAATCGATTACTACCTAATGATTTAATTATGATTAGGAACCATAGAGAGGATCAAGAAGTACTTGGAGAAGGGCTACGAGGCGCACGAGTCCAGCAAGGGTGGTCGAATCATGTTGGATGTCCAACTCAAGCCCACTTCGAATCCAATTCGAGTCCAGGACCAGGCCGCACTAAAACGGACGCCCAGATCGCATCCGGACTCCGTTTTGGACGTTCCACATATGTATGGAAAGCTGAGAAGATAAGCTTTCCAATGGCTCTGGTCTCATATCAAAATTCCTTCTGAGTCCACGGGAATCGTCGAAACAAGTGGACGTCCAGAATCTGTCAGGGTGCTGCGACACCGTCTTTTGGGCCGTTCGGCTTTGTATCGTGTTGGAGTCCATTAAGGACGCGTCCAGGGGTTTTGCACGCCCCTTACTCCTTTATATACAGCCGCCACCCCCACCATTAGGGTTGGGTTTTGCTTAGATTAATTCTGTCTTTGAACAGTTTCGCCGTCATCGGTTTGTGAAACCCCAATTTTCGATTGCTTCATCAATATATCTGCAATTTGGTTGTGTTCTTCCTTGTTCTTGCTTGTGTTCTTCGATTCGCAGGCGAGGATTAGCCTTCTTGGCAAGGTCAACCGGCAGCGCACGGTTGATAACCTGAGGAGACGTGGTGCTGCGATTGCGGGGTTCGGAACGTGTCGTTCGGAAGCCGGATCGATTTGTGTCGCGCCTCCACCAAATCGAACATACCCAGAACCTGTTGGAAGATCGGGACCCCGTTCCCATCACATCCTCTCCCTCTTAATCCTCAAGAACACCAAGAGCCTCACATGCTTCTTGGGAGGAACACAACACACACAAATATATGAATAAGCTCTCGAGTGTCCTAAGGGGTATGCAGCCCCTCACGTCCATTTATAGCCCTTGGCTAACGGGTCTCCAACCCGTTACGCCGGCTAAACCCTAACGGAGCCGTCTCCCGCTTGTGCAGCCTTGCGAAATTCCCTGCCGCCCCCCCGCACCTTCCGGAAGCTTCGCTCCTTGCCTCGCACGCTCCGCAACACGTCGAGTCCACGTCGTCTTTGACATAGCACGACCGTTCTGACCTCAGCGCCACCTGCGCCTAGTCCGGTCACCTCGTGTCTCGCCACGACTCCGCCTCGACGTCCTGCAGCCACACAGACAAGAAACACGTCAAATAGCACCGCTCGATATATGAAAGCGTAAATAGAGATCAAACCTGTCGAGTCATCAGAATATGCAACCTAAACCCATACGACTAGGTTCGACCAAGTCCGACCGAGCCCGTTACGCCACGCAACGTCTAGGTCCGAACCAACCGACTCAAACTCGACTTTTCATAAACGATGTCAATTACTCATCATACACAACGGGATGACCTCCATATGGTCTCTCAATCTCCCCCTTGATGATTATATTGACAAACCCAAAAAAGCATTAAGTTGAGTTTGAAGAGTCCACCATGGTCCAAAGAAGAAGAATGAAGCTCATGACCATGTCGACAGAAGGAGCAAAAGAAAGAATAATTTTTCCTCAAAGCTCCCAAAGTGGCTTTTTCTGCCACTTTTCTCCCCCTTTTGGTAATAAACCCATCAAGAATGCAAGAAGGAGAAAAAGTTATGAAAATGGATGAAATGGCTGATTTGATCAGTTTAAGCATGTAGAGCCATGAGAATTATCCAAAATGACCAGAATGTATTACATCAAGCCATAACATACAAGTGTGCTACAAAGATCATGACTAAGTATGTAAAGTGAAGCTAAGCAACATAAGGTATAATCTGAATTTTAGTTGAAGTGCTTAGCAAGTCAAGTCAAACAAGATTTTAGTCTAGCTAATGATATCCACAAATGATGCAAGCCATGTCAATAAGCTAAATGGAATCAAGAAGCTAGTGTTGAGCTAACTAGAGTGCTATTTGTTCAAGAATGATACAATTATTGGAGTACATTGAACATTTTTAGCAATTGAGCACATTTGACATTTTTCTTTGGAAATCATATGATTGTAGCCAACCATTTTTTTTGTTATGTTGTTATGTGCTAGACCTCAAGCCTTATGCGATCACTTCAAGCAATGAGCTTAAGAAGATGATCTTGGTCATCCAAATCTCCCCTGAGTTCATGCCTTGTGCAATGGCAAGCCGTCTCATGAGAAGGAATTGGTGAGATCGGTTTTTCGCACAAAGAGATCTTTTGCTTTTAATAGATTGTACTAACTTATGTGTCATCAAGAAACTATATAGCTCAATCTATTGCTCAACTAAGATTCAAGACTCAACTTAGCCTATTTGACATGGCAAGAACCATAAAAAGATAGCACAAAGCTGACTAGTCTCAAATATGAGCAAGACATGAATTAGGTCACAATTTAGCATTTTAATTAACCTATCATGGCAAAGACTTGACTACACATATAAAGTCATGATCAATACTAGCAATGGAGCATAAGTCATGGCAAAATGTATTATAATGAAAACATGTCATGAAAGGATAATAATCAAGGCTCCATTAAGTTATGTTACAAATACAAAAGAAGAACATCCAGCTCCCTTTTAACAATTGATGCAACTTTCAGTTCAAGTTGAGTTATGTCATCATTAAAATCTAGAAGTTCCCAAATGAACTCCCCCTGAACCAAAGCAATAAAAATCAAGAGCTGGCAAATGAATCAAGAAAACAGGCAGTCCTTAAAGCATAGATAAGATATAGAGGATACTATGACTCAGACTGACTCTCATCTACCTCATATGTCTCCAGGACAACAGCTGTCGAGAAAAACGCACACTAGAGAGCAAACACGCACTGCTCACCCGAGGGTGACCCAACCCTCGCTAGAACCTAAAAGAAGTGAGTGAGCTCAACCTAGTGAGATAAGAAACAGCTATCCTGAAAGCATAAGATAGGAGCAAGAAGTCTAAGCAACTCAGCAAGAGATACACTCTAACCTATGCTAGAAGGACTAATCAAAATGCACCCGCAAATGCAATGTAACAGAAATGAGACAGAAGCATAATCAATATAGTAAAGCAGTAAAGTCCAAGCTCCCCCTCACAACAATCCATAAGGACAAACCACCCCAAGCTCTCCCCGCAGAGCTGAAAACCTCGAGCTATCCAAAGGCTTGGTGAAGATATCAGCCAACTGGTGGTCACTCTCCACAAACTGAAGCATGATGTCACCCTTCTCTACATGGTCTCGAAGAAAATGATATCTAATATCGATGTGCTTGGTCCGAGAGTGCTGCACTGGGTTCTTAGCAATGCTAATCGCAGACGTGTTATCACAGAAGAGCGGAACACGATCGATAGCTAACCCAAAGTCCCGCAGAGTCGAGACCATCCAGCACACAGCTACAAAGAATCGGCTGCAACAACGTACTCGGCCTCTGCGGTGGGTGTGCAACACCGGATGCTTCCTCGAAGACCAAGAAACGAGAGAAGTGCCAATGCACTGGCAGGTGCCCGAAGTGCTCTTCCTATCTATCCTACAGCCGGCAATGTCTGCATCCGAATAGGCTCTAAGGGATAGACAGGATGAGGAAGAGTACCAGATATCATAGTCAATGGTAGCTCAAAGGTACCGAAAGATGCGCTTCACCGCCTGGCGGTGAGACACGCGAGGAGAAGCTGAATCGAGCACATAGACACACGAGAAGTGTATGTCCGGTCTCGAGGCGTTGAGGTACAAGAGGAGCCAATCATCTTCTGCGGTACTCCTTCCGATCAACCGACTCACCATCCTCATCGGGGTCAAGAGAAGGCAGAGAAGCCATCGGAGTTGACACCGGCTTTCCATCACTCATGTCAAAGCGTCTCGGGAGGTCTCGAGTGTACTTTACGATGCAAGAAGGTACCCTCCCGAGTGCGCTTGATTTGGAAGCCAAGGAAGAAAGTCAACTCACCCATCATGCTCATCTCAAACTCGGTGCTCATGACATCCGAGAGGCTGAAACTAGAGCATGAGAAGAGCCGCCAAAGATAATGTCATCGACATAAATTTGGGCGAGCAGAAGGTCATTGCCAAGCCGGCGAATGAACAAGGTCTTATCAACTTTACCCATCTCGAAATCATGTCTCAATAGGTAGGACTTAAGCCTCTCATACCAAGCTCTAGGGGCCTGCTTAAGTCCATACAACGCTTTGGAAAGCTTGTAGACATGACTAGGGTATTTGGGGTTCTCAAAACCTGGAGGCTGTCTGACATAGACTTCTTCCTCAATGAAGCCATTGAGAAAGGCACTCTTGACATCCATCTCGGTAGAGCTTGAAACCCTTAGAAGTCGCAAAGGCAAGCGAATTCTAATGGCCTCAAGTCTAGCTACAGGGGCAAAGGTCTCCTCGAAGTCTAGACCCTCAACCTGGGAGTACCCCTGAGCAACTTGTCTAGCCTTGTTTCGAATGACTACCCCATCCTCACTTTCCTTGTTCTTGAACACCCATTTGGTTCCAATGATATTGTGATCTCGAGGGGGCTCAACAAGCGCCCGGACCTTGTTTCTTCGAAACTCTCCACTCCTCATGCATGGCATTGATCCAAGACTCGTCAGATAAAGCATGACAAACGTCTTTGGGCTCAAAGGAGGCAACAAAGACAGAATGGAGACAGAAAAGTGATGTACCAGATTTGAGCAGTGACTCGCTCAAAGAGATCTCCAATAACTGCTCTCGAAGGATGAGATTTTGTATATGTCTAGGAGGTCCAGGATGAGAAGAAGAAGTGGCCTCTACCTCGTGAACTGACGGGGTAGGAACAGAGCCACTAGCTCCAGAGGAAGCAGAAGGCATGGGCTGATCACCTCGAGGTGCGGTGGAAGAAGGCACCTCAAGGGGTGGATGAGGGGCTGGATCGGTAGATAACCCTCGTCTCCATCCTCCTCATCATCCACGAAGATGGTCTCGGACTGCTCTAAAGAACCTGAGATATCGGGCCTAGTCCCCGGACTGGCCTCGTCGAAGGTCACCTCACAGGTTTCTACCAATTTGCTAGACTCGCAGTTCCAGACCCTATAGGCCCGCGAAGAAGTCGAGTAGCCTAGAAAGAGTCCATCACAAGAATGTGACTCGAACTTATCTAGGTTCCCAGACTTCAGAATAAAACACTTGCAACCGAACACACGAAAATGGGAAACACTGGGCTTTCGCCCGTATCTCAACTCATAAGTGCGGTGCAAATGTGCAAGAAAACTCTGTTCGAAACATGGCACGCGGTGGCTATAGCCACCCAAAATTTCCGCGGTGTAGAGTACTCATCAAGCATCGCCCGGCCATCTCGACCAAGGTGCGGTTCTTCCTCTCCACAACGCCATTCTGCCGAGGGACGTATGGAGAAGAGCGGTGCTCTACACTGTCTCACCACGAAACTCTCAAAGTAGGAATTCTTGAACTCCGTGCCATTGTCACTGCGGATCGCTCGTAAGGCACCTGGAAGATCAACAGAAAGCCTACTGAAAAGACCTCGGAAATGTGTAAACGTCTCATCCTTCGAGGCTAAGAAAAACACCCAAGAGTACCTCGAGAAGTCATCGACCACGACAAGAACATACCACTTCCCTCCTGCAGACTGCACTCGAGCTGGTCAGACTGTGTCCATGTGGAGCAGCTGTCCCGATGCATCGGTCATAGTCACTGTGACCAGAGGGTGAGAAGCGGCAACCATCTTGCCGTGCCGGCATGGAGCGCAAACAAGATCTTTGACCATCTTGAGTTTCGCGAGACCACGAATGAGATCGTGACCGCTTTCGGGTCAAATGATCAAAGCCAATATGACCAAGTCTCCTATGCCGTAAAGAAAGATCACGGGACTCGAAGCAACTAAACACCAAGAGGATCACGGAAGACTCAACAAAATCAGCACGAAAGATCCTCCCATATCGAGAAATCCATAAACCGGACTACAGAAGAATCAAGAATTTTGCGGTTGTTTTCTTAAAACTCACCTCGAAATCGTCATCGGTGGTCGAGAGGCGAAAGCAAATTGTCTGCAGCTTACTAACCAAGGCAACATCTTTTAAAACAAATGAATCATTAATGCGACTGTACCTTTGGCGATGACGCCTGGAAGAAGCATCTCGAAGGTGATCGTCTCATCACACGGAGCACGGCAAGGAAGAAAACCAGCGGAATCTCCGGTCATGTGTCGTGAACACCCGAGTCTACAAGCCAAACCTTTCCTTCCTTGCCCGCGAACACGAGTCAACAAGAGAGCAAAGTCTCGATCTTGGGATAAATCAAGAGTGATTTTGGCACCCAATACTGAATATTACGTCGAGCAGATGAAGTAGTCAAGCACGACTGACCTCTATCTACCCTCGCTCTCCGTCACTCAAAAAGCGGAAGATCCGTGAGCGCACTGAAGTCATTCTTTGGGTCCGGCGCTACGGACGAGCGAGTCGGTGCACCGTGGGTAGGCATCTCGATGGGGAAAACGAGATCTACCCTCAGGACGGCGGAAGTCACGACCAGAGGGAGCACGAAGACAAAAAACAGAAGACTCAGAAAAACTAAGTCCTCGGTGCTGCCCAAAGCTACCAACAGTAGCAAACCTAGACCTCGTGTTGGTCTTAGGTGCACTCAAGGTGCCGGGCTGACCACGAATATGCCTAAGAGACTCAACACGGTCTCTACGCGCGATCTTGGCGCGCTTGAAGCAATGGTCAAATAAATGCCCATCCTTCTGACAGAAGGTGCAATGATACCGCCTCGATGGGTGAAGTAGCATGAGATGGCTTCGCCCGAGAGGTCAAGCTGCGGTGAAGTCACCTGTCGTCGAAATCCTTTGGACAAAGCCCGCTGATTTAAATTGAACATTCTTGTTCTTGGGCTTGACCTCAATCACACTGCTGACACGTGTACGAGCACGACGGTGGATGCTTCCTCACATCCTCACGGAGATCATATCCTAGACCCTGTTTGAACTTGCAAATCTTTGATTGGTCTAGAATAAGATTGAGTTTCTTCTTGCCTCCTACAAATTTCTCAAGAGTGTTCATAAGGTACTGACACTCCCGAAAGAGAGAGGTGCAAGAGGAGCAAGGAGGAGAAGAAACAGCAGAAGGTAAGGGAGAAGAAGAACAACCAACAGCAGAGGGAAGACTGGCTTGTGCACGCACAGCCGACTTGAAGGGGACAGTCCTACTGCTAGCAGGTTGGTTCGCGTCGCTAGGCGTCTCTACCTTAGCCGGGGGCTTCTCCCCCTTCTCCACAACCACATTACAAGCACAAGGTGGCTTCTCTAGTAGGTCCTTAGTTAGCTTCACACATTTCTCATCTAATGCAATCAAGTTAGATTTTAGTTTGTTACAACTAATGCATGGTGAGCTAACAGGGTCCTTAGAAGCAAACTGAGCCAACTTCTTATCATGATCAATCATTTCTTGAAACTGTTTGGAAACAGATTCAAGCTCAGCAGTCAGTTTAGGACAATTCACATATGAAGCAATAGGCTCAAGTAGAAAAGCTTGTAATTCAGCAATTTTATGATCTGCCCGTTTTAGGTTCATCTTTAAATTATTACAACTTTCACAAGTCTCGGGCAGATCGAGAAGCATAGTGTAAAGACCTCTAAAAGCATTGTCCTTATCCTCACATGAGGTGCAAGAAGTAGTCTCAATAGTAGATGAAGGAACAATAATCCTAGTCATTTCTAGTTCAGCAAGCAGACTAACATTCTCCACCTTAAGAATATCTAGCTCAGAGGTCACACTATCATAAGAAGTTCTTAACTTCTCCATATCACCAATCAAAGAAGGGCATGTATCACATTCGTCACGGGAGGGAGCAGATATAAGTGAAGTAAGCTCCCGTGACAGTCTATCTACTTCCTTCTCTAACTCGCTACATCTAGCTCTAGATCTAGCATGAAATCCTCCTAGCTTAAGGAAAGCTTCATTAAGTTGGTCATAGGAGGGACATACCTCGTCGGAGTTGGAATAGAGCTCGCTGTCGCTGATCTCGCCCTCAAGGGCCATGAAGCACATGCCGGAGAAGTCATCGCCGCCATCCTTGCGTTCTTGATCTCCCGTCCCGTCGTCGTCGCTCCATCCCTCCACCTCGCTGAGGTCGAGGTCGTTGAAGGCGGTGAGGACGCGGTGGAAGAGTTTCTTGGCTTTGCCAAAGTTGCGGAACGTCTTCTTGCCTTGCGTCTGAGCTGGAGTCTTCTTGTTGCGGTTCTTGTCGGTGTAGTCGTTCTTGCCCGAACCGCCGTAGTCGTTCTTGCCCTTCTCCAGCTTGGGGCAGTTTGCTCGAATGTGGTTGGGGCCACCACACTCAAAGCAAATCAATGGTCCTCTTCTTTTTCCGTCCCTCCTCCTCTTGTAAGCATGGGAGAACTTCCGAGCTAGGAGGGCCAGTTGTTCATCCTCTAGCTGTTCTAAGCGATCATCGATTCGTCACGAGAGCAGCTAGGGAGAACACGCAAAGAGAATCGGCGAGAAGAACCGAGACAGTGAAGTGGGATCGGTGACTAGTGCCATCGGCGAGACTTGACCGACGAGAGACTATGTCAATCTCGTGAGTCTTGAGGCGCGAGTAAAGCGCGTCAAGAGTCAGGGTCGAGAGGTCCGTGGTGTCCTAGATGGTAGTCACCTTCATCTCCCAAACCCGAAGATCTAGTGCAGAAAGAATTTGTCGAGCGTTATCCGAGTCGGAGTATGTGAGACCGACGGCTCGGAGGTTGCTCAAAATCTTGTGAAAGCGAGAAAAGCACTCGTCAAAGGACTCACCAGCAAGCATCTCGAATTTCTTTGTATTCGGCGCTTGAATCGGTCTTGTCGCACCGTCTTTATTTGGATGGTGCCCTCATGGTAAGCATTGAGGTCACCCAAATATCGAAGGCCGACGTCAGGTGAGAGATGCGATCAAATTCGCTTCTGCTCAATCCACGAATGATGATGTTCCTCGCTCTTGCGTTTGCCTCAACATCGACCATATTCCGGCATTGATGTTCTCATCGGGCGGAACAACAAAGCGGACCTTGACCTTTCGCGGATGGCGTAGCCACGAGCACGGATGTAGGTCTCCATCCGGCTCTTCGAATGGAAAATCCATCCCATCGAAGATCGGGGGCTTGGTCGAGTACTTGTCCGTCGCCATGGCTCTTGAGACCGGTTAAAGATCTATCAAGAAGAGCTAACCGGCTCTGATACCAATTGTAGGACCGAAATGGCGATAGAGGGGGGGTGAATGTCGTTCTCTTTAAAATCGCCCCCGAGAATTCAGAAAATTAATTCTGCTGAAAATTGGAACGCATGCGATACTAAAAAATTCAGCATAAATCAGAGAGTAATCAGTAAAAATTTCAGCTGAAAATATTACCGTTTGATCTACATGCAAAATAGTCAAAGATGAGCAAAAGAAATAAAGAAAGAGACTTGATGCTATTGCATCAATCTGGTGATCCACTAACCAAGAAGGAAAGAGAGTAAAACGAAATCAAATGACTTGGTTAAACACTCTTTCCGATGATCAACACAACATGATTTCCAACTGGGATAGACTTAAATGCTTGGAGGAAGTCTCAAAAGAAATCTCAAACGAAAGCTGTCCACACTGAAAAGCCAAGAGGAAAGTAAAAAGAAAGCAATACTAAAAAGAAAAGGAAAAGGTAACCAGAAATCAGAGAAGAGGCCAAGAGATTGCTGCCCTTTTCTGAGAACACAAATCAGATCACTTTCAGTTGGCACAAAGCAATCCCAAGAAGACAAACAACAACCGAAAGAATCATCACACGTCGGTTTCGGGCTTTCAAACGCCAATAGTTCTATTCGGTTTGATTATTTTGTGATCAGTTCATGGCTGTTTTGATAGGTTGCACTCAGTTGTGTTTTCAGTTCTTGTACTAAACAAAACAGCAAAAAGTCTTTTACTCAGTTTTTGCAAACTGGCTACAAGAAGGACTGCAATCTGAATGTAGCAAGAACAGGGCAGATTAATCAAGAAATGTACTGCCAAAAATTGATTAACTGCTGCTAGCTGAGAAGGATCAACATGGAGTCAAAAACATCAGCTAGGCGTGAGACAAGAATGGATATTTACATTGGTCAAGGCTGTTTTGCTCTGAATCTTGAAGTCGAAATTTCATGCCATGAGCCGGTTTAGGGACACAGGATGCAACTAAACAGAGCAACAGAGAAGAATATCATCCAACTGCTGTCGGCACAGTGAAGAAAAAGTAAGCATCACATTGCTGCTAGCCGAAGATTGTAGAAGCAGTAAAAACATGAGAAGAGGAGAAATAGAGACTGCGAATCAGTCTTGCCAAATACAAAAACTAGAAACTACAGGAAGAGTTTTACTAAAGGATCACAAAGTGCCCAAAGAGGAACTCAAGCAGACAAGAAGGATCATCTCAGAGAATGAAAAGAAAAGATCATTCCAAATCAAACAGGGATTACAAATGAGTCCCCATATGCATGGACTTTAGAACAAAAGGAATGATTACAACACTCTCAATCCATCCTCTCCCTCTTAATCCTCAAGAACACCAAGAGCCTCACATGCTTCTTGGGAGGAACACAACACACACAAATATATGAATAAGCTCTCAAGTGTCCTAAGGGGTATGCAGCCCCTCACCTCTATTTGTAGCCATTGGCTAACGGGTCTTGTAGGACCGAAATGGCAACAGAGGGGGGGGGGTGAATGGTGCCTTCAAAATCGCCCCTAAATATTCTCACACTCTTCTTCTCCAATAGCTATAAAGACTACGAAGGAAGATGATGGAAGTTTTACTAAAAAACCCAACACAACATATACTGAGCCGGAAACATATAATAGCACACATGCAGCCGACTGGACTCAGAAAAGATTAGAAGCAGAAAACACCAAGCAAAACTGAAGAAAACGAGGATCTGAAAAAGAAAAACAGAGATCACTCAAATCAGTAGGAAACTCTCTCCTGAATTTGATCAGAAACTTCTGGCAAGAGCAGCTGCAGCAGAGAATCAATCACTTGTTGAAAGCAAATGCTGTCTACCAAAACTGAAAGCAAAAGATAAAGGAGATCAAATCCAAAAGATAAAAACACAGAGCAGACAAGAAGGCAAAAGGCAGTAAAAGAAGAACAAGTTTTAGCGGTCTGTGCACAGGAGGGAGTCCGGTCCAACCGGGACTCTGTCTGAACTGAAAAAGTTGAAGGAGAAAGTCTGAAAAGGAAACCGAAACTGCAGCTAGAAAATAGTAGAGAAACCTGATCGGCAGCAGAGAGGAAAACACAACAAAAATGAGCAAAAACGAAAACAAAAACTGCAGCAGGTACTTGACTGATAGCTGCCGTGGAGAGGGAGCAATCTGCCCGGAAACTAGAAAGAATGAAACAGGAAATGCTGGGCAGAACTGAACAGAGAAAATGAGGGTCATTAGCAGTTCTTCTCCGAACAAAGAGAAACAGAAATTCAGACTTGCATGCTATACAGAGAGAATCAGCTTAGATTCATAAGTACACAGTAAAAATTTCAGCCAAAACCGATGCCATTTGCACTGCATGCAGAAGGGTCAAAGAAGGAGACAAAAACTAAAGAGAGCCAACTAAAAGAAAAGAAGTTGCTACTGCTGCCAACAGAGAAGAAAAAAAGGAGCCGCTAGACCATTGAAAGGATAAACCAGTGTACAGGCATCAGAACCTTAGCAACCAAAGGAATGCATAGCAAATTTCCTGCTGCGGCTGAACTATTGATCGAAGCTAGAACTAAACTGATTCTTGACGCACAGAAGAACCAAAAAAAAATTCAGCAGATGAACAAAAGTTACTAGCTAAAAATGCTGCCGAGAAAGATCACTTGAGGGAGGAAAACAAAAGAGTTCTGTCTTAAAGAAGTTCTGCAGCTACCCTAACACATGTTCCATTCAAACATCAGAAGGCAAGAGCACAAAACCTCAAGAAGAAGGAAAACTCAAACTTTCAAAGATTTCATTTATGAAGAACAGGGAATACAGAAGAGAGAGACATCCCCATACGCATGAACATTAGAACAAAAGGAATGATTACAAGATTTTCAATCCATCCTCTCCCTCTCAATCCTCAAATCACCAAGAGCCTCACATGCTACTTGGGAGGAACACAACACACACAAAGAGATAAAATGAGCTCTAAAACCCTAACTCACTCTATTGTGTCCTAAGGGGTATGCAGCCCCTCACCTCTATTTATAGCCCTTGGCTAACGGGTCTCCAACCCGTTATGCCGGCTAAACCCTAACGGAGCCGTCTTAAAGCTTGTGCGCCTTGCGAAATTCCGTTTCGCCTCCTGCACCTTCCGGGAAGCTTCCGCGCTCCTTGCCTCGCAAGCCTCGCAACCACCTCGAGTCCACGCCGTCTTCGACACCTCATGACCGTTCTGACCTCAGCGCCACCTGCGCCTAGTCCGGTCCACCGTGTCTCGCCACGACTCCGCCTCGCTGTCCTGCAGACACACAGACAAGAAAACACGTCGCATAGCACCGCTCGATACATGAACGCGTAAATAGCATAAACAAAATCAAACCTGTCGCAATATCAGAATATACATCCTAACCCATATGACTAAGTTTGACCAAAGTCCGACCGAGCCCGTTAACCATGCAACGTCTGGATCCGAACACACCGACTCAAACTCGACTTTTGAGAACAGATGTCAATTACTCATCACTCACAATGGGATGACCCTCACATGGTCTCTCAGGTCTCCAACCCGTTACGCCGGCTAAACCCTAACGGAGCCGTCTCCCGCTTGTGCAGCCTTGCGAAATTCCCGTTTCGCCCCTCCTGCACCTTCCGGGAAGCTTCCGCGCTCCTTGCCTCGCACGCTCCACAACACGTCGAGTCCACGTCGTCTTTGACACATCACGACCGTTCTAACCTCAGCGCCACCTGCGCCTAGTCCGGTCACCTCGTGTCTCGCCACGACTCTGCCTCGACGTCCTGCAGCCACACAGACAAGAAACACGTCAAATAGCACCGCTCGATACATGAAAGCGTAAATAGAGATCAAACACAGCCGAGTCATCGAATATGCAACCTAAACCCATACGACTAGGTTCGACCAAGTCCGACCGAGCCCGTTACGCCACGCAACGTCTAGGTCCGAACCAACCGACTCAAACTCGACTTTTCATAAACGATGTCAATTACTCATCATACACAACGGGATGACCTCCACATGGTCTCTCAAAAAGTGGGGAAAATCTTCATCTAGGTAATTTTTTCCCATCTGAAATCCTCTATTTTAAGGAATAATTAGGGTTTTTGGCACAAATTTTGATGGCAGTTAATAGATTAATTGCCCGATTAGAGTTTACATGTTGTCTGTCTGTAGATTGATTCGCGCAGCTCGGCTTATTGCGCAGTTTTGATCTAGAAAACGAATTTTCCTGTGGGTCTTCCCAAAAGGAAAGTTGTAGAGGACTTCCAGATGAATCTCCTGTATTTGTTTAGGATTTTTATACCGTGGTATCTGGGAGATACGAAGTCGGAAATACCGCTGTCTGTCAGGCGAATAGATTGGTACAGTCCGACGGTAATCGGGAGTTTAAAAATAGTAAACGAATTTTCTGGTCATGTCCGTAATTGAGAAAGTTATATATAATTTAGATATCTAGCTTTTGTATAACTTTCAGAATTTTTAGACCTCTGTACTATTGTTGGCACGTGTTTGAATACTGTTGTCCAATCTGCCAGAACAGAGTTCTTCCTCTGTTTTGGGCATTAAATTACTCCTAGCTGTGATTAAAATAAAAATATCGTGCTTGTATGATGTGGTTGTGTGCTGAGAGTTGTCTTATGGACAGGTGGTCTTGTCCCTAAGCGCTCTTGATCTCTGTTGTACTTCGCTTCGTCGGATTGAGGCAAGTGAATGTAGCGGTGGTTGCTACCGTTTAACTTGTTATTCCTTCTACTTGCAATTTACATTATGCCATGATTGCATGATATTTTAATTGTGGAGATGGTAGCAAGTATTTATCTATTGATATGTTGATAATCTGCTAGTAGACATGTGCAATTCTTGCTTAATGTTATAAAGTGGAACATGAAAATAACATGTGGTAGATATGGATATGTTGAGAGCATGATAATGCTCCTTGTGGATGAATTAATGTGATTAATGAATTATCATATCATTCATGTCATATCATGTCATTTGCATATGTGGATGTCGCCGCACTTAGCGCGATCGCACGGTACAACATCGTATATTGCCGTGTCGATGCACCTCTTCACCGTGGAAGCATCGTATATTGCCGTGTCGATGAACTACAATTCTGCTACGGCGAGTGATGTGGAGCATAGTATGAAGCATTTATATGCATTGCATTGTGGAAAGATTCATTTGCATACATATGCAATATATATTGTGGTGATGTTATTTTGTGGAATATACAACTTTCTAGTTGTAGTGTGGAATTGGCTCATGTGAGTTGTGGTATGAGGATTGTGGATGTGGTCATGGAATGGGGTTCGTCCCTTATGTATGGTAAGGGTTGTGGTGATGGCATGAGATTCTTTCCTCTTGTATTAATTGTTGATAGCAATTGTGAATGTGGAAAATAATAAAGCATCGAAGTAAGACATACATATGTTTTATTGCCTTGGTAGTGGTAGTGGTTGAGGATTTAAAGTAGTCCAATAAGATTAATTTGCTAATGCTTTACCGTCTTTGATGGTGATTTGCGCTTGAGGTTATAAACATTGTTATTATGGAAGATTAAATGTTGATAAATTAATCTATTGTAGATATGGAAGATTAAATGTTTCATTTGCATTTAATTGTGGATAAAATGACTGCATTCATATGCCAATTAAATCTGAAATTGAAGAGGTCTGATTCTTGGTAGTTTATGGTGATTAATAATTGTAGACATGAATTATGGTTGTAGTTGTATGGAATTATAAATGATGATGTATAATTGTTTGTAGTTTGAATAGCCTGTTAAACAGTTTGCTTGCTGAAATTTTTATCTCACCCTTGTTTCCCCTCCCTACAGGTGGACTTTGAGCATGCATTGGGAAGGGTAGAGCAGCACCACATTGTTACACGGGATTTTGTTTTAATGCTGAAATAAAGTTGAAGAACTCTAGTCTTTGCTTAGTTATCCTGTTGATGAATGTTTCATCTTATTAATGTTTAATTCAGAACCGTTCCTTTGGTTATTATGTTGAAGTTGATTATGAATAATAAATTGTCCTCATTATTCTGTTATTTCCTAGTTGTTTATGCTTCCGCTTATACTATCTTGCTTAATATTGTTGCCAGTTTATTTTATTTTGTAAATTGGCTAGTTGTAGAGTAGTTCTAGCAGCATCCCAGGGCATTGTGGGTCCTAGGGTGTTACACCTTAGCTCATCTTGCATCGTTATATAAGAGCCCACGCCTTGCATCCTCGGAGTCAGGCTTGTTGGCTCTATTCCCGTTGACGCTGGGTGGGGGATGGCATATCCATGGCTGGTGCATAGTGTACAAGTAGAGACCGATTTCATAAAGGTTCAGGTGGACATGATTAATGATATTTTTAAGACCGTCCCTCTTGAGAAGCCCCCAAACGAAGAGATTATGACATTAGGGGATGCCGTCCACACATTCATCCAGTGGCCCAAAAGGGACATCATCCTCGACTCGTCCGTGGAACGATCTTCACATCCAGTGGCCCAAGAGGGACATCGCCCTAGACCTGTCACATCAGCTCCGGTGGCTCCACCTCTACCTCCGGTTCCGAAGCCTGTTGTGTCATAAGCGAGACTCTAAAACTCAAGCGAAGAAAATTAAGGCGCATCCCCAGCCATGGAAGTTCATTCTAGGAGTGTCGTTGGTCCCTGAGTCACAATTACCCTGCCTTGGTCTGGTTTGCAATACATTGCATACCTGGTACATGCAGAGGTCCAACATGAAACCAAATCGGCACAGTGGATTCACTGTGAAATATACGGAGGCGCATTTTCTCCATGACTTGGGCTACATCGTCATGACATTCGAAAACTTGTTATTACTATTCAATCTCGACGAACTCGATGCCTCACTTCTACAATGTTGGACACGTAAATGTATTGTACAATGAAGTTCTACATTCACGTTATACCGATAAATATCATTACTCTTTTCTTATGTATAGATACATGATCCAACAAGTCCACCGACGGCGACAACTGGTGGGTTTCCTCGACCCACACTTAGTCTCGGAGAAATCTATGAACGGAAATGCATTCTTCGTGCAAGATTACATAACGAGAGGATTGATTGCTCACAGCGACAAAGAGTACATCATGGTACCCTTCAACCAAGGGTAAGTGCTTCACTAGTTGCCACATAAGTTTTATTTGTACTTTATATGCAACATGAATTTAGGACTAATCACTATGGCGACACACATGACTAGGTCTCACTGGATTTTAATTGTGATTGTACCAAAGTGGAGTAAGGTAATATACCTTGATTCCCTATTTAGGCGCAACCACGACTTCAGTCATGTGCAAGAAGTAATTAACAGGTAAACTCATTTCCTCATACATAACTCTATTGTAATCTTTCCTTCGTTTGCAATGGTCGAGGCTAACTTTTTTGGAATCACGTAGGTCGTTTACCGCTTATGATGTCCTAGGAGGGAGACATAATGAATCCAGTGACACGCTGCGACACAACATGCGATTTTTGGTACCTGCTATAACACAACAATCCTATATCACAGTTTGTTATAATGCATCTAGAATTGACAATACATATGTATGTAATTCTATATATTTTGCAGTGCCACCAGCAGCTACAGGGCAACATATGTGGATTCTATGTTTGCCGCCATATGAAGGAAATTATGGACACTAAGATGAATGATCCAGAGGTTTGTCAACCTTCCAATAATTATTAATTTCTGATTATATATATGTATATATATATACACACACATGTTAATTAATAACTTAACAGTGCTCCTAGCGATAGCAGGTGGACTTCAACGAAAGTGCATATGATCTTGACAAACTCGTCGAAATTCGTGGAAACCTCTCCCAATCTTGCTAGCAGAGGTCATAAAAAAGACTGCAGAGTTTCACCCTGACAATGGTGATAATTAGATGTTGAAACATTGGATTCAACTGTGCTTAATCAAACAATTCATTCAATTTAATTCATTTGTGAGATCTGTGTAACGATTATCATGCTATATATATGTGATCTGCTGGTGTTGTTTTATTCATCTGTGTGATTTATGAAATGATTGTCTTATGCTATATACGCGATCTTGCTTGTTTTCAGAGGGCATGGCTAGCATATCCTGAGGCTAGCCGAAAAAGGGCAAATAAAATGGCTGTTGAAATAGCTATCACAGACGGTTTCAAACACTGAATCGTCTGTGATACTGGACTATCACAGACGGTTTTTGTTATTAACCGTCTGTGATATGGTGTATATCACAGACGGTAACCGTCTGTGATATGAACATATCACAGACGGTTAATAACATAAACCGTCAATGATAGTCCAGTATCGCAGACGATTTTTGTTATTAACCGTCTGTATTGTAAGTTATCACAGACGGCTTGGGAGCCGTCTGTGATAATCACCTATTATCACTGACACATAAACACAGACGGTTCAGGAACCGTCTGTGATGACCTTTTCTGTAGTGTGACCAGTTAAGCTAAAGGTCTCACTAAATAAGATAGCTATCTAAAAATACAGATTTAAATCTAGATGCTAGAAAACTTCTTTTTAAATTGATTCTCGGTTGACTATCTCCAACAGCATCCTTGACCCTCTAAACCATAACTTTGCAGTAAGCCATCTTCCAGTCCTCGCCGTAGACCATGATCGCTTCTAAGTTACCTTGCAGATGCAAAAACTAAAGCAACATCTTTTTTCGACACAAGTTCTTTCCAACTTAACCAACATGAGTCCATACACACCGCATGTCTCAAATAACATCAATAAGCAACACTATCAATTATTCATCATCGTAAATATTTTAGACCTATCAACATGGTCTAACAAAATCTAATGAAATTCATGTGAGAACCTTACTCCCTTGGCACCCATGATACCGTCCTCTATCTTCATAAGCACGCCGCTCAGTTCGGCTGAAATAAGCTGGCTTATAGCTTATTTTGCACTGTAGCTAATAGTGCCTTATTTGGCGTAATTAAATTTTTAAAAAAACTAAAAATGGAAAAAACAGGTTAACATATCACAGATAATGTAACGAATACAGGAAAAAAAGAAAAGGAGAAAAGCACGAAAAAGCCAAAAAGCCAGAAAAGATGAAATCGAGGAATAGTGAACTAGAAACCAGAAGCTCAAATCGAAACGAGCGGGACCAAATCCTATATATTCTATAATCCTTAGCAAACATCCTAAGTTAAAAGAAAAAGATCCACACTAAGCGTCCAATGCAGCATCCTATATATGGTGACAATATTTCTCAATTTGATAGCACCAGCACCTTCGTAGGTCTTACATTCTTTATTGTAAATCAGACCATTAAAGAGTGTAACATCCCAGCCAAACAATGGCCTAAAATGCTATCAACTTCTAGCCAAAATTAAAACTTCTAATAATTATTCCAAAAGATTCGACCAAGTCTTTGTAATATCCCGAACGACGTTGCGGTGAAAGTTTTTAATGAAACGCGGAATCGTCGGTTTTTCGGTAAATCGCGGGAAGGGAAAAATATAAATTGTACAACATTAGGAAAGGAATAAAATATATCAAAAAAATTATATTTAAATTCAGCGTTAGGCTGCCAGGGAGGTGGGCCAACCACCCCTTGGCCCAAGGGGGTGCGCCTCCCACCCCCCAACCGCACCCCCACCCCTTTAACCCTAGGGCCCCTCTCCCACCTCTTTGGCAGCCACCACATCCTGCCTCCACCCCTGGCGCAGCCCTCTCCCCTCCATCACCCTCCCACAAGTTGCTGCCCTTGGAGAAGGAGAAGAAGGAGAAGGAAAAGAAGGAGAAGGAGAAGAAGGAAGAAGAAGGAAGGAGAAGAAGAAAAGAAAAGATTGGGAAGATTCTTCTAGGTAATTTTCCCCATCCTAAATCCTCTGTTTTATGGATTAATTAGGGTTCTTGGCACGGATTATGATGATAGTTAATAGATCAATTGCCCGATTAGAGTTTAGTCGCGGGCTGATTTTAGATCTAGTCGCGCAGCGCGGCTTGTCGCGAGGTTTTGATCTAGAAAACGATTTTTCCTGCGGGTCTTCCCAAAAGGAAAGATGTAGAGGATTTCTAGGTGCGTCTTCTATAATTTTTACGGATTTTTCTGTCGTGGGATATGGGAGATACGGAGTCCGGAATATAGCTGTCCGTCAGGCAGGCAGTTTGTGACAGTCCGACTGTAATTCGGATTTTAAAAATAGTAGATGATTTTTATGGCTAGGGTCGTAATTGAGAAAGTTGTAGATAATTCAGAGTTCTAGTTAATGCGTAATTTTCGGGATTTTTAGACCTCTGTACTGTCGTGGGGACGCGATTTGGTTTCGCTGCCCAGTCTGCCAGATCAGAAAGTTTTCTCTATTTAGGGCATTAAATTACATCTAGTTCTGATCCGAATAAAAATAGTAGTTCTACATGAAAATTGTAGGTTTTTAAGTGATGATTCCAGAGAGGTATTGTTTACTATATTTGGATCATTATTTTTAAAGATACGAAATTGTGAAGCAGCGCTGCTGCAGAAGGGTTCTTGCCGTTTTGCTGAGCGGAGAGGAGTTTGTGCGAGTTGGGAATTTAGTTAAGATAAATTGTTGGGGTAATTGGGGTTGTTGATATTTTGTATCTAAATACCCGTTACTGTTATGTTAGTAATTATTAATTATTATTCAGGAGGAGAGCGGATTCGGGGTTGCACCTTACGCTCGTTCTTCGTATTCTCATGATTAAGGCAAGTATAATGATGGTTGAAATTTTATAGTGTGATTGTTGATGAATGATGGTTTGTGGATGTTTGATCGGTATTATGAGTGTATGCGATCTTGGTTGGGATAATGACATGTTGGTACTGTTTATGGTATTTTGCAATTGAAGTTGTTTATGAGAATTTATGATGCATGGATATGGTGAATGCAAGTTTTTATTCATTAAGACATTCACATATATGCATTATGCTGCAACTGAAGTTGTTTATGAGAAGTTATGATGCATGGATATGGTGAATGCAAGTTTTTATTTATTGGGACATTCACATATATGCATCATGCCGATATATTGAAGTCTTGGTCACGAGATGACCAGCGTCGAGGTCCCCGTCATGTTGATGTCATGACGGGCTAAAGGTCCCCATACTTGTGGAGTATGGGCAATTGGTCCCATGTCGGATGGTACAGGCATGGGTGTGCATTGACGGATGCACACTCCGCATTACCGGTAAAATACGAAAGAGAAGAGAAAAAGAGATTTTTGATCATGTTGCATAGCATGGTTCATTATATGTGAGAGATCATGTGGAGATGATCCCATCTTTATGATGAGTAATTGACCCTTGGTTGAAGGAAAATTGAGTTTGTTTTGGGCTTTTATTGCAAATTCTTAGCTCTGGCCGTAGTCAAAGTCGTGGTACGACTTTCCCCTGAACCGCAATCGACCACATTGGAACTGATCGGAAGCCGAAAGCGTGCGTCGACCATCCGGGACGTGATCGGAAGTCGTTCGGGTGGTCACGACCACGCCGTGGCGCCCCGCGAATTTGAGCGTGATCGGAAGTCTTCGGGTCCGTCGACCACTTGGGAGCTGGTCGGAAGCCGATTTCACGCACGACCACTCTGCGGGTCTCGGCGTTTTAACCGTGGTCGGAAGTCGATACGACCACGTTGGGCTTAATCGAAATCAATCGGGACTCTACGACCACGTTACGGCTTTCTCGGGAAGTTTGGTGGTGGTCGGGAGCCGATCGGACGGTGCACGACCACGTTGCGAGCCCTCGGAAGATTTGACCGTGGTCGGCACTCGGCGCTAGGGTTTACGACCACGTTGTGGTCTCGGTCTTCGACCACGTTGTGGGATCGGAGACTCGACCACGTTGGGCGGTCGGGCGTTCGACCACTTTGGCGTGGTCGTTGGGCGACACGACCACGTTGTTTGATCGGTGGTGCGACCACGTTGTGCGCTCGGAGAGATTCGACCATGCTAAGGTTTTCGACCACGTTGTGGCGGTCGGCTTCGACCACGTTGTCGGCGATTGACCGTGGTCGATGGAGCTCTTTAAACCGGTCGTGTGGGCACATGTGGTGTCCGATTACGGTGAGGTTTGGTCGGTTGGGTTCCTTGTGATGTTATGGACCTTGTAGACTGGTTTGTTCTACATTTTGACAAGGTTTGGTAAAGTCTAATTTCTGTGGAAAAGAGACTTGAGCTCGTGAGTTGTGCGGTGTATGGATCGGTGCTATGTGATGTTTTGTTGTTTGTGTTGGATGCAGTGCGGAGACTAGTCTTGGTGAGGCTTTGGACATCGGGACTAGACATGGGAGATGTTGAGGTCGAGCAGCGTGGAAAAGGCGAGGAGGACGTGTTGCGCGGTGGGCGGCGGCATGGACAGCAAGGCGGTGGAGGAAGCTTCGGAAGGCGCGGAGGGGCATTTGGAGAAATGTCAAAGCTGCGGAGGAAGCTTGTCCCCGAGAAAGCACTCAGACGCACTTGGAGAGTTGGTGGTGCAAGCGGGCAAGCGGTGGAGCCGTTGCCCCGGGTAATGGGCAAAGCCTTTGGAGGCACAGTAAAGCACTGGAGCTCTCAGAACGGGTGGTCTGTGGAGACCCGTTAGCGTGTGAGTATAAATAGAGGAGGAGACTACGGAGTGGGTGAGGTTGTTTTCACGAGTTGCTCGAGCCCTTCTTTCTATTGTGTGAGTTGTCTCGGGTAGAGCATGGATGCTCGTGTACCTCCGATGGAGTGGTGTAGAAACCTCCATGATCAATAGAAAAGATTGGATTCACCTCTTTGTATCATTACGAGTTTGTTTTTGCTTGAGGTGTTTTGACTAGATCTTTTGCGCTCTCTCTGTTCTTTCGCTTATCGTGTTTTCTTTGAGAGTTGGCTTGTACCTCTCGCTCTAAACTGGGATTCATTTTCTAAGACCTTTCGGTCGGTTTATTCTCGAGAGCAAGAATCAAAGCAGAGAAACTTACGTGTTTTCGATTCGCGATCTATTTACTTTGATCGTGTTCGACCACAACGTTCTCTCCTTCCTTAGCAAAGACTTGTGTTATTCTTGGTATTTTCACTTTTAAATATCTTGTTCTTGCTAGGATTCAAGTTTCATTCGTTTTTGACCTCGAGCAAAAGTTCTCTCAATTCTTGGTTTGGCGGTCGTGCGCTGGACTACTCTGTTTTGGATTATTGACCACGGTCACTCTTACGGTTTTCAACTACGGTGATGTGCTCGCTTATTTGTTTTCGACCGTATTGTGTATCTCGATGATCATTGTTTCTCTCGGTAGACAGTTTCGACCACGGCTTGAGATCACGAAGTTTCTTTCAACCTCAGTTGGTCTTCGACCACGCCAAGTACTTTCTAGTCTTCTCGGTTCTGCTCTGTGTTGGTGTTGATCTATCATTTCTTTCTCTTTTTTTAAGTGAGCAACTAATCTTCTTCTTCATAGTTATATATCTATTGGAGAAGAGATCGAGTTAATTTTAGAAGCTTTTAAGGCACCATTCACCCCCTCTGTTGCCATTTCCGATCCTTCAATTGGTATCAAAGCCGGTTAGCTCTTCTTCATAGATCTTAACCGGTCTCAAAGAGCCATGGCAACAGACAAGTATTCCACCAAGCCGCCCATCTTTGATGGCCTGGATTACCCCTTCTGGAAGAGCCGAATGGAAACATATATCCAGGCTCAGGGGTATGCCATTTGGCGGAAGGTGAAAGTACAGTTTGTTGTTCCTGCCGATGAGAACATCAATGCCGGGAATATGGCTGATGTTGAGGCGAATGCAAAACAAGGAACATCATCATACGAGGATTGAGCGAGCGAATTTGATCGCATCTCTCACCGTCGTCCGCTCACGACATCCGGGTGACCCTCGATGCATACCATGAGGGCACCTCCCGGATCAAGACAGTTCGGCAGATCGGTTCAGCGAATCTGACAAATTCGAGATGCTTCTTCGGAGAGTCTCTTGACGAGTGCTTTTCACGTTTTCACAAGATTTTGAGCAATCTCCGAGCGGTCGGTCTCACATACTCCGACTCGGATAACGCTCGACAGATGCTTTCTGCACTCGATCTTCGGGTTTGGGAGATGAAGGTGACTACCATCAAGGACACCACGGACCTCTCGACCTTGACTCTTGATGCGCTTTACTCGCGCCTCAAGACTCACGAGATTGACATAGTCTCTCGTCGGTCGAAGTCTCGATCGATGGCTTTAGTCACCGATCCCACCTTTATACGGTTCTTGAGCCATCTTGCGGATTCTCCTCGCTACTCTCGTGACATAACCGATGATCGATAGAGCGACTGCGGATGAGCGACTAGCCCTCCTCGCACGGAGATTCTCCCATGCTTACAAAGGGAGGAGGACGGAAGGAAAGAGGACCCGTGATTTGTTTGAGTGTGGTGGCCCCAACCACATCCGAGCAAACTGTCCCAAGTTGGGGAAAGGCAAAGTCGACTACGGCGGTTCGGCAAGAACGACTACTCCGACAAGAACCGCAACAAGAAGGCCCCAACTCGGACGCAAGGCAAGAAGCCGTTCGCAACTTTGGGAAGGCCAAGAAGCTCTTCCACCGCGTCCTCGCCGCCTCGACGACCTCGAGCTCGGCGAAGTGGAGGGATGGAGCGATGACGACGGACGGGTGATCAAGAACCCAAGAGCGGCGACGACTTCTCGGCATGTGCTTCATGGCCCTCGAAGGCGAGATCAGCGACAGCGATCTCTATTCCGACTCCGACGAGGTATTTCCTCCTATGACCAACTCGAATGCGCTTTTCTTAAGCTAGGAGGTTTTCATGCGAGATCTAGAGCTAGATGTAGCGAGTTGGAGAAAGAAGTAGATCGTTTGTCACGGAGCTTTCTTTACTTATATCCGCTCCCTCCGTGACGATTGTGATACATGCTTTGCCTTGCTAGGAGATATGGAGAAGTTAAGGACTTCTCATGATAGTGTGACCTCCGAGCTTGATTTGCTTAAGGTGGAGAATATTAGTCTTCTTCTGCCGAGATTGAGATGAGTAGGGTGGTTCTGTTTCCTCTACTACTATTGAGACTATTTCTTGCACCTCATGTGAGGATAAGGATAATGCTTTTAGAGGTCTTTACACTATGCTTCTCGATCTGCCGAGACTTGTGAAAGTTGTAATAACTTAAAGATGAATCTAAAGCAGGCGGATCATAAAATTCTTGAGTTACAAGCCTTTTACTTGAGCCTATTGCTTCATGTGTGAATTGTCCTAAATCGATCACGAGCTTGAATCATTACAAACAGTTTCAAGAAATGATTGATCATGATAAGAAGTTGGCTCGGTTTGCTTCTAAGGACCTGTTAGCTCACCATGCATTAGTTGTAACAAACTAAAATCTAACTTGATTGCATTGGATGAGAAATGTGAAGCTAACTAAGGACCTACTAGAGAAGCCACCTTGTGCTTGTAATGTGGTTGTAGAGAAGGGGAGAAGCCCGGGTAAGGTAGAGACGCCTAGCAAAGCGAACCAACACGCTAGCGATGGAGGATCGTCCCTTCTACGTCCTTGTGCGTGCACAAGCCGATCTTTCTCTCTTGTTGGTCGTTCTCCTGCTCCCTTACCTTCGCTATTTCTCCTCCTCCTTGCTCTTCTTGCACCTCTCTCTTTCGGGAGTGTCGGTACCTTATGAACACTCTCGAGAAATTTGTAGGAGGCAAGAAGGATCTCAATCTTATTCTAGACCAATCAAAGATTTGCAAGTTCAAACAGGTCTAGGATATAATTTCCGTGAGGATGTGAGGAAGCATCCACAGTAGTGCTCGGATCCGTAGCCGCAGGTGTGATCGAGGTCAAGCCCAAGAACAAGAAAGTTCAATTTAGATCGTGGGCTTTGTCCAAGGGATTTCGACGACAAGGTGATTTCACTGCAGCTTGACCTCTCGAGGCGAAGTCATTTCATGCTACTTGACCCCTCGAAGGCAAAGTATCATTGCACCTTCATCGGAAGGATGGGCATCGATTGACCAATGCTTCAAGCGCCAAGATCGCGCGAAGAGACCCGTCTTGAGTCTCTTAGGCGTATCGTGGTCAGCCCTGGACCTTGAGTGCACCTAAGACCAACACAAGGTCTAGGTTTGCTCTTGTTGGTAGCTTTGGGCGACCGAGGACTTGGTTTTCCGAAGTTTTGTTTTTGTCCTCGTGCTCCCTCCGGTCGTGACTTCCGCCGTCCGAGGGTAGATCTCGTTTCCATCGAGATAGCTACCCCGGCGTGATCGGCGTCTTCGCCGGTGCTCGACTCGCTCTCCGTAGTAGTCGGACAAAGCCATGCCTCAGTGCGCACATAGACCTTACGCTTCTTTGAGCGACGGAGGCGAGGGTAGTTAGAGGTCGGTCGTGTGTGACTACTTCTTACGCTCGACGTGTGACTCAAGATTGGGTGCCAAAATCTATGTTGATTTATCCCAAGATCGAGACTTTGCTCTCTTGTTGACTCGGGTTCGCGGGCGGGGAAGGAAAGGTTTGGCTTGTAGACTCCGGTGTTCACGACACATGACCGGAGATTCCGTTGGTTTTCTTCCTTGCCCGAGCTCCGGTGATGAGACGATCACCTTGGAGATGCTTCATCTGGCGCGTCATCGCCAAAGGTACTGTGCGCATTAATGATTCATTTATTTTGAAAGATGTTGCTTTAGTTAGCAAGCTGCAGTACAATTTGCTCTCAGTCTCTCAGCTTACCGATGACAATTTCGAGGTGAGCTTTAAGAAAACAATTGCAAAATTCTTGATTCTTGGTAGTGCGGTTTGCGGGATTTCGTTTTGGGAGGATCTTCGTGCTGATTTTTACGAGTCTTTTGGTGATCCTCTCCGTTGTTTGCTTGCTTCGAGTCCCATGACCTTTCCTTTCGGCATAGGAGACTTGGTCATATTGGATTTGACCATTTGACTCGAGTTAGCGGCCACGATCTCATTCGTGGTCTCGAAACTCAAGATGGTCAAAGATCTTGTTTGCGCTCCATGCCGGCACGGCAAGATGGTTGCCGCTTCTCATCCTCCGGTCACAGTTACTATGACCGATGCACCGGGACAGTTGCTCCATATGGATACGGTTGGACCAGCTCGAGTGCGATCGGCAGGAGAGGAAGTGGTGCGTTCTTGTTGTAGTCGATGACTATTCGAGGTACTCTTGGGTGTTTTCTTAGCCTCGAAGGATGAGACGTTTTCACATTTCCGAGGTCTTATCGGAGGCTTTCTGTTGAGCTTAGGGTGCCTTACGAGCGATCCGCGATGACAATGGCACGGAGTTCAAGAATTCCTACTTTGAGAGTTTCGTGGTGAGGCAGTGTAGAGCACCGTTCTCTTCTCCATCGTTCCTCGCGAGAATGGCGTTGTGGAGAGGAAGAACCGTACCTTGGTCGAGATGGCCGTGGCGATGCTTGATGAGTACTCTACACCGCGGAAGTTCTGGTGAGGCTATAGCCACCGCGTGCCATGTTTCCAATCGAGTTTTCTTGGGCACACTTGCACCGCACTTCTTATGAGTTGAGATACGGCGAAAGCCGGTGTTTCTCATTTTCGTGTGTTTGGTTGCAAGTGTTTCATTCTCAAGTCAGGGAACCTAGATAAGTTCGAGTCACGTTCTTGTGATGGACTTTTACAGGCTACTCGACTTCTTGGCGGGCCTATAGGGTGCAGGCTGCGAGTCTAGTAAATTGGTAGAAACCCGTGAGGTAACTTTCGATGAGGCGGTCCGGGACTAGGCCCGATATCTCGAGTTCACTAGAGCGATCCGAGACCATCTTCGTGGATGATGAGGATGATGGAGATGAGGGTTGTCACCCGATCGGTACCTCTTCCACCACTTGAGGTGCCTTCTTCCACCGCACCTCGAGGCGATCGCCCTTACCTTCGCTCTTACGGAGCTAGTGGCTCTGTTCCTACCCCTTGTGTAACGAGGTGAGGCCACTTCTCCATCTCATCCAGGACCTCCAAGACATATCCAAAAATCTCATCCTTCTGAGCAGATGATTGGAGATCTATTTGAGCGAGTCACACGTTCCAAGTCTGGCGTGTCACTTTTCTGTCTCCACTCTGCCTTCGTAGCTTCTTTTGAACCCAAGGACGTTTGTCATGCTTTATCTGATGAGTCTTGGGTCAACGCCATGCATGAGGAGCTAGAGAGTTTCGAGAGAAACAAGGTCTGGACGCTTGTTGAGCCCCCTCGAGATCACAATATCATTGGAACCAAGTGGGTATTCAAGAACAAGCGAGCGAGGATGGGGTAGTCATTGAAACAAGGCTAGGCGGTCGCATTGTGGGTACTCCTGGGTTGAGGGTGCGGATTTGAGGAGACCTTTGCCCTGTAGCTCGTCTTGAGGCCATTAGAATTTCGCTTGCCTTTGCGCTTCTAAGGGTTTCAAGCTTTACCAGATGGACGTCAAGAGTGCCTTTCTCAATGGCTTCATTGAGGAAGAAGTCTATGTCAGACAGCCTCCAGGTTTCGAGAACCCCAAATACCCTAGTCATGTCTTCAAGCTTTCCAAAGCGTTGTATGGACTTAAGCAAGCCCTAGAGCTTGGTATGAGAGGCTTAAGTCCTATCTATTGAGACATGATTTTGAGATGGGTAAAGTTGACAAGACCTTGTTCATTCGCCGGCTTGGCAATGACCTTCTGCTCGCCCAAATCTATGTCGATGACATCATCTTTGCGGCTCTTCCCATGCTCTAGTTTCACAGTTCTCGGATGTCATGAGCACCGAGTTTGAGATGAGCATGATGGGTGAGTTGACATTCTTCCTTGGCTTCGGATCAAGCGAGACTCGGGAGGTACCTTCTTGCATCAAGGCAAGTACACTCGAGACCTCCCGAGACGATTTGACATGAGTGATGGAAAGCGGTGTCAACTCCGATGGCTTCTGACCATTCTAGACCACGATGAGGACGGTGAGCGAGTTGATCAAAAGGAATTCAGAAGCATGATTGGCTCTCTTGTACCTCACTGCCTCGAGACCGGACATACACTTCTCCGTGTGTCTTTGTGCTCGGTTTCAGGCTTCTCCTCGCGTGTCTCACCGCCAGGCGGTGAAGCGCATCTTTCGGTACCTTCGAGCTACCATTGACTATGGTATCTGGTACTCTTCCTCCTCCTGTCTATCCCTTAGAGCCTTCTCGGATGCAGACTTTGCAGGCTGTAGGATAGATAGGAAGAGCACTTCAGGCACCTGCCAGTTCATTGGCACTTCTCTCGTTTCTTGGTCTTCGAGGAAGCAGTCCGGTGTTGCTCGGTCCACCGCAGAGGCCGAGTATGTTCTTTGCAGACCGATTCTTTGTGCGGTACTGGATGGTCTCGACTCTGCGGGACTTTGGGTTAGCTATCGACCGTGTTCCGCTTTTACTGCGATAACACGTCGCAATCGAGCATTGCTAAGAACCCAGTGCAACACTCTCGGACCAAGCACATTGATATCAGATATCACTTTCTTCGAGATCATGTAGAGAAGGGTGACATCGTGCTCCAGTTTGTGGAGAGTGACCACCAGTTGGCTGATGTCTTCACCAAGCCTCTGGATAGCACGAGGTTTTCAGCTTTGCGGGGAGAGCTTGGGGTGGTCTGTCCTTATGGACTATTGTGAGGGGGAGCTTTGGGCTTTACTGCTTTATCTTATTATTTATGCTTCTGTATCCTTACTGTTGCATTGCATCTGCGGGTGCATTGGGTTTAGTCCTTCCAGCATAGGCTAGAGTGGTTCTCTTGCTGAGTTGCTTAGACTTCTTGCTCTTATCTTGTGCTTTCAGGATAGCTGTTTCTTATCTCACTAGATTGAGCTTACTCACTTCTTGTGATCTAGCGAGGGTCGGGCCACCTTCGGGTAGACAGGGTACGTGTTTGCTCTCTAGTGTGTGTTTTTACGGTCAGCTATTAGTTCTGGAGTCATATGGGGTAGATGAGAGTCAGTCTGAGCCATAGTATCCTCTATATCTTATCTATGCTTTAAGGACTGCCTGTTTTCTTTGCCAGCTTCTCTCTTTTATTGCTTTGGTTCAGGGGGAGTTCATTTGGGAACTTCTAGATCTTAATATTGACTTAACTCAACTTGAACTAAAAGCTGCATCTCATGTTGAGGGGAGTGGATTTTCGCATGTCATCATGCATTGTAATATAACTACATGGAGCCTTGATTATTATCCTTTCATGACATGTTTTCATTATATTACATCTTGCCATGACTTATGCTCCATTGCTAATTTGATCATGACTTTATATGTGTAGTCAAGTCTTTGCCCTGATAGGTTAATTACAATGCTAAATTTGACCTAATTCCTGTCATGTTCATATTTGAGACTAATCGACTTTGTGTTATCTTTTATGATTCTTGCCATGTCAAATAGGTGAGTTGAGTCTTGAATCTTTGTTGAGCAATAGATTGAGCTATATAGTTTCTTGATGACACATAAGTTAGTACAATCTATCAAAAAAAAAGATCTCTTCGTGTGAAAAACCGATCTCACCAATTCCTTCTCATGAGGCGGCTTGCCATTGCACAAGGCATGAACTCGGGAGATTTGGATGACCAAGATCATTTCCTTAAGCTTCTCGCTTGGAATGATCGCATAAGGCTTGAGGTCTAGCACATGACAAAATATGATTGAAAACAATCATGAGATCTCAAAGAAAAATGTCAAAAGTGCTAAATAAAAAAAAATCAAAGTACTTCAACAATTGTATCATTCTTGAACAAATAGCACTCTAGTTGGCTCAACACTAGCTTCTTGATTCCATTTAGCTTATTAACATGGCTTGCATCATTTGTGGATATCATTAGCTAGACTAAAATCTTGTTTGACTTGACTCGCTAAGCACTTCAAAATAAAAATTCAGATTATACCTTCGTTGTTTAGCTTCACTTTACATACTTAGCCATGATCTTTATAGCATATTTGTATGTTATGGCTTGGTGTAATACATGTTGGTCATTTTGGATAATTCTCATGGCTCGCATTCTTTGAATAATCAAATCGCCATTTCATCCATCATCATGACTTATTCTCTCTCTTGCATACTTGATGTGTTTATTGCCAAAAGGGGAGAATAGAATAAAAAAAAGGAGGAAGAAAATTTCTCTCGGGAACTTGCTAGAGCTTTGGAGATCAATTTGCTCTTTGTTCTTTTGCTCTAGTGTTCTCTCTGTTGACATGGTCATAATTTCATTTTCTTTCTGAACCATGTCGACTTTTACAAACTCAACTTCTTATTTTTGGTGTTTGTCAATATACTCATCAAGGGGAGATTGAGAGATCATGTGGAGATGATCCCATCTTTATGATGAGTAATTGACCCTTGGTTGAAGGAAAATTGAGTTTGTTTTGGGCTTTATTGCAAATTCTTAGCTCGTCGTAGTCAAAGTGGTGTACGACTTTCCCTGAACCGCACGACCACATTGGAACTGATCGGAAGCCGAAAGCGTGCGTCACGACCATCCGGGACGTGATCGGAAGTCGTTCGGGTGGTCTCGACCACTGCCGTGGCGCCCCGGCGAATTTGAGCGTGATCGGAAGTCTTCGGGTCCGTCGACCACTTGGGAGCTGGTCGGAAGCCGATTTCACGCATACGACCACTCTGCGGGTCTCTCGGCGTTTTAACCGTGGTCGGAAGTCGACACGACCACGTTGGGCTTAATCGAAATCAATCGGGACTCTACGACCACGTTACGGCTTTCTCGGGAAGTTTGGTCGTGGTCGGGAGCCGATCGGACGGTGTACGACCACGTTGCGAGCCCTCGGAAGATTTGACCGTGGTCGGCACTCGGCGCTAGGGTTTACGACCACGTTGTGGTCTCGGTCTTCGACCACGTTGTGGGATCGGAGACTCGACCACGTTGGGCGGTCGGGCGTTCGACCACTTTGGCCGTGGTCGTTGGGCGACACGACCACGTTGTTTGATCGGTGGTGCGACCACGTTGTGCGCTCGGAGAGATTCGACCATGCTAAGGTTTTCGACCACGTTGTGGCGGTCGGCCGACCACGTTGTCGGCAGATTGACCGTGGTCGATGGAGCTCTTTAAAACCGGTCGTGTGGGCACATGTGGTGTCCGATTACGGTGAGGTTTGGTCGGTTGGGTTCCTTGTGATGTTATGGACCTTGTAGACTGGTTTGTTCTACATTTTGACAAGGTTTGGTAAAGTCTAATTTCTGTGGAAAGAGACTTGAGCTCGTGAGTTGTGCGATGTATGGATCGGTGCTATGTGATGTTTTGTTGTTTGTGTTGGATGCAGTCTCGGAGACTAGTCTTGGTGAGGCTTTGGACGGTCGGGACTAGACATGGGAGATGTTGAGGTCGAGCGGCGTGGAAAAGCCGAGGAGGACGTGTCTGCCGGTGGGCGACGGCATGGACAGCAAGGCGGTGGAGGAAGCTTCACGGAAGGCGCGGAGGGGCATTTGGAGAAATGTCAAAGCTGCGGAGGAAGCTTGTCCACCGAGAAAGCTTTGTGACGACTTGGAGAGTTGGTGGTGCAAGCGGGCAAAGCGGTGGAGCCGTTGCCACTGGGTAATGGGCAAAGCACTGGAGGCCTGTAAAGCACTGGAGCTCTCTGTAACGGGTGGTCTGTGGAGACCCGTTAGCGTGTGAGTATAAATAGAGGAGGAGACTCTGGAGCTGGGTGAGGTTGTTTTCACGAGTTGCTCTGAGCCCTTCTTTCTATTGTGTGAGTTGTCTCTGGGTAGAGCATGGATGCTCGTGTACCTCCGATGGAGTGGCTGTAGAAACCTCCATGATCAATAGAAAAGATTGGATTCACCTCTTTGTATCATTACGAGTTTGTTTTTGCTTGAGGTGTTTTGACTAGATCTTTTGCGCTCTCTGTTCTTTCGCTTATCTCGTGTTTTCTTTGAGAGTTGGCTTGTACCTCTCTGCTCTAAACTGGGATTCATTTTCTAAGACCTTTCGGTCGGTTTATTCGAGAGCAAGAATCAAAGCAGAGAAACTTACGTGTTTTCGATCTAGCGCATCTATTTACTTTGATCGTGTTCGACCACAACGTTCTCTCCTTCCTTAGCAAAGACTTGTGTTATTCTTGGTATTTTCACTTTTAAATATCTTGTTCTTGCTAGGATTCAAGTTTCATTCGTTTTTGACCTCTGAGCAAAAAGTTCTCTCAATTCTTGGTTTGGCGGTCGTGCGCCTGGACTACTCTGTTTTCGGATTATTGACCACGGTCACTCTTCTGGTTTTCAACTACGGTGATGTGCTCGCTTATTTGTTTCGTAGTATTGTGTATCTCGGTGATCGATTGTTTCTCTCGGTGAGCAGTTTCGACCACGGCTTGAGATCACAGTTTCTTTCAACCTCGGTTGGTCTTCGACCACGCCAAGTACTTTCTAGTCTTCTCGGTTACGCTCGTGTTGGTGTTGATCTATCATTTCTTTCTCTGTTTTTAAGTGAGCAACTAATCTTCTTCTTCATAGTTATATATCTATTGGAGAAGAGATCGAGTTGAATTTTTAGAAGCTTTTAAGGCACCATTCACCCCCCCTCTGTTGCCATTTCGGTCCTTCAATATGATTGATGGTTAAATTGTGAGATGATGCTCATGGTTGTTCTTGTAATTACTTATTATATTTGCTGAGTCGTTGGACTCACTCTTGCTGTTGTTGTTGTTTGTTGTTTGTTTTAGGTACCTTCATGAGATTGGCATGCATGGGATTAAAGGAAGACTAGAGTTGTTGCACTTGCACGAATTATTCACCATGGAAGGAATATAGAAATTAGATTATATTTGTTGAGTAGCTCAAGTGAGATTTGGCTTATGACTAAGAGGTTAATTTGTAACAAAGAACTAGAACTTGCTTATTTTGCTTCCGCTCATTAATTAAGTTTTATAGATGTTCTACTTAGTATAGCTTATATTGATTTCGATTAATTATATCCTTTGATTATGCTTGTTGGAACCTCGAGTTAAACAATAAACAAAGGAGGTTCTGAAAACTTGTAGGGTAATTTAGTTTATCTTTATTATGTTGTTAGTTTGGTAGCATTCGGGTCATTCTTTTGGTGGGGTGTTACAGTTGGTATCGAGCGGGTTTGTAGGTCCGTGGTTGATGAAATATTAAACTTGACACACTAAGCCTTGTATGTGGGAATGGGGTTGCATTGCATCTACGTTTCGTCGATTATCATAATTGAATATGTGCCTAATGTTTGACTTTGTGCTGGTTATGAGATGATCTTTTTGTGCCCATGAATTGACTATATGATTGTTATGAGTGGTGATAGTTGATGTCGAGGATAGAGATCGTAGATGCGCCATAGGCATGGCCAAGTTATGGTCTTGTTCGTGGTATTGAATTGGTGAGGGATCTTTCCTTGGGCAACTTAATTTCAGAAGTTAGGAATGAGTTCTTTAGAAGAGTTTATTCTCTTCCTTGTTGAATTGGTCAATTCTTATCCGGTGGTGGGAGAAGAATTTATTTTGGTATGATGGTTCATTGCGATGAGGGTTTACATGTGGTCTCTATCATTCTTTGAAGCAAATATTGTTTTTCAGTCTATTGAGACACTTTTGCTATTTGGGAACATTGTTGATTTGCAAGGTTGGTCCCTTCGTGGGAGTTTTGTCATGTTGAGAAAATATGTCTTATTTGTTCGCTTGGTATTTTTATTAATGAAAGTTTTATGTTGCAAATTCGTTAACATGGGAAAACTTGGATCTATGTATTTCTTTATCTTGAGCGTTGAAGTTTATTGTTTCTCTTCTTTTTGAAAGAGAGTGTTAAAAGTCCTTTATGTTGTTTTGCTATGCTTAAGTGGAA